>WBMZ01013256.1:0-178183 GCA_013400975.1 Atrichornis clamosus | reverse complement strand
CGGGGCCGGGGCCGGGACAGCGGAGCCCCCGCCCGTCCCGGGGCGATGGAGCCGGTCCCCGGGCGGCGGTGGCAGAAGGTGCTGTACGAGCGACAGCCCTTCCCCGATAACTACGTGGACCAGCGGTTCCTGGAGGAGCTGCGGAAGAACGTGCACGCCCGGCAGTACCGGTACTGGGCCGTCGTCTTCCAGTCGGGAGCGGTGGTGCAGCAGCTGTGCAGCGTCTGCGTCTTCGTCCTCACCTGGTGGTACATGGACGCCGGGATGCTGAGCCCGCAGGGACTTTTCGGGGCGGCCCTGGTCTCCTCCCTGTTCGGCTATGTACTGTTCGACGCCGTGGACGGCGGGACCGGGCGCTGGGCGAGTGGGCGGACGCGCTGGGCTGACCTCAAGAGCACGCTTGTGTTTGCTGCCTTCACCTACGGCTTCTCGCCGGTGCTGAAGACGCTGACCGAGTCCATCAGCACGGACACCATCTATGCCATGTCGGCGCTCATGCTGCTGGGTCACCTTATCTTCTTCGACTACGGTGCCAATGCTGCCATCGTCTCCAGCACGCTGTCCCTCAACATGGCCATCTTCGCCTCGGTGTGCCTGGCCTCGCGCCTGCCTCGCTCCCTCCACACCTTTGTCATGGTCACGTTCGCCATGCAGATCTTCGCCCTGTGGCCCATGCTGCAGAAGAAGCTGAAGGCGCGGACGCCCCGGTGCTACGTGGGGGTGACGGTGCTCTTTGCGCTGGCAGCGCTGGCGGGGCTGGCCACGGTCTCCAGCGTGGGCGCCGTGCTCTTCGCCTCCCTGCTGCTCGCCATCTCCTGCCTCTGCCCCTACTGCCTCATCCGCCTCCAGCTGCTCAAGGACAACATCCACGGGCCGTGGGACGAGGCTGAAATCAAGGAGGACCTCTCCAGGTTCCTCATGTAGGCTTGGCCCAGGGGGACCCTCTGCTGTGAGCAGTGCAAAGGTCCTTGCTGGGGGACAGCCCTGTGGGGGAGGACACCTAACCCCTGACCCAATAAAGGCTCTCACACAACGAGAAGAACCACTTTTGTGTTCCCCTCAGTATCTGTTTCCAGACCTGACTTGCTTGGGTTTGGTGAAGGAAGGAGCTGAGCCCTGCAGAGTGGGGGTGCAGGCAGGCGGGGAGGTGTCTGCTCTGGCCCTGCAGACCCATGCCTGTGTTTGCAAGGCAGGGTACAGAGCGATGTGCATCCCTTGAGCCACCTGGGAACACACTGGGCTCAGATGTGCCCCACAGCAATGCCCATGGAGGTCCTCAGCCCCAGGACCGTCAGTGTGTGTGCTGGACACGGCCAGCACTGCCCTGGGAGGGCTGGAGGGGAAGGGCTTGGTGACAGTCACTGTGGGCAGGGCAGAGGCACAGGGCAGTGGGTCCTGATGGACTTGCAGGACCGAGGACAAGGGCACCTGGGCCAGGGGCAGAGCCGTGCTCACTTGCACCCCAGCAGCTCTTGGTGCCAGAATAGCCTCACAACACTGCCAGACACCGCATTACCCTAAATCCTTCAGGAGATGGGGAGATGAGAGGGCCTGATGCCTTCCTCTCATCTCTAACCCCTTTCCAGAGGCAAATCTGGCCTTGTTGCGGGGCCAGACCCCAAGTCAGAGGGATGGAGCTCAGCACAGCCCCCCACGGGTGCACCCACCTGGTGGGGAGATGCCAGGCTGATGGGGCAGCAGCAGGAGCCATGGAGGTCCCCTCTGACACCGTCTGTCCGGTGTCTGTCTGTCCAGCACCGCTCACACCGCAACAGAGGGCGCTCCCGGCAAACAATTCCCGCTGGAGGCCTGGCCAGGACAGCCAGCCCCGGTGCTGGGAGGGCCTCCCTGGCGCTTTCCTTTTCCCTGTTCCCGTCCCTCGGCAGCCCCAGCCCTGCTCCAGCCACCCTGGGTAGCAAAGCGCTCCAGAGCCGGCACTGCGAGAGGGAAGGGATGCCCACAGCTGCCCCAGACCCATCTCACAGGGCTGCATTTGGCATCACCTGGGTGTTCATGAAACTCTTCTCTTTTGGAAAACCTGCAGAAGTGCAGCTTTCTGCTTGATTTTCCCCCTTCCTGTGAGCGCCAGCATCTCATCCCAGCGAGCAGGAGCTTTTCATGCTCCTTGGGCTTTCTCGGAAACGAGCAACCCCGGCGGAGTCCCCAACACCTCCAGTGCTTTATTATTCCTCTTGCCAAGTGTTAAATGTTGCTGGTGTCGTCATGGTAACGAGTAAATCTCATTTCGCTTTTAATTAAAACCTGCAGAAGTTTGGAGCCTGTGCTCAGGTCTCGCAGGGAGCACAGCCCAGCCAGATTCTGAGAGTCAAGGTGACATTTTTCAGTTCTTCAGAAAGCAGACTTTTTTCACAGGGAGGTTTCCCAGAAAGCTGCTCAGTGACCAGGCTGTCCCATCTGACACTGGGCTCATGCCAGCGTAATGCTGCTATCCCAAGCAGATTCACAGAGCCCATCCATAGGGCAAGGCTCGAATGTAAATCAAAAATAAATCAAATCTCACCCATCTGGCCCCTGTCTGTCGCAGCAGAGGCTACAAGGAAACAGAGTTCCTGCTGCACCCGTTCCTCCAAGGATAAGTATTTCCCCACAAAATACTTTTCCCAAATTCACACTGTCAAGACCAGCTTTAGGTTAGGAAAACACTGACCACCCAAACATTCCAGGTGGAGAGGGGCACAGGCTGCCACCATCACCTCAGCTGGAGCAGGGACCGGGTGGATCACCTGCCAGAGCCAGGGCTTTGACTGATGCAGCAGGTCCCATCCACCCCGCTCCAGGTGGATGCAGGCTGTGTCCCATCCAGCCCAGCCTGCCACAGGCAGCCCCAGCCCTACCCACAGCCCCAGGCCTCTCTGCTCTGCCCAGCTCCTTCCCTTCATCTCCTCCTTAGAATCATCATCATAGAATTCCTGGATTAGATTGGAATAGCCTCAATCCCTGTCCAGAGATCCCCTGGGGAAAGGTTTGGCCCTCCCCCTCGCTTGCCCACACAGATACCCTGCTCACCCTAACCTGGGAGATGAAAAGAAAGGTCCAGCCTGGATGCACAAAGGGACCTTTAAGGAGGGAAAAATGCAAGGGAGAGCTAGGGAGAGGAGAGGAGGAGACACAAAGGCCTGGCAGGGTTTCCCTAGGCCTTTCCTGACCTCCTGAGGACACATGCTCTGCAGTGCTGCTATTTCAGCTGCTGCCTAAATGGCCCTTATTAGTTTGTCTACACGCCTGAGGTCAGAATATCCTCTACAGAACAAAATTTTGCCATAACTCTATTCCCATCCAGTAAAGCTGGATGCCTTTGGGGCGCTTGCTACCTGAGCAAACTGTTCTCTGACGAAGCCCACACCAAGACCAAAGAGATGGGTCCTTGGTTGATGATGCAACCAATACCTCATCAACCAATCCTAAGCAGTTAAATGTTGTTTTGCATTACAAGGATGTTTCTTTCCCTTAAGTTTTCAAGTCCACTGTGATCAAGCCTTCAGTGGAACATTTCCTTTTGATGTGGAGCTGGCCAAATGTGAGTGGTTGTGAAGTGGCTGGGGATAAGCCTTGCTCCTAGGGGAGCTGCTGACACGTGCTGTCTGGAATCTCCATCTCCAGCCTCTGCTGCAGGGAAAGGCCAGTGTCAGCCACCCACACCGTGCTGTCAGGGGCCATGTCCCTCCCCATCTGGGAGACTGGATCTGGGATGCCTGAAAAGAGCAAAGCTTGAGTCTTTGATCAGGAAACCAAAATCCTATTTTGGTCTAACCCACCCACTGAAGAGCAGCCTTGGACACGTCACCATCTGGTGCAGCACTCTTGTCCTCCTCCACCTGGCCACAGAGAGAACATCAGTGCAGGCTGGAAACAGCACAAATGAGGTCAAACACCTCCTTGAAAAAGTCACCCTGGGAGATGATGCTTAAGAACGTGCAGGGTTTCCCAGCACACTAGTTCCTTTATCATTTTACTTGAGAGATTTTATAAATGGCTACCATAAACCCATGAAATTTGGAGTCCTATTTTCAATTAATATTTTTAACCAAAGATTTTGTAAGAAGGTAGAGATTTGTGTGGAGGATTTACCACCATAAAATGCCCTGAGAAACAAGTTTGTGCCTTGCAGCCCAATGCATGGAGGCCAGCTGGCAGCTGGGAGCAAAACAACAGCTCCTGGCTGGGTGCTGTGGGCAAGACCATTCAACTAAAATATCATCCACCTTTTATCTCTTGTTGGTACCATGCTGTACCACAGAGGGATTGCAGGGAGAGCTTCCCCCAGCGCAGATTTTTGGACAACCTGGGAAAAAGAGCAGCTTGTAGAGCCTGTTCCCATTCCCTCTTACCTGAGGCATGGGCAGAACCTCCTCAGGAGCTCACCAGGTACAAACACTATTGCTTCTGCAGCAGTCTTGAAAGTGCACAATTCCTGAACTCTGCTGAGGTGTTTTTGCCTCAGTACCTGACAGCGATGAGTTCCACAGGTCAAAGATACCGCCAAGCTCAGCTACTCCATCCTTGGGAGAGTTGTGTTCCTGGGACTGTAGGAGCCTCCACCTCTCCCTTTCCCAGGGTGCTGGGAAGCACCTTGCCCATCACTGTGCTCTCTCCAGCTCCAGCAATGCCTAGTTTAGCACATGCACTTCAAAGGTATAGCAGGGTTTGGTGTGTTCCCCCCCTTTTTGCTACTGCTGTTTCTGTTTCCTCTCTTTACCACAAGACAGTCTAAGAAGAAAGAAAAATCTGTGTGAGTCTACAGCTCTCTGGGTTTGTATCCCCTTATAATTTAAGTAAATACATTGTCTGGCATTTACCAGTTCATGCAGGTGGTCAGCAGCTCCCTGGATATTTGAGAGGTCAGCAGGACCTAAATCAGCTGGAACAAGAATTGTCCAATTCAGTGAAGCTCTGTCAGACCCTGCTTGAAAATGAGCACAGCCCGGGTGTTGTCAGGCCCCTTCTCCACACACAAAGTGATCTCCTCCCCTCCCCTGCCTCCATCCCAAGCAGCACCACTGCAGCTCCCTCTCAGCCATCACCTCCCTACTACCCCAAAATGTCTTGTGCTCCTGGAGCAACAGCCTGGAGTCCTGATTTACCTGCATGGGTGGTGAGATATCCCTTCTTCACTTTCCTATGAGGAAAAACAGTTAAATCTACCAGTTTCCCATTTTTTTAGACTTACTCTTCATATACTTCTCTGGCACCCAAACCAAGCACATCATCTAAATATTAAATCCCAGATTTTATCTTTCCCATAGGGACAGACACATTTGGAATCCCAGAGGTGGCTACTTACAGCTGTTTGAGCTCAGACGCTCCAGTGAGGTTGGCTCGCAAGGAATTCAGAGGTTTAGCTTGAAGAAAATGGTCAGAGCAGCTGCAATTTATTTATAATTGTGCAGATTAATCAGTCTAGAGACTGTCTAGAGACTGCTGCAATCTTCTCCTTCGAGTTTCCGCTCAGCCAGGTGCTGCTGCTGGTGTGTTGGACATGTTTTAGGACTCTGTTGGCTGTTCTTCCTGCTAATACTAAGCCAAAGCCATTTATAAGGAGCAGTCCTGGTGGTTAATGAACACAGAAGCAGTGCTGGAATTCCAGCAGAATGTCCATCCGTGCCTCCAGAACCTCGGAGGGTGGGAGCCTCCACAGAGAGGATATAATTTCTTCCACAGGGTATGAATGGCTCCATTTGAGAAAGAGCGAGTATAGAAATAGAAAATAGAAATAGAAAAACATGACACACTCCTTTTGTAGTCAGAATTTTATTTTCTTTATATCTAAGCTTATCATTGACATCTGAAAATAAAATCTGTCATTTACAAATAGGCTAGTGCAAATTAAAAATAATTTTGGACCAAAAAAAAGACATTGTATGGAACCCAAAGAAATACGTGTGTTAGGATGATCTTCCTGGAACACCTGGTGGAGGTCGCCTAGGAAAAAAACAAAAAAGTAACCCAAAAATCACACTGTGGGGGAGATTTAAAACAAAAAGTCAAGATACGATAAAATGACTCATATACAAAATTATCTTAGTAATGGGTTACGAGAAAAAGGCACAGAACATGCATATTAAGGAGAAGAGCAAGAGCAAGATTAGAATCAGCTGGCTCCCAGCACAGCCTGGCTTTCATCCTCACCGCCTCCCATCTGACTTGCCAGCACCAGAGAACCAGAACCATCACATCACAGGTGTGGAGGTCATTGGTCACAGGCTTTCTAATTTTGTTGCAGCAAATTATACTCTCTGGAAGAGCTTTTCCCCAGCCAGCCTTAAAATTCTCACCACTATCTGCTTCAAACACTGTTCTTGGAGTGGATCTTTTGTGAGATTCTGATGAAATGAGGAATGCTCAAACAAGACGGGTGGGGTGGACTGGGGTGTCTGGAGGGGACGTTGCTGGGACAGGTTAAAAACAGGGTGATGGCACCTGCCAACCACAGGTGGGGAGTCCCTGGGCAGTGATGACCCAGTGCAGAAGAGCAGCTGCTCCTCCTGGTACCCAGCACAGAGCACTCACCTGTACCTGACCAACACACCTGGAACCAGGCTCATCCAGGGGTACGGGACGTGCTCCAGCCGGAGGGGACACGTGGGACTCTGCTGTTTGCCGAGGGGGAGCGCACAAACTGCCTCAGCCACAGCCACTCACGACCATTAAAGAAATCCCCAAATGCTACAGAATTCAGTGGAGATGCTGTGCTCATCCACCTTTGCTCCCTCCTGCCCCAACACCTCAGGACCAACTTAGCAACTGTGGTGTTCCCACAGGAAGCTGTTGTGCTTCTTGTGCCATACAGACCATCTCCAAGCACCGACTGCAGCTACTTGGCTCACACGGATCTGGAGGAGGAATTCAAGACATCTGCACATTCGTACACAACCACTTCAGGGGGAAATCCCTTTCAGACATAACGCATACACAGGCACATTTTAACTCCAGCTCCTGCTTTGGAGGACTCAGCCTGGCCCTCTGCTCAGCTCTGAAACTCCCCAAAACGTGCTTTCCTCAGCAATGAAGTTGAATCCCAGGTACTGCTTATAAAACATTCATCCATTTCCCAGCCAAACATCTCTGCAGCACTGCAGGGGAACAGGCTGAATGCTTCCCAACAGGTTACATCTCCCCTTTAATGACATCTCCAGTGATCCCAATGCAACACACACCTCTGATAAATCCTCCCTCCAGTCCCGACCGAGGCGTAGTGTGGAATGCTGAGATGATGGTGTCAGAGACAGAAGACCACATCCAGAAAGTAATAATAAAAGCCCATCAAGAATTACAGTTTATTTCAGGTTCAGAAATGCAGCAAAACATTTTTACAGCAGGTGTATGTGATGCTCAGTAATGACCATGGTTTCAGGAATCAACTCGCTGTGCTCAAAAGGCCAACACCAGGAACCATTTACAGATTACAAAACCAAAGGCAGATATTTTGGCTCATACAAAGTAGGGCATTAACATACAGAGCAAAAAAATCAGAAAGAAATTAAGCGTTTGCTTCTTACAAAAAAGAAGTAATCATTTACCCCGTCCTGGAAAAGTAAAGAGACAGCAGTAAAGCAAACGGCCGGCAAGATGGGACAAATCATAGATCAAGCAAGAGTGGAGGGCTGTCTGGACGGGAGGAGCCATCGGTATCAGCTCGCCTGCAGACAAAGCAAGAGGAAAGACAGGCAGAGTAACATTCATTTACACAAGGGAGCTGTTCTGCAATAGGCAGGGGAGGAGGGTCAGTGCCACAGCGGGAGGAGCTGTGCCCTGAGGCTCCCCGGGGGCACAGGGACAAAGGAAGTCTGCTCTCAAATCAGGAGGTTTGGACTATTTTAAGACAGAAGGACAGAACTAGTCAGTAGTCTCAATAGGCTGTATACATCATGGTTAGTGTAGCTGTCTCTAACACAGAGGATAATATTGTCTATGTTATACCTCAACACGAAATGCCATAACCTATAATGTATCTTCTTTAATATAATAAATAATCTACTTTTAGGAGGCTTACTCAGAAAGTGCAACAAGATCAGCAATAAAATAAACACACATTAACTATGTACATAAGCCTTTTTGTTGAACATACAATCTTTTTAACCCTAGCACAAGATCCCTTGAGATCCAAGGCTGAGAGCTATTTACGGCATGTGCAAGCTCTTCAGCTGTTGGTCAGCCATGGTGAGGAGAGGTGGAACACGTTCTCTAGGCAGAGACCCAGGCTTAGCCTAAATGCAGTATTAGATGAGCACCCTCCTGAACCTTAGCAGCTACATCACCCGCTATGTACCTCAGGTAAGATCAGAATCACTGTTGTTGTTTCATTACTGCTCCACTACTCCCTGGCAATCTTCTGAGCTTTGCCAGAGAAAGGGAGAGCAACGTGTCCTTCTCAGATATGGAGTTCAGACTGGGCTCATCCCGTGTAAGTGGGTCTGCAGAGGGGCCCAGTCCCTCTAGCAGATCCACAGGGTGCTTGTCCTGCTGTCCTTCGGGCATGGAGTGAGTCGCTGCCAAGGCTGCTCCTCTGAGAACAAGGGACAGCATTGACACGATTCGTCAGCATCAGGAGCGAGTGGGACAAACCAACCCATTCCAGGCACTCTACAGCAACAGGAAGCGGGCCAAGGTTGGAGGACAGTACTTACTCAATTGGATGTGGCAATTTCTTGGGAAGCACTTAAGTGTTTTTCCTAGAAACAATCCTACGTAGTTTATTCTGACAAGCATGTACGCAAGAAGAGGTGAAATCACCAAACCTGGGATTCGTGCTCACGGTTATTTATTAACCTGCACACCTAAAAGTGTTGCATTTAGGGCACGGGGCCAGATTTAGATGAGATCTGAATGAGGACGCAGAGGAAGGAGGGCTGTGCAGCTGTGTCCCAAGACCTCAGCATCAGCTGCAGAACCAGATGGTGCTGACGCCTCCTCTTTTGCGTAAATCCACCCTCGAGAGCTTCATTTACAACTCAGGATTACTGCTGAGAAATACAGTTTCTTGGGGGGCAGTGTTAAGGACGGTGCTGAATTGTGCCACCTATTTCCTTATGCTTGGCAGAAACAGTCATTAAAGTAAATTATGGAGTCTCAAGGATTTAAAAACATGTTTTTAGGCCAGGATCTATATCATCTAATTGAGACTCCTACCTTATCCAGCATTACCCTCGTGTCCCATGCAGCCACACGGGTCTGCATCACCTTCTGGAGGTGATACCTTTCACTAGACCAGGTTGCTCAAAGACCCATCCAACCTGGTCTCCTATCACCGAGTGAATATTAAAATTTGGGGTTAAAGTGACTTTCTGTGGCTGAGGCACTGAGCCTGGCTTTCCATCAGCAGGCAGCTGCCAGTCAATAACAGAGTTCTGATAAACTATATACAGGTTTGCTGGCGAGGCAACAGCATAGATTACTATGGCTATTTATAAAAATACATCCAACAGATGCATTGCAGGTTACAGCAGAGAGCACTAAGCAGTGGAAAAGTGTGTAGAAGACAAGAAAAACCATCAAAATATTTTTTGTAGTAAAAATCAGTATGACTGTAGTCGTATTTGCAACCTTCTTCTCCCTTGAAAGTTGATTCTGTGCACTTGGCATTGGAGCTCTGGGCCTGTTCCCCAAACAAACCCCAGCCACTTCAGCAGTCTGCTGAGGTCACCAAGATGCCAGTGCTCTGACAAACTCCATCTTCACTGTGCATCAGATGTGACCTCTGGACTCCCCAGGCGTGTGTCACAAGTATGAGGCTGACAGGAAATTAAAGTTAAGCCAACATACAAATCATGATGCTTTCCCAAGCTCGTCTCTCTTCTGCAAGCTGAAACACGATTTGCTGCACTGGTGAGCACAGCTGATCAGCAGCCTGGGAATACTTAATAGGCTAAATCCCCATTTGTTGTGGCTCTTTGATTGGATTCTTCCTAACCATGGGGCTACAGCATACTGGAGCCCTACATGCAGTCTCAATAAATACATTTATTAGACTGATTACACTGGAAGCCTTTGAAACCACCAATTGCTTTGCCTAGGGATCTGTAATCATAATTGTAATAGCGACAATTCATATTTTCTGAAGGAACAAGGCCAAATTCCTCTCTAGTTTCATTCTGTTAACTAAGTTTTAAGCTTTATGGGTAACACTGACCCTAAGTGTTTAAAGTGAAGTAATGCAGTTAAGACAAAAGGTTTTTATAATGCATTAATAGATAACGTGCAAAACAAGAAGGTATAGAGGACCTCTGCAAGTGAGCAGCTGCTAAAATAATCCATGGCCAGGATGCACAGCTGAGCATTTCCCAGAACCTAGCAGGATAAAGCAACACAAACCAAGGTGTGCAGGACCATGTGATGCAAAGAGAAAAATCTTTACATAGGGGGCACATGGGAACTTTATCAACTGGCATGTGAAAATATCACAAATATCTCAAATCCAAACCAGACCCTTGGGAAGCTCAGCTGTCAGTCTAGGCTGGAGCTCTGTGAACTGGCTCACACAGTGGGCAGAGGAGCAGAAGCCCGTGTCCAGCTGTGCACAGATCTGGATCTGTATCTCCTTCTGTGTCACAAAATGACCAAAAGCAGCGCTCCGTTCCCTGGATCCTGCCACGCAGCACATTTATACATATTTCATGCCCTCACACCCTCCCAGGGCCTCCCAAGAGTTCAGTGGGGTACGAGTGTGAGCAAGCAGTAGCAGAGGACAAAGCAAGCTGGCACACGCTGCTCTGTCACACTCTGGCTCTTCAAACAGCCCTTTTCCCATCCTGGCTGCAGGGTGAGACAGCTCCACACCCAGCTGGGGCACCACAGCCTGCCCCTCAACAACCCAACCAACTTGGCATGCTAGCTGCCAGGGTGGAAATAAAGTAAAACACACCTCATCCCACACACACCCTGCTTGTCTAGCAACATTCCTTAAAACTAAATTTCGGATAAGGAGAATTTATAGGAGAAGCACGCCTCTTGCAAGAGAGACCTGGAAGTGTGGGGCCTTCAGAAGAGCTTGGTAAGAAACCACATGGCTTTTCTTTGCCCAGTTCAATCATTTTTAAAGAGAAAGTAGAAAACCTGGAAGGTACAAATAAAAGCAATACTCCTTTCAGGTAAGAGGAAAAAAAGCAGCAGATCAAATCAACACGTGCACAAACACACACAAAGTCAAGCCCTCCATTTGCTGTAGAGGACTGTGAGCACAGTTGCCTGCGTGAAGATATGTGTCAGTAAGTTAGCTAACATCAGTTATTGCAGAAGGAAAAGTCAAGGCAGCACAGACCTTCCCAAAACATTTAAGACCTCATAAACAATGCAGAATGGACAGAGTATATCAGTAAAGTTGGTTACTTGCCTATAGATGTCCATACATGCGACTACACATTGGTTATTGCGACAGTTACCAAGCAATTTGTTTCCACATATTTGGTTAACAATGAATGACATGCCAGAAACTCCTTTTAGTCTAACAGGGATGAATCTAACGGACGGATTACAGTGGGCCGAGTAGGTGAAGGGGGTGGTCTTCGACTGGAGAGAGAGAGAGAGAAGAAACAATAAGCACAAACACTGAGAACAAACCTGGCCCCTTTGGCTGTTGTTACATGAACATGCACATGCTCGTACACACAACAGTCTTATTTCCACGTACACTGAAGCAAGACACCCCCAGGCATCCACAAAAAGGAAGGAGGCAATGGGTTTGCCACATGCCTACCATGCCTTAGCCCCCTCAGCCATCGCTGTCCACAGCCTGTGGGTTCTCACACACAGTTACCTTCTTGAGCCACAGAAACCATCAGGGGAGGATTGTTATTCCCATTTTCTCAGGGGTCGGTCCCAGCCTGGGCAGCCACAGGGCAGACGTACAGGCACATTTCAGAGCAGATAAGAGAACTGGGGAAAACAGCCTGCAGCAGCTTCAGGCCCTCTTTGCAGAAGCAGGAAAACCTTCAGCTTCTTGCACAGTTGGGCAAACTGTAGCCCTATCAATGTGCCTGAATTTGATGCACAAATTTCAAGCTTTGTATCAATGGCCAGTTATGAATGGTATTCATTAATTTTGCATTCATTAATTTACCACTAACGCATTCCTCTATCAACTTCAGTAAGTGCTAAGGAGTCACAGATTTTTTGGATTGACTTATGTGTCTTCATTCCATTTTCCTGTGTACTGCAAACCCCCACATTTCAATCTGGACTGCGTCATCCTCTGATAAGAGACCACAGTGCCAGAGTTAGCAGGAGCACGGTCTTCAAGCATATTCCACCTGCAGTCCAGGCTGACACCTACCCCTCCCTCCCCTCATCCAAGGATGACACACCAACTCTGCTGGAGCCCTCTGGTAGCTACGTAACACTTTACCTTTTTGTGTGCAGTTAAGGTCCACTGTCCACATCAGTGCTGTGTGGAGATAATTCCATCAGCTTAGTTACAAAGAGTGTTTTGTTGATGCTCCGTTCCACCTGGGATAAAACAGCCCACTGCTGAGCAAGGCCCGTGCACAGTCTGAGCTGACAACTGGCCTCCAGTGCCTGCACCAGCACTGCTGTGTGCTGTACAAGTAGCCCTAAGCCACTTTTGCTCCCAGCCAGCCTGCTCCCTTAGCCAGCTGTCCAGCACCCTCCAGCTGTGTTCTGTTGCTGTGTTATCCCAATCCATCTCTTACACAGTGCTTTTGCTCCCCGCTTTCTTTACTGGGAGGTACCAGCTCTCTTCCTTAATCCAGCCCAGATCTCCAGGATAGCTCATGGCTGAACCCAGGCTCTGAGCACGGTGGGAGCCGAGGGCTGTTCAGTTCCCATCAGCTCCAGCAGAGCTCATTAATGGCCCAAACCAACCGTGCAGCCCTTTCTAACCCGTCCTCCACCTGTAAATGTAGGGACAGTTCTGGCTCTGAAGAAGATTACGAACGAAATGTGTCTCATTCTGTTAAAGCTAAACTGAAGATGAAAAGGATGTAACAATGTATTAATTTTCTTTGAACTGGAACAAAATATGTGAGACAAATTTACACTTGACCAAAAAAAAATCTTGTTTGGCTCAAAGTGCATCTTGTGCGACAATATTCTCTTTTGGTGAAGAAATGAGAATTTTAATCCCTACCATGCAACAAATACAAAATATGCCAACTAAAGCATTCAAGTAAATCAACGAGCTAAAAAAAAAATAGGCAAAAAATAATTTCTTCATGGTGTATTTTTCTTACAGGAAAAATGTTACTGTGTTAACTATTGTTTCTTGTGTTGCTCCAGTGTAGGTCTTCTGGACCCATTTCCAAAATTTGTAGTTTCATAAAGAACCACTTCTAAGGCTCTGCATTTCTGCTGGGTTGCATTAAATTATTCCTTTGTTGAAATGCCTCACATTGCATTGTTTAGCGCTTACTGAAAACATCATATCATATGTATACAATTTACAAACAAGGGAAAATGCATACAGCTGTCTTCATATCAAATTTAAAAGATACAAGCCCAAACATGCATTTTAATACCAGCTTAAATGCAGCCCACTGGATTCAAATAATGCAATTTAGTCAAATTGCTATTTAACACAGCAGGATCAGAAACTGGAGAGCACAGTGGGAGGATTTCCTGGATATAATCAGTCAAACCAAACCTGAACCAAAATCAGGTCTGAGCCCCATTTCCTCCTTGAACCAGAGCGGTTATCGCACACTGACCACTATTCTGAACTTTCATTCAAGCCCAGTGCAGACCTGAAGAGAAAAATCCCCCATCAGCTCTCTTTCCCACTCCAGAGTACCAACCACTTCAGGGAGAAGCTGATACCCTCAAGGGGACCCTCGGACGAGGAGCTGCTGCTAAGCCACACCAGCCTTGTTCTTCTCGCTGTGGCACTGCCCAACAGCCAGGTCTGCTCAGGGAGGGGACCCTTCAGCCATGCTCTCTCCCAACACTGCACACCGTGGGTACCTCCCAGTGGAGGCACATGTCTATTTGGGATGCTCTGTGGGAGCACACTTGCACGTGTCTTCCCAATGGGCATGGGTGTCCATGAGGAATGGGCAGAGCCCTCCTTAGCTCCAGCGCCTCAAGGGGGCAGTTGCACAGGGCCTTCTTCCAGCTCCTTAACCCACCACAGCATGACCAGGGGAGCAGGACCTCCACCTGGAGATCGTAAGTGCCTTCTAGAGGAGTGGCAGAAGTTTGGGAAAGGTACTTGGGAGACCTGCAATAGCACTATTCCCCTCCAGCCCTGCTGCTGAGAGTCTCCTGGGCTATCTGCAATTCCCTGTGCTGGTAATGCAGTAGGGGAATCTGTGTTCCTGAGTCTCTGGGCAGAGCACGGCAGGTTCAGTCTGGGGAAGAGACCTCACTTTCCTTAGCCACTGGTACACAGGATCCACTGGCATGAGCTGAAGCTTGAGTCCAAGTGAAGGAATGAACAAGCCCTGAAGTTGCCTGTCCTAGATTTCCCTGTCAAGGTGGCAAGTCACTCTGTGACCGTTTCTACACTGGGAATAGGATTCAGACATTTTTTCACCCTCTACCAGTAATCTCAACCCCAAAGACAGAAGGAAAAGCCAACCTGCATGTTTCTTGCCTCTCCCTGGCTCCTTGATGCCTGGAGCAGTAGCTGGGAGCACATGGAGGGGTGCAGGAGCCTCGGCCACCTTGAGATAACAGAGGCAGCAAGCAGCTTCTGGGCACCTCCAAAGCGCAGATCTGAGGGAAGCCGAGCGTGGTTCCGGCACCATCGCATCCCGAGCCAGGGTTACCCACGGGAGCGCTGCCAGACCCTCCAAATGCCGAGGAACCCGAACTGCGGAGCGGCAGGGGGAGCTCCAGCCTGCCCGGGGACCGAGCGAGGGAAAGCCGGGGAAAAACAACCTCCCCCGCGTCCCTGCTCCGCGCTAGCTGCCATCTCAGTGAGTAAATATGTGACTAAGCCCAATTAAATGTTTAGTCTGAGGCCAGCAGATGATAGCGGGGCAGACGGCGCGGGCCGGGCTTCTCCGCGTTATCGGAGCGGCTCCGACAGCCCGGGGAGCCCTCGCGGTGCGGAGCTGCTCCCAGGCCCCGAAAGGCGGCTCCTGCTCCATAGAAACTTCCTTATAAAAATGTCACTGCTGCGGGAATTCCTTTTGGTTATTTTCTCCAACATTTCAGCTGGGTTTTCGAGTTTTGGGGCCGTGTCCTGCTGCTTGGCCTCTTTAACTCAGTCTGTTGTCCCGGGGTTTTTTGGGGGTAGTTGGTGTTTTGTTTTGCCTTTTTTTTTTTCTCCTTAAAAAAAAAAGGGAAACTGTTTGTAAAAGTTAGTGCTAAAGGGGCAGGAGATCATAGGTCCCCTCGGGGTTGAGTAAACGAGTCTGCAAAAAGAATCAGCTCTTCTAACCAACACACATTAAGCAGACATAAAGAATTTACCAATGAAAATTGTGGACTAAGTATGTATTTAATAACTCCCTGATGTTGCTGCAGAGACTCCTCCTTTGAAGAGCTCAGTGGGGTTTTGAACGGAGGCTAGCTATTACTCCCATGCAAAAACTCTTTTAAAAAAGGAAAAGTTTTTACATTTATTTTTAACCTAAGCAGCACACCCCATGTTTCCAGTTTTAAAAGAACTCCTAAAAGCTTTAGCTAGGCAAATGCAGAGCAAAAGAAACTAAATAAAGCAAGTCTAGACTTAAAATTCGATCAGAAACATATGGGAGTTCTTCGAGCGTTTGCATTTTGAGAAGTACTCTCGCTCGGCACTCGGAGTGCACAAAATGTGCTTTCAGTAAAGCATGGCTGTAATTACCATGGGAGGCCCTGCTCAGAGAAGATGGCTTCTCACAGCACAGCCAGCACACTGCTAAATAAAAGGCTTTCATTTCCACTTACGTTTGACATTCTTGCTTGCTTGTGACCACCAGAGAACACTAGCAGAAGGCATGCACAGAACTATATTTTACAATACATCCTATAGATCTGAAGTAGTAAACAGAAGTCCGTTATTCTCTCCCTTTTCCATGATCTTGGTCTCCCTATAACTCAGCCCTCTCGGAGTACCCTGATACGTGACATCATCTTTGCAGAATTTAACAAGAAAATACTCAAAATCTCTAAGCAGCTTTAAAACTGACTGCAGGCAAATATATTTTAGGTGACAGTACAAATCTGGATGTGAGGCATACAGTAAGAGGATAAAAGAGTGACTTACTGCAGGTGAGGAATACATCTCATTTCCTGTTCAGGTGATTATTTAGAGACTAAGTAGCTTGGTCTTGGGATATTTATAATGCTTTGAGTGATTTTATTTTTATACTGTTTGTTTGGTTTTTTCTATGTCAGTAAGACCCTGAGAGACCAACACCCTGTATTTTTCCTGGTTCCTGTATCAACCTGTCTAACGTTTATGTAGTATCTCTCAACCTTCATCAGCCTTGGGATTTGGAAGAAAATCCAAACCAAAAGAGAAACTACTGTAACTATTATGGTTGAAGAACAGAGGCAACACATGTAGGCCTAATTAGTCTTCAGTCCGTGCATGCTTAAAACTCTTCCTGTCCTACAGCAGAGGCACCATGGCTACTGTGGAGTCTCCCAAACATCAGCTCAGGAGCAAGGATCTTGCGTGAAAGTGGGAAAACCAAGGGGAAGAAAGGCACTTGATAATAGTGATACAGGTCATAACAAAGCAGGAAGAGCAGAAGAAGGATGATGACATTAGGAGGAGTACAGCAAGAATCACGGACAAGGATCAGGAGGAGATGATGATTGCGGGAGAAATGAGAAACAGCACTTGGTGATGAAAGAGAAAGTAGCTGGCGAATATCTGTCTGAGATGGTCCCTCATCCCAGTGTAATGGTCCAAGAGTGAAAATTTCTCAGACTTGTTCCTGTACTGGAAAATGTGATTTTGTTAAATGCAAAATGTCTGTGGTAAGTGTGCCCACAGGATCACTATCATCAGGCAAGTCAGGAATGGAAGTCCTCAGGCACACAGCACAGCTTTGAGGGTGCATGGCAGTTCTGAAGTAGTTCTCCAGCTGAGCACATATGTGTCAGGCTCTAAAATGCACAGAGGGTGTGCCGACACTACTGCCAGGGACGGGCTCAGCTGTACATACAGCTGAACCCTGTGATTTCAAATGACCCAGCTGCACAATGCTCTGTCAGTGGAAGAATTTTTTTGTTAAGTATAAGCAAGTGAAAGTTATTAGATTATGCTGTTTTATCAGATAGCTATTTCTTTTAAGTGAAAGAAACAAAAAAATAAGAGCGAATGGGAAGAATGTGTCCTTCCACTATCCACCACTACACTGCAGCAATATAAATCTCCATTAATTTAAAGGCTTAAACTGTTTGAAAGCATTAGGGTTAGTGAGGTTCCACTCTGTGTGATTTAACTTAATACAGATACTCCTTTCAGAGGCAAAGTGATCCAAAATATGATGTTCCAGCAGAATAATTTATAGTCTACAACTCAAGCTACGTTTTCTATATGACCATCATAAATTAATGTCCATCACATACACATACAAATATATTGTATGTTTATGTGAACATTGCATTTTCAGATTAGTCATTTCAGGGAATTAATGTGTCATATGAAAAACTCAGCTTGAATAAACAAAAAAAAAATTAATTGCAACTGAGTGACCAAGAGAGACTATTATTCTTAATAAACTGTGTGTTCTTGTTTGCCCTTCAGAGGGGAGTAAGTCAAGTAAGCAAGAGTGCAACACATCTGTGGAAGACTGTCCCAGCCTTTCAGAAGCCCTAGGTCAGGATGGTCCAGAGGATCAAAACTGCCCGTGGAGAAAGTCAGGAGTGCCGAGTGATATGTTCAGAGTGCTGTTCTGTCCACAGAAGATGAAACAGGAGGACACAAGATCAGCAGGAAGAACATCTAATCGTTTCATAGCAGCTCAAGACTTGTGCACTGGTCTGTGTGTAGCTGCACTGTTTGGTATCAGTGTGAATCATGTACCCACCTTTGCACACCACATCTACTTCTGCCCTCTCTGTTCTGCTTCCTACACAGCATTGACCTTCCCCTGCCTTTTTGCCTCTCTCCTCTTTACTTACCTTGGTGCAAGAAGGGGAGCAAATGTCCTGGTTGTCACCTCCAGCTGGAGTTGCACCTCCTCTTGTCCATGACGCCAACTAATGGGATTACCAGTGTCACTGTTGTTAATGGAGCCATGGAGTGCCCTCATTCACTACTGATCCAATACAGCTCGCAGGGGACAGGAGAGTTTCAAGACAGCCTTTCAAGATGCCTGCAGGTGCAGGAAGTTCAAATCATCACTGTTTTCTCTGTGTTTACTCTCAGATGTTTTCTAGCATAAGGAAGGCTAGAAATGCACTGCTATTCACCCACTCTTTCAGACAAGGCAGAAATTCCCTGCTCAACAACGCAGCTCTAATCCTACAATGTCTTCATGGCAACTTATTAAACTACTCTGTTACGAGATTAAATAATTTCCTGGGACAAAACACATCTTCAGGTTCCTGTATTTCTGTCAAGCAATTGCTACTGTTTGACTCTACTTTCTTTTTTCAAGTGGAGAGATGTTAATAAAAACCACTTCCTTCTATCAGTGGTACCTTGAGAGAGAAAATGCTAAGGAAGCACAAAAAAACCTCCAAACCAAAACAAGCCCAAACCTTTGCTGAAATTCTTTCAGCTCATCAGCTGACACTCCCACTATGAGGACTGCACTTGCAACACTATCTCTATTCCAGAATCACTTCTTCAAGTGCTTTTCAGATTCCTTGTTTTTCTGTCTTCCCCGTCTTGCATCTTTTTTACTTACCCTTCCCCATCACATTGGACTGGTCTACACTAAAAGTAATGAAAAACCATTTCACAGCCTGATCCTCTTTGCTGAATGTTTAAAGTAACTTGCAACAGTCCCCATTGAATGGATCTCTCCTAGTTCACCTTGTTTTAATTTTTTGTTGAAGAAGGGAAGAGCAAGTATCTCAGGAACAATACTAGATGATTACAACTACCTAAGATACAATGAATAAGATCAAACCTAAACTCTGTGTGGAACAAATGATTCTTCAGATACTTCTGTTCAACTGCCATAGTGCACTGCCCATCACCTAACTCCTAGACCACTGAAGGTATGAACAGCCTGCCTCTGGCTGATGAAAGGAGATGCTGAGAGAAGTTAAGAGTCAGTGGCAGCAGACAGAGTACCTGGGCTGCAATGTCTGGCATCCCATGAACTTTGTTTTACTCCACCTTCAGGACAGTCATCTGGAGGAAAGGTCTATAAAGGAAGTCAGTAAGAAAATCCTACTGCCAGTCTAAAAGAAAGCCATCCTTTTAGGGGCAGCAGTCAATGAAGCTCCTGCAGCAGCAGTGCAGACCCTCCTGTATCTCTTATGGAATTACAGTTCAGGCAGCTGAAGAATCAGTTCTGTGCAAATGCCATTCCAAATTTCTCCTAAGATCAGTATTGGAGAATTACAATGAAATCACAAGACTTGCTGTATTGTGACATTTGACGTGTTTTTACAGCCTCCTGTGACCTGCTTTCTGGCCAATGGCTTCAATATTTATCCTCATGCAGAATGCTCTTTCTTTCATTGCTTCTGTTGTCCCTATTCATTGCAGGGGGGTTGGACTAGATGACCTTTAAAGGTCCCTTTCAAACCAAATTATTTTGTGATTCTGTTCTTTGATTCTATGCCATGACTGAAGTTGCAAGATGGCCCCAGGTAAGGTGACCAGCATTCCTCAACTGATTTTGCACGTGGCAGGGTGATGGCCCCAAGCAGTGTAGCTTGTGTTTCTGATGGGTGTCACAGCCACTGCCACCAGGCTGCTGTTACAAAAGATTGCCAAATATTGCATTCTGTGGCTTGAAAAGTGTCTGAAAAACTTCAAAAGACAAAATGCAAGGCGACAGATTTGCAAAGGTGGCAGGGAAGGGAAGGGATAAGTTGGAAAGAAACCAAGACAAGATGGTGTGAAGGAAAGGAGGGAATACACAGGGAAGTGAGACAAATGTACCAGGCAGGAAACCAAGTGAAAGGAGAAGGTGAAAGATGAAGCAGACAGGATGGTCAAGAAAGGGACAGCGAGGGAAGAGCAGACAAAAAAGAGAAGAAAATGGTGAAAAAGGAGCCAGCAGAGGAGGGGAAAATGTAGAGCTTCTTTCTAAGAGATAAGGGAAAATAAATGCAGTCTTGTAGCAGCCAGCAGCAGAAGTAGCATATTACTGGGTGTGCATTGCAACAAGAAATGTAGGTTAGACTGGCAACAAATTACACAGGGCTGTCTTCCCTCTGGGCAGAAATCACAGAAAAAATAACTGATATTCTCATAAGTCTTGTGATTTTGGGGTCCTTGGACAGGCACAGTGGGAAACATACTGCCTACAGCAGAGCAGTATCCCCTCCTGTGAGGGGCTCTGGCTTTGCCTCACCCGTGTGGCTGTATATTCTTTCGATCACAGACATGAAGTACAGAATTAAATTAAATTACTCTTTGGCTTTCTTTTCTCTGAAGTTCAGCAGGATTTTGAAATCCGTCCATGTAACACTCTTGTCTCTTTGCTTGCAGGAGACAATCTTAATTGTGGATTATATTTTTTGAATATAACTTTCACTAAAGATCCATCCAAAAAGGACACAGGGATGCTCTTCTGCTTGGATGTTCAGATTAAGATCATCCAAGTCAGCATGCAAATGCTTCAAGGTGGATACTTACTCATCCTGCCAGAGGAATTTAGTGCAATGGCTATTTGATTACAATTTATATTCCATTTAAAAATACAGTAGTAAGCTTTTAAGGCTGCAAAGTCCAACTTTCAGGAGAAATAAGATTCCCAGACTAAGGCAGGATAACCCTTCTGGCCTTATGTGCCTATGCACCATGGCAGATTTTATTCAGAGGATCATGTGCAGTTTTTGCAAGGGATCCCCTTATCATTCAATGCACAGGGTTAGACATTACATTAAATCTTTTCAAAGAATTCTAATCCATAAAAATCCATCACAGAAAACCTTCTGAATGGTTGACATTCGGCAATCAAAGAGTTGAGTTGAGCCTGTGGGCCAGGGAAAGTCAGGCAGTAATGCTTTCTGCAGCACTCCTGACTTTGAAAATTTCTAACTGTAATTACTGTCAGGTAAAAGTACTTTTTTGTGCCAGTTTGGCAGAACTATGTAATGATGTCTTACAGTGTAGATTAGCTACCAACACAGCAGGTCATGGAATTAGCCTCGGTGGCATAACAAAGGGGAGCTGCAGAGCTGCCACCAGCCCTTCCCTGCTGGCTGGCTGTGGGTTGAAGTGAATTGTAGGGACAGTATGTGACTGTTCCCGAGCAGCACAACACGAATTCCCTGCCCACTGCTTGCCTCACGTGTAAAGACCACCCCCAGCCCCGGGGACCGGCCCCAGCGTGCCTGGGGGTGCCGCATGTGCTTGAGAGCAGCCGTGCCAGGGTCTCACATCACGTGGGGTCACAGCCCTCGTGCACCCACAGTAGCACTGCAGAGCAGGGCACGGGCGGAAAAGGGGAGCACCCTCCCACCCCCGCAAGGGCCGGGGGCTCTGCTGCCAGGAGAAAAAACATTTCCAGTTCAATTGTTTTCCTTGTGGCAAAGCTGACATTCCCATTCAGGACATTGAAAAGCTATAAATCAAAGCATCCACAGTAGAGCTTGAATTGGTCAAGATCAGGCTTTCCACACGGGCAGGCAAACACACATCATGGTAAGCTTAAGTGGTTCTAGTGCCTGCTTAAAGCCGTCTTACCAAAGCAAGCACACAGCTGCATTTTCTTTCAAAATACTACTGCAGCCTTTTAAGAGAGAGGAGGAATAATCTAAATTCTGGCAGTGGGGAATATTTCACAAATCATATATGCTTTGGCATCAAGCCCTTAAAGCCAGGGGCCTTTGCTCACAGGCTTTGCTGGGAGAGATCCACCCACCTCAAGTGGGATTAATTAAAAGAGGCATGTATCATGCAAATAGTTTCTGTTTCCTTACAGAAATATTCAGAGCACATAACCCAAAACAGCTTTAGAATCAGAGCGAAGCAAGGAAGAAAATTATTTCCTGCTCTCCTAACTCTTTTCCTTTCCCTGTACATTAAGGGAGGAACAGTGAGAAAATGCCGAGAGCTCACCATTTCTGTACAATTCCTTTGATTAAATGCTAATCAAGTTGAAGAAAACAATATGTTTTCAAAGACAGGGACTCTATCTCGCTATAAGGTGCCAAATTTTCCACACCAAATGTGCTAAGCTGCTCGTTGGACAAGGACAGTCCAAGTCTTATCCCTGAAAATGATCTTTTTATCTTAAGGCAGCACAGGAGAAAATGGAAAGCTTTTATTTCTTCAGCATATCATGATTTTCAGCTCCATGTGACAGTGATGGGGGCTGCAACAGAAAACTCCTTTGGGAAGTGAGATAAACTTTAGAAATACTATGTTCTTCTCAGGAAGCTAAACTATTTCCCTAGATAAGAGAGATCCCAACACTTCAAGGAATCACTGCAGAAAATGGTGGTGGAACAGTCAGAGCACAGAGCCCCAGTTCAAAAATAAGTTACAGAAAAAGCTCAAGTTTCCACAAGAACTCTTCCTCAAAACTCTTTTTTCCCCCCTTTTAATATCTCAGACCCATTTTCTGAGTCAATTTCCTATGATCCTGCAAAGGCTGTTATTAAAACCAGACCAAGCGTAGCTGAAATTCCAGGGCTCAAAAGAAACATTTAATAGGCGCGGGAGCTGGCCACTCTGTCCCCCTCAGGTGATTTCCCCTGCAGCCCCTTCCCTGGGATTTCCTCCCTTGCAGTTTAGTCAGCAGGAGAAACCTGAAGTTTCAGCAGAATGGCAAACCCTTCCTTCATTCTTTAGCAGCTGAGACTTTTTTATGTCTGAGGCTTTTGTAGCTCTAAAAAAGAGAACTAGGATCCAGTCCAGAAGATGTGTATTGCAGATATTTTTTCCACAAAAATGTCAGGCAGTCGCACATTCAATTATGTATCCAGCTACAGTATTTTAAAATCACTGACCTCCTTTATCTGCCACTGCTTTTCGTGCCACCAGTGGCAGTCCCGAATTGAGTCGTTCCCAGGCTGCTTACCCACGTGTCTTTTGTGTGCTAGAAAATTCCTTTCTGGTCTCCATCCCACCTATCACTTTGGCATGAAAAAGATGATCATCAGACATGCTCTTGGCAAGCCACCTCAGGAAAGCAGTGTCCATGCAAAACCACAGGCGGGCAGGGTGAAGGAGATGTGCTGGTTTGCAGGGCGAGGTGAGAGGAGCCATGGTTCTCTCCGGCAGCACAGCTGGCAAAACACTGCACCTCATCTCTGTATCTCATCTCTGATTTTTCCTCTGATGGCACAGAGGAAAACAGCAGGGCCAGTGCCCTTTGGCTCAGCTCCAGGCTCTCCCACCGAGGGGATGATCCTTGGGCTTCTTCCCTTCCAGTGCAAAGTTTAGAAAGGCAATTCCACGTTTCTCCCCAGCAGTCCCTACTGCAAGCTACAGGATATCCAGGAAGGTGAAGGAGTGTTTCACGGTTGGGCATTGATGCAACAGCACCCTTTTCATAGCAAATGTATAAAAATACTTCATTCCTTTGATATACCTCATTTATTTATCCTTTCTATTATAAATTATATTAGAAACATTGAGCCTCAAATTTAAGTTACTGACAACCATGACAGATCTCACCTATTTAAAAGAAAGTTCTTCTCCAAAGTTTCTCTTCTCAATTTCCATTTTTAAAATTGAAAACGTGCACANTATTAGAAACATTGAGCCTCAAATTTAAGTTACTGACAACCATGACAGATCTCACCTATTTAAAAGAAAGTTCTTCTCCAAAGTTTCTCTTCTCAATTTCCATTTTTAAAATTGAAAACGTGCACATTTTGTTTTTGTTTCTATTTAACTGCCTCTTTTTTTTTTTGCAAATTGTGAGTACTTTCAATGTAACAGTTAATTTATCAAAAATGGAGAAACCCCTTTGTTCCAACACTGCCTAATCTGCTCACGCCTCTCATAATTTAGTAAGTTAATGAAGCCCTCGGAATCAGGGGTTTTCATAGAGAGAGATATATATATATATATGTGTATATATATATGAGTGATTATGCGTATGACCTCATTGTGAAAATAAACATCAGGGACATTTTATTCATATAACTTATATAAAAAAGCAGTTAATGCCACAGAAAATTATACAATATGTAAAGCTACTTTAAAAAGTCCTGATAAATGCAAAGCCCTAGGAAGGAAAGGAAACAATGTGCTGAAGAAAATCCTATTCCTTAACTAATTGCTTTGTACCATATGATCTACACTGTGGACTGTTTTCAACTGGCTGTAAATTACTGGCTTTGCAGGACAAGAATCAGACTCCTACCAGTTTGTTCCACTGGTCTACAAGGATTGTTCTTGTTTTCTCCCAGAGGAGCCAGTACTTCCTCTGGTGAGGGCTCAGAATGGCCGAAGTGAGGAGCTGTACCCCTGCCCCTCTTCTGGGGGGGTGTAGGTGACCTCTGTCTCTCTGAACCCCCACGTGGGTACAACACAACCCAAACTGGGGTTCTTAATGTCAGCAAATCAGTGTCTTCCAACTGACTGAATGGAATTTTTCTTAAATGAAGAAATCTTCCTATCTTTTCAAAAAGTCATATTTGTGCTAAAAATTGGTTCCTCAAAACACCTTTGACTGTCTGCAGGGAATGCCCAGTTTTGCTTTGCTACAAGACTTTCTCAACAACGGTGCTCGACTTCCCAACACCCTGCAGAGCCTGTCTGTTATGCCAGAGGGAGAGAACCATGCCACCACCAGGAACACCCGACAGCTTACCTTGGGACGCTGGGAGGAGCCCGGGTGGGCCGAGAGGGGACCTGGGGAGGTCCTCCATGGGCTTCTCCACCACTCGGAAACGGAGGCAGTGGTCCCGGGCGGAAAGGGACTGGGGGAGCCCCCGACTGAGGGCCTGGAGATGGGATTGCAGGAGCGGGGCCTCGGCCAGATAAAGGTCTGGTTGGGGGATTGTTTAACGTAGGTCTCCTCGGAGTTGAAGGACTTGGAGGAGGTGATCTAGTGAAATATCAGAGATTTTAAAAGTTCAGTAAGGTGGGAGTTTGGGTTCTGGTCTGATGTATTTTATTTTACTTTAAACAAAAGTTAAAACCTTTTTTATGCCTATGACAATGGAGTTTTCTTGGCATTTCCCTTTGCTGTCAGTGTCAGAGGATCACATCAAATTAAATCTCACATATTTCCCACTGACAACATACAAGCAAAGAGGTAAGTGTAATGGACTTTATTATTCAAGTTCTAATAATGTTTTGTTAATTGGATTTTCTAGGACATGGAGCCTGAGATGCTGAATTATTATAACAGTTTGCAAAAAGGGGCCAAGTGTATGCACAGTTGGGGTGACAGAAGCGGCTGCTATTTGAAGCATCAATCCAAGACTGGATGGTCTTCTACAAGGCAAATATCCTGTCTGGTGCTCACACAAACATATCCACAGAACATATATATATATGGGAAGAAGTTTTAATTTCCCTCATAGATGTCATTAAACACCTGGAGGAGCATCTTCCCAAAAAGACAGGCAGGAAGCGAGCTCCTGATGCTGACTACGTCTGCCTGTCCTGAATTTCATGGCAATAGAGATTTGAGGCTCCTTACCTGCGGGCCTGCTGAAGCCACGAGTCATCTACAGGAGGGGGAGCAGGGGTGGAGACAGTGCTAGTGCTGATGTCACCAATGATTGCCAGGGCTTCCTTCAGTGCTTGGTACATGCGGAGGGTCTCATCCCGCCGCTGCGCCTGCTCGGCCGACTCCTCCATCAGAGTGTTTTGGTCCTCAGAAGAATACAAGTGAGCCAGGAGCTCTGCGTTGATAAATTCTTTTACCTGTTTCATCAGACAAAAACCAAAAAAGACCAAAGGCCCAAAGAAATAAACAAAAAATCTCCAGGGAATATGTAACACAGAACAAAAACAGTGAGAGATCCATGGAAGCAGGGGACAGACACACCTCAATTTCATCAGTTTCTCGTACTACTTTACACCAGCTCTATGGGTCACGCAGTTCTTAACAGATCACATCAGGGACGGAAAGCTGCAGAACTCATACTGAGCTGATGGTGCAGCAGCCTAAGGTCTAGCTGTGTCCCAAGGAAAGGCTGGCACATGCAGCTGGGCAGAGCAGCTGGAAAAAACCAGACTGGACCTTTTAGCAGCTGCCTGCACACAGATGGGGGTATTGCAACTATGAAGCCACATTGTGGTGATTCACACGTGACCTCTGCAGTCACTGCACTGTGGCCTTTTGGTTTGTCTATGAAACACTGGACATGGTTGGAATTAACACCATTCTACATCTCTAAGGTGACACCTCTGTTTACAGTTCATTTCAAACAGGCTTGCCAACAGCTCCCTGGGGTCAGCTGGCATTTTGGTCCATTTCTAAATGGCTGACTGGGACGTAAATGGCAGTACCATCAGATATAAATTTCCCATGGAACAGGAATTTTCAGGCTTTATGACATACCTGTCAATTATTTTCTTAGCAACAATTTACCCTACTGTAGACAGTGCCTTTCATTTCCAACAACTCTGTCAGATTCTGAATAACCCATCCACACACATTCAAACTGAAGGGAGAAGTTCCCAAGTAATCTAATTTACTATATTGATTTCCTGCTATGCCTGCCCTGGTTATGGAAACCTGGGCCACATTAAGAGACATAAAAAGCTAGAGGTACTCTGATTAAGTAAGACGGTGGTAAATAGACCAACTGCTGACCTACTAAATCCTTGCATTTGAGACTTTCGTTGCTGTTCTGATCTATTTCTCATCTGGCGCTTTGCTCTATAAAGCTTTTTTGAGCTGGAGATACTGACAATAATACATTCCCAGGATTCTGATTACATAAACCTGAGCTCCGTTTGCACAGGGGTTTGTGCTAGTTTAGCAGTGCTGATTTAAACCCTGACAGCGAGACTAAGGCAATGTTTGTGCTCAGACAAGGTCAGTGAGAGCAGTCAGACTGTGCAGGCATGGGACCCTTTCTGGTCACCCAGCAATGAGAAGGCAGCCAGGACAGACCTCACAGGGAAACAAAACCATATTGCCTGGGCTTGGCTGTCATTTCCCATTCACGTATGACAGGAGATGCACAAATTCTTAGCAAAGCCTGCAAAAATTTTCCATGAGTTTCATGCTGTTTTCCAGTAGATGGTACTGATCAAGAGCCAGAGTACACTACTTTCCTCATGATTGCCAAAAACTCCACATTAAAAACAGATATCACAGTTAAACAGCATCACATTCTGCTCGACGAAATGAGTGTTTTAATGGCATCACTTCAAAAAAAAGAAGTCCTAAAATTAGATTAAGGCCAGAGCTGATTGTAAAAGCATTTTTAAACCACAAGTATCTGTTTGAAAAAAATCAGCCTGTGACAATTATCATGAGAGGTCCCTGTCTGTCACTGGCAGGGGATTTGAGTAAATCCCTGAACTCCTCTGGAAAGGGAAGACTGTGCTAAGGACGGTTCTTGGATCAGCCTCCTGCCCTCCTGTGCTGTACAGAGGAAGATCTTCCACAACAGCCACTTTCTCCAGCTTGGAAACAGAAGGGAAAGTGACACTTACTCACATGCTTGCTCCTTTCGGGAAAGCAGACTCACAGGAATGATGTAAAACATTTTCCTTCAAGGACACGTGACAGGCCCTGTCACTCTAAAGTGGGGTAAGGTGGGCTTGGAACTTCATCAGCGGGAAGACTACAACGTGTCACTGCCTCAAATGCAAACACAACCCATTCCTTAACCTTCAGTCTGCTAGTAACAAGTACTCTGGAGTTTTTCTACTCAGCTGAGATCACTACCAGCACTGCTTATGGAGCATACACTGACTACTTTTAAGACCACCCCTCTTGTATAATCCAGGATACCAAGGCACCATGAAATACGAATTCGTAAATGTGTGTTTTGTTTGGGCATGTTTGAATTGGTAATGGTAACTCAATGCAGTTCTGTGTGGTAAATGTATTTTCTTTTAAGGTAATCAACATCCACCCTGAGGGAAGAATAAGGGATGCATTTGGAATACAATAATCTAGGCTTAGGCCCCAAAATATGCTCAGGGACAACATCTAATTATCTTCTGTACTCTGAGTTTGAATCTGATATTTTCCTTGAATTATAAGTGCTTGTTTACGGGCCCACAAAGTGGAAAGGAAGTTCTAGGAAAACTTGGGAGGTTACAATTGTCATAGAAACAAACTCCTTGGGATCAATTTGTTTCCAGAGTTTTGGAGGCAACATGATGGGGCAGCAGAAAATACAGAATATGCTTACTAAGGGGGAGGAAGGGTGTTTTCACTTAACTCCTGGTGGATGAGTTGGACTTCTGGAGACTCCAAGGAACACACACACAACAGGACTCACCTTCCATCACAGCATCACTCATTTCCAGGTCTTTGCACAACCTTTTGGCATGGCTCAGCACTCTTAGTTCAGCCATTTCTTTCTCTTTTTAATAACCCTGATTTTTTTAAATGGTTATTTTAGCTGTTAGTTTTAATATGGTATTTTACTGCCTATGCTGTACAGAAACAAGTTCATTAATGCTTGTAGTGTCACTCTTCACAGTTCTTTAAAATGTTTTGATTTGCCCCAAATTTAAATTCTAGGATGGAGGTGTAGGCCTTAGCTCACTGGGAAGCCCAAATGCAGCTTGGGACTATGAGGTCAACTGAAAGGCAGCTGTTATTTGAAGTATGTTGTTTCTGTGTGCCATGGCCAGCCAGCATGGCAGGCTTTATCAATGTCACTAACAGCTGATGAGATTGAAAGTACAAAATCTTCCAGTAATCTACTTCTGAGTGACGCACACACTTCAGAGACCCCTAAACGATTCCATATGAGGAGGTGAGTGGCAGAAAATTTAATGTAAGCTTTCAAAAGCAACTGCTCACTGAGCTCTGCTGTTTACGAAATGAGAGCTAAAACCCAGCCTTTCCAAAAGCACTGGAGGTGGACTAAGTCAAAGCAGCAAGTTGCTAGCAATGATCTGGAAAGAGCACTGAGAACAAACTCACCTTATAAAGTCTAGAGCATGGCTGATTTCCAGAAAAAAGGGCAGTCCTGTTGTTCCCATGTTTTTTGTAAAAACTCACCCATGACTGGAGCATTACTTGGATCCTGACTCCCCTAAATCCAAAGAAGTTAATGAAATATCTCTTGCCCTCATACAAAAGTTCTGCTCATATTTTATGTACCAGGAAATCCCACTGAAATTTCCTGTCCAACCACCTAACTCAAGTGCAACACAAATTCCACAGGGCTAATGAAATCCATCAGATGAAGGCTAGAGGTGGCTCTGAGTCAAAAGTAAAGGCTACCTTCTAATCAGATTTGCCTCACAGTATATTGCTTGTAAAGACTGATTGGTTTGATGACCTCTCAGAAACGGTGCTGCTCATAACTAGCAGGAGCTGTGCTCCCCATTAGTAATTTATATGGCAGCAGTGGTACTCTTATGAAACTTAGCTTTCAACAAAGTCCATTCAGAACTCGCCAGGCAGTGAAGGCTGAGATCCCACTGCAGTGAAAAAACAACGGTATCTCAAAGTCATCTCTTTAACCAAATAATCTTCAGATCTGAGAAAGACACACACAATAAATCAACCAACCACATCTGCTTATCTAAACAACAGTGTCCAAGGCTTCTAGATTTATTCCCTAAAAACAGTAACCTGAAAATATAAAGAAACCCAAACAAAATAAGAACTGCTTTATGAACCCACGACAGAGGCCTGCAGACTGAAAATCAAGGAAGCACAACTCTGCTCTGCTGCCCTCACAGACTCTCCAGATGGAGCTCCCAATTCCTCTTCCTGTTATATCAAAAGCAAGACACCAAAAAACCCCAAAACAAAACCACCCCCACCTTGATTTACCTTTAAATAATAACTTATATTCTGATTAAGACATAAATTAATTCAGTCTTTAGCATTTTGGGGTCAGCACTCAAGGCAGTGTGCCAGCCTTTGGGAAGGCTGCAGAACCTCCTAGTGCTATGGAATATTGGAATATTTTGTCTAAGAGTGTGACATTTATGAGAGCGTGCTCTTCTCTTTAGTACCTGCTGTTGTTGCTGCTGTATTCAAGAGGTGTGTTTGAGAGTAAGACATTTGTGAGACATGTTGAAACAATTTAGAACCCTGGCTGCTACTTACGTTATTGATCATAAGATGCATGATTGTTTTCGGTATCAAATCTCGGATACATTTGTTAATAATAGACATGTAGGAGTCCACAAGATTTCGAATTGTCTCCACCTGTCTTTCCAGCTGGGGGTCCATTGAAAAATTGTCTGCTTGGCCATTCTCTTCATTTTCAGTCTGCACAGAAGAAAAAAAAAAAAAAAGAAAAGTCAAGCCTTTCAGATTGCAGTAAACTGGAAATACACTGGGGGAAAAAACCCTGGACTTAAACTGTAGTGATCCAGCAATGTAACTCATACAAAGACTACCCAGAGGTAAAAATATGAAGTACTGGCCTGTTTAACATTAGTGTTCAGCATCATGAAATTTGGACCTTTAAAGGTTAATGCCATATGAGACCTTTAGCATGAAGTACATTACATATTTCCACGCAAATTTGTAATTTTATATTAAAGAAAGTTTTCAGACAAAAACACGTGATGGTAACTGTCACACCAAGAAATTATCTCAGATCACTTACTGCAATACTTATTATCAAATATTTTACCATTCAGATTCAGCCAGCTTGACCCATGCAAGAAAACAGCACCACAAGTCTGGATTTTGAATTTTACCCTCCTATGGGTAAAACTCACCCTTGTAATTTAAGGCTGACTCATTTGTGACAAATTTTGCAGTTCAGCTTCAAACTTGTTAAATGTGAATAGCACCTATATAAACAAAGGATTTATGAAGATAACAGTGAAAGCATCATTGCTTCCAGTGCTCAAGGCTGGATTATATACTAGAGGTCTCTTTTTCATTGGACAAAAAACCCCCAACTTTGTATGTAAACAGTTGACCTAATTAAAGAAAATACCAGGAACTTTAATTGGGAGCTAAAAGGCCTATACTTTACTTTGGTCTGGCCTGTATAAATATAAGAAAATCTAAAAAAAGAGTAGTAACCTTTTGGTGAAAATCAAACTGCTGTCTGAGGCTCAAAGATCCCGAAAGAATGGAATTTCTACCCAGAAAGTACAAAGAACAATGTTCCCCAAACTCTGATATATAATACTTCTCCCAGAAAATGACCGCCAGAGCCTTATTAGCATGAACTGTAAAATCTAAATCTGTTCTGTGGGTACCTAGAAGCATAAAATCATAGAATCACAGAATGGTTTGGGTTGGAAGGGGCTTTAAAGTTCATCTCGTTCCAACCCCTGTGCCAGGCAGGGACACCTCCCACTATGCCAGGCTGCTCAATGCCCCATCCAACCTGGCCTGAACATGAAGAACTTGAGGAAACAAAAAGTACTTGCAAAAACTGAATAACCCAATAAGGAGAACTAGTTATGTATCAGCCAGAGCCCTACCAGCACAGCTTCATTAACAATAGCTATATTTTAGCTGAAATTTGCATATCACTGGTGCTTTAGAGATTCCTGGAGCAGTTGAGATCAGTAGCTAACCCACCAGTGAAAGACCATTAGTGCTAAATATGCAAACATGTCACCAAAGAGGCTTCTCCCTGCATGAAACTCCTTCTAACCGGGCCAAGAAGGGATTCCTAGTTTCATATCCTAGTGCAGGGTCTGCTTCTGCTCACACAGCCTTGGCAGGTAAACCACTTCATAAACTTGTAAACTACGGCTTGGTCAGCTCAGTCTAAATGAAATGGTGTGCTTGTGATTTGTTAAGTTACAGTTGTGGTAAGAAGTAAGATCCAATGTACCATTTAGAAACAAAACTGTTTGTAAAAGAACTTTCAAAAGGGCAGAGGAATTACTGGAAAAGCAGCTAATCTTTACAAATAATTAGCAATGCTTCCTAAAAATCTTGTGACTGTGGAGGACACTGAAAGAGCTCTTGATGAAATTAGGGATTTCAGTGCTGTAACACTGGTAGACACATTACCTTATAAACCTTAATAATTTTGCCAATAAACTGCATATATCAAAAAGTCACAGTGTGCAGATTGAGTATTTTCCTTAGCCTCCATGTCTAAAGAAAAAACAATGGTAATTTTCCCTGTGAAATACCGAATAAATAGAAAATCATACATCTATCATTTATCTGCAGATTTTAGCCAAGTAACTGCAGACCAAAAATGCCCCCTTTCCAGTTCCCCTGTATTTGACGTCTATTTTCTTTCTTTTCTTCTTTGCTGTCTATATAAAGTGCAGTTTGTTCATGGTTTTTTTTTTATTGTTTTTTTCACTGTTTAAATTACAGATTGCAATAAGATTCCTCACTGGCTAAGCAGCAAAGTGACAGATGTTTATCATTATCCTCATCAAGAGAACGTGAAGTAAAAATAGTAATTTGTCTCTGATCTTTAAGGCAAAGGGTAATAGTCTCTTGTTTGAAACTGTAACAGAGCTGACTTCATACTGTTGATTTATTTGCTCTGAAATCAAAAAAGATCAATCTTTCATGACTTTACAGTAATTTATTATGAAAGCTTCTGGCCATAGTATTCCTAATGATCTGATGTCTCAACTGAAGGCTTTTCATGCCAGAAACCATCTTGTTTGCATCGCATCATGCAGATGGGTCTGTCTGCAGCAGACTTCTGGGGCCTGTACACCTACAGGCATTAGAAAGCTCTCTTTGCTAAGCTGCCTCTGCGCTGTGCCAACTGCAGCAGCCATAAAAAAGGTTGCCTGGTAAAGCCAGGCGTCACAAGTGGTAAGATGTGTCCTGTTCCACCTCCAGGCCATTCTTTCAGCTTTTTTCTCACGAGCACCACAGTGAGTCCAGCCTCAGTGCAAGCCACCCCTCAGCCCAGGCCGCTGCCACTCTGTTCTAGAAAGGCACCTGCAACCAAAGTCTGCTGCAATGAATCAACCCAAAGCAGAACGTGAGCAGCCCCTCACAGCTCTCTGACCCCTGTTGAACAGAATGGTCAAACTGAACAGGAAAGGAGAATGAAGAAGGTGGAAACAGGTTTCCATGTCTCCTTTCCCAACAGCCAAGGCAGCCCCAGTCCTTTCAGTGCTCCTCATCCTTGAGCCAGAACTCGCTAGTTCCAACACCAAGTGTTAAGTGGCAGCATGTGAATCTGGACTAAGTTTTTAGTCAGTTGACTCTTGCTTAATACTGCTATTAATTATTGATGGGAATGGCGTATTACCACTTCAAATGAACACAACTGCAATTACTTTAGGGAGTTTTGTAAACCTCCAACAAAGAAATTAAGGAAGAAGCTAGAGTGCTAAAAAACAGGTAAAATTAATTCATCTTGGAAAACTCAAAATTAAAGTATGTGATGAAAACACACCAAAACTACAGAGAAGCAACAGGTGAAAAAAACCACAAAGGGAAGGTAACATGGGAGCCAGGATGGCGCTTCCATATACCCTTCCACATACCCACAGAGATCCTTCCCTTCAGCTCTCTGCACTTTAGAAGACTAAAAATAATATTAATTGCTTGCACTCTGCTGTGGGTCTCACCTGTCTTTCATAAGCTGCTCTGAGATCCCAGCATGGAAAGGTGTTACTGAAACCCACGGTACACATCACTGCTACTCTGCAACTTTCCTGCATTTAGACACCTTCTGTACTAAGAATGTGTTAAGGATTAACTAACGTGTCATACAAGAACAGACTAAAAACTGCATGTGAAATCCAAACCACTTAAGTCTGTGGGAATTTTACTGCTGGCTGCAGTGGGAATAGGATTTCATCTGACACAAGCATTTCTACCAGAAAAGTTATTGATCTCCTGAAAACTGTAAACTCTCTGCTGCAAGAGAAATGCTTTAGTGTGGTACAAAGGGGACACAGGCACGAGGAATTGTGTGCAATCCAAAACAAAGGACTAATACCCTGGAATATCAGGGTAATTGTCCTGATTGTTGAAATTATAAGCAAGTTGAAGAATGTCCCAAGAAAACTTAATGAAAAGTGATTCCTTTTGAAATTCCCAGCAAAACTGGGTAACACACTGAAAACAGTCCTGAGCTGGCCACACAGAGAGAGCAATACTGCTAATTTCCATGATTTCATTACATTCAGGGCAGCTGCCAGCGTATTTAAGAATGTCTTGTATAACATTCCTGATGTCAGTTCCAAGAAGGAGCATTTGTCTAGCGTTTTCATTAGAGAAGTGTATCAACCAATTTTCTCTAATCAAGAAGGCATTCTACTAAGAATGACCAAGAGGAAGCAGGCTGGAAGGTGACTGACTCAAGGGGAAAAATCAGAGCAGCAGCAAAGTAATGCTTTGTACACTAAGAAATATGTCCATGGCTGCAGTAAGAAATCAGTCATTTAAAAGCTGCTTTCAGGTCTTTCATTTATAGATGCAAGTTCATAACAACAACCACCACCTGAGAATTAATTATTCCATCTAGATTGTATTTGTGTTTTAATTCACAGCTGCTGAATATACATATAAAATCTATTTAATGTATTCCTGTCCAAGTAAGTTTTTTCTTTAATACACCAACACTCAGCACACTGCAGTTGTCCTAACCCCCCCTGCTTTTTCCTAAATCTTTCCAATTGATTCTCTCTTCATTGCAGTTTGATGCTGGATATATAATTTAGCTAAGATCCTCTCAGCTGTACATAGCGTGCCTTTTGCCAGAGGACTGCTGAAACCACATGATGGCTTCACACAGTGAGGTTTTCTTACTGGAAGGAACCACAAGTAAATGACAATACATTACTTTTGTATATTTACAACAAAGCAAGCAGCAGAAAAAGAACACTTCCCGGGTAGCTTGGAAGCTGTCCTTTTCCCTCACAGAGGGTGACTTTGCCACTCTCTTCCATGCTTTCAGCATCTCCTGACTTTGTACTGCTGTTCCCTTGACTGAGCCACCCACAGGCTGCCTCTTTCAGCTACTATGCTTTCATTAGCAGCCTTGAAGTGCTCTAAGCAGAGGTTATGATCTGGCTTTCCCTCACACACACGATCTCCCTCACTTCATAGCCCCCTAGAAGAATGATACAGCCTAGTGCATTTGATTCACAAGTATTTAACTCTCTGGATTAGCTTAAACAATCATTTACTGAGATGCTTCTCTGTGGTTACAGGCATTGCACAGCACAGACCATTAGCTAAATCCTCCTACTGAATCCACATACTGCTCCCCAGGTACTTACATGGCTTTAACCATCCCAAACATTCAGAATCTGTGTCAGGGTCTCTCCCTGCCTTACTCAATAAAGAAGCTGATTTGGAACTATGAGACCGAGAGGAATGATATATTACCAGAACTCCGAGAAATCTGGAGTTACTTTTGTCTTACAGTCCTTAATTGGTTGATAACTAATCATGTCAAATCAATCCAATCTCCTTTTAGAGCAGGGATTCAGATCTTATGGGTAAGGTATTAAGATAGATACCACATATGTCAGATTTCAGCAAAGCTTTTTGACACAGTCTCAAGTACATTTTCATTAATGGAAGTGTGCTCTCCCTGCCGTTTCTGGTTGGATGCTCATCTCCATAGAAAAGCTGTCAATGGCTTGCTGTTAAACTGGAAAACTGTGTCAAGGGGACTTTCATATGGGCTATGTGCTTATTAAATTAAATGCTCAGGATGGTGGGTTATAGCCTGTGTTTATCACACTCACACATGAGAAGAAACTGGAAGGAAATGTGAACAAGTTAGATGATAGGACCAGAGTTCACAATGACCTAGAGAAACTGTTTAAAAATCTAGATAAATTCATTATGAATAGAAAATATTTGACTTCACAGATTCATAGGATCTCCTGAGTTGGAACAAACCCACAAGGATCCAATGCCTGGCCTTGCACAGGACATCCCAAGAATCCCACCACGGGGTTCCTTGGGCAGGAATAAATCAGTTACAAACATATAGCCTGAGAATGGCCACTTTAGGAGCAGTTCAGCAGAAAAGTAACTGTGTCCACAGTACAGTATAAGCAGAATATTAGTCAACAATGTCTTGCTGTTATGAAATCAGTACAAGAATTGTGCATCCAGTACTGGTTATCACACTGTCAGAAATTTAAGGCACATTTTGAGAGTGTTCAGAGGAAGATGGTTGACCATTGAAGATGGTTCAGGGCTCTCTAAAATATTACCTGAAAGGAAAAGTTAAGATCAATGGGGACTGATGAGTTCAAAAGAAACTTGTGGATGGGTAGAGATGAGTATCTTTGCAGATAGGAAAAGATGTCAAATAAATATTTAGAAAGTGTTATATGGTAAGAACAGTGAAGAACAGAAATAGATGGACTAGAAGAGTTGCAAATCTCTTCCAAAAACCAGACCAACATCCCTCAGAAATGGCCTAGGTACAGAGAGCCTGCCTTGAGGGAAAGAACTATGCAACCTCTCACATATAGGTTGAGTACCATCCAGTGGATGATACTGAGTGCAAAGTGGTGTGAAATTAGGAGCCCACAACACTGCAACAGGAAAAGGGATTTCTGAAAATACAAAAAAAAAAAAAATTACAATATCTTCTACTTTTTGTTCCATGCAAAAATCAAGTAAACACCAAAAACCTTGCTGTGAATAGCTGTCTCCCCTCAAAGAATCTGCACTCCAATTTCACCATTTGCTGCCATGTACGTCTCTCACACAAAGGACTTTTACATAACCCTCCCTGTGCTGCAAGTTTTGATTCGAGGCCAACAGCTGCTTCATGCCTTTCAGAACAGACTGCTGGACAAGCACAAGCAGAAAGAGGCTGGCATAAAGAAAACAGCACCTTTGTTTATAAAACAAATACTACTTTGGAATTTGCAAACTTTTCAGTCAAAGAATTTCCTTGTCATAACAACACATGAAGTGCCCCATATTTATAAGAGCACATTAGAAAAAAAAAATCTAGGATACAAGATACTATTGGCATGATATTTGCTATTATTTTTGTGTAGAAGGATGTCAGTGGATATTGGGAAGTCACAAGAGTGGTGAGTTACCCTGGAATTCAAGTCATGATGATGATGACTCAAAGTGCAACGATTAGTCCAGATGATGTTCAGGCTGTAATTTATTGTGGATTTGTTACCAAATGCATGAAACACATTCCCAGAGACAGCAGCCTGATCCAGCAGTGGACATTAACTGTGAGGGGAATAGGATCATTTGCTGTGAAAAGAGGTAAGCAATGGGTGGAGGCATCAGCCGGACATGTGAGGATTAAAGGATTAAAGCTACTGGCTTTGGTATGCAGTCCCCTAAGAACGAAAACGAATACAAGTCCCAGAGTTTCTATCAAAGACGATGAAAACAGAAAGCAAGAAAATTAGTTATTCTTGAGGTGTATCAGAGGAGTATTAAAAGCCATCTCGAAGACTGAAATCACACCTTGCCTCTCACCTCTTATTTACCTCCTTTAATTAGCAGCAATCATGCAAGAGAGGGTCACTAACAAAATTTTCCTTATTTCAGCAACAACGCACAAGACTCTGCTGAAGGATTCCTTTAGGAACGAGGAATTTTCTTAGTTTCAAGATTAAAATGGGGCAAGTAAGTGCTCAGTGCATGGACAGTGGCTGAGTGAAATATATTGCCCGAGATTATATGTGTAAAATATATGTTGTGACTTAATATGTCTGTGTGTGTAAGTTTTTCAGCAAGTGTGATCATTTCAGAGGTAGGCACCCAGAATAATGAATTAAAGTCACAATTCTGTTTTAACTGAATCCTGTACTGAACTCCTACTCTATGGTCCCCTTCCATTTCTTCTACCAGCTGAGTTGGTAACTTCTCAGTACTCACCAGCCTGGCTGAAATAACTGTGACTAGAGGAGGGGGAGGAGGGCAGCCTGCAGATCCGTGTGCAGATCCATGCGCAGATCCGTGTGCATGCCGGGAGGGATGGGCTCAGGGGGGCCTTGCAGTGGGGGAGCTCTGTACAGCATCCAGTGCACGGGCTCTATAAATAACAACCTTGTCTTTTATTTTTACTTGATCTAATGCAATGTGTCCCCTATAACTCCACTCTTTTCCATAATTAATGGTTTCTAGGAAAATATTCTGAAGTTCTCCTCTGATAAGCACCTAGACAAACTTGATGTTTCCTCTCTGAGACACAAAGGAGGATGTTAAACTGTTTTCACCCCCACATCCCTCGAGCCATGAGAAGTACCAGATCCGTCTCTGCTGGGCCAGACTAAGCCCTGGTTCACCACAAACTCAGTGCAGGACCGACAAATGATCTCCATAGTAAATGATGCAAATAAGAAATGTCAGCATGTTCCAAAATTCCTCACTTAATCTTATTGCCAGTTGTATAGTCTGCATAATCAGTAAATAAATCCCTCTAACTTTGCTCAAATCCTTAGGGGCTGAATACACAGAGAGCACTTTCTAATTCGTTCTCATTAACCTTCCCAGCTCTAAACAAAGTAATTTCCTACTTTTCTTAGTGTCTGATTTTTCCACTGGCCTCTGCAACACCTGATTTAGCAGCAATGATTTCTCACTTGTGATTTATCTTTCAAACTGGCATTGTTCTTTCTCCTCACACATATGCTTGCTGGAATAGCACGAATCAGCAAGATTTAAAACCTCCCATTCTCAAGTTTGAAGCCCCTAAAGGGAAATTGTAGTTGTGATGCCAAGGAACACAGTCGTACGTTATTTGACTTTTCCTCGGCCAGGCTGACAGCAGAGGGGGAGGAAGGGAGGAAGGAAAGGGGAAGGGAGAGGAAGATGGCATTTTAATAGCACCCACACTGATTTCACACAGTTGGATCACTGTGCTCTGGAGCGGCACCATTTCCGTTCCCCTTTGCCTCCCATTCAGTCAGGACTGCTCAGCCAGGCTCTATGAGAAGGATCCCCAATCTTTTTTTTCCCAGCATGGACCACATCCTAGTACAGAAATCTGTCTTGTGGACACCCCCCTAGCCCACCTTTTACCCTGAATTTTGACAGCCCATTACCAACTCAAGCCTTGCCGGGACCACCCCACCCACACCCCACATGTGACTAAAGGAGCCAACATTCCTGCCAGGACAAGATGGATCATCCCCCCCACCTCTTGGCCCAATTCTCATAGTCTTTGTAGCACCCACAGTAATTGCCTATCTGAAAAAAAAATTAGTAAAGAAGAGGAATGTATTTAATCTAATTTAGCAAGTGGACACACAAGAACCACCAGCATCTTATGCTGATAAATCTGCCTTTCCCAGATGTTAGTCATAGCCTGAACATATCTTGGCTGGAGTTCTCATCAAAACATTTCATTTGATAATTCAGGGCTTAAGATTCAAAGTTCTCATACACATTAATGGGTTTTTCATAAGCCCTCTGTCAGTGGGCTACAAATTGTGGCAGGAACTCTTACCCCAGCAGAGCATCAATGATCACCATATCCATACTCTCCATTTAAGATCCCCTTTAAATTTGCAAGCAAAAATGTGACCTGCAACATTCCTGTAGCAAAAAAGCCTCAAAACAGACCAGAAGAGGAATTTGAAAACACCGAGCGCTTTACTGAAGTGTAACAAATATTTCTAAACAAAAGAAAATCATCCATCGAGGAGCATTTTGGATTCATGCCACAAGAAAAGAAATTGAAAATTACTGGCTAAAATTATTTTCAGGATAAGAAATGAGTTGTGAGCAACTATGCTGTACATAACATTTATGACATGGCTTCTAGTTTGTATAACTATGCCAAGCCCCTTCTATGCATTCTATAAAAGCAGTAGAAAATGAAAGATTTTTTTTTTTCCCTCCCTAAAGTGAATTTTATTTAAGAGACAGCAGGATTTTGGTGAGTTAATACACGCCTGTAAGCAACAAACATAAACACTTCATGTTATAAGACCACATTCTTGTTGGCACAAACCACAATGAAACTATAAAGTTTGAAGCTTAAATCACTCTGACCTCCTTTCTACAGGGAAGGTAAAGGACATCAGTGGTTAGGACTCTAACCTGAGGTCCAAGCAGACACCACATGGAGTTTACTTTTGCAGTTAAGATCACCTGCCTTTATTGTTACCACAAACAACCCCAGCTTCGCACTTCAGTTGGTTATTTCTGCTATTTAACTTCTTAAATGATCTATGGCATTTTCAGTTCAAAAGGACTATTTTTTTCCCCCTTCTGTCACTGACCAGCAGCAAAAAGTAAAGTCAAGACTCATTTGATGTCTCCCATTTTGCAGCTCTTGCACAACTATGTACAGCCAAGGAATCTTCATCCTAGTGGCAGCACGATGAAGAGCAGAAGCTCACACACACACAATCCTGGGGATTATAACTGCTTTTGCTAAGAAGAGAAAAAACTGCCCCACCATTTGGGCTCGCCCCTCCCCTATTTGAGGGTTTATGCCTGCAGAGCAAAGCTGGGCAGGAAGAGTTGGGGTTTAACATATCATCCCAAGGACTGAATGTCTCACAGCGGAGCTACAGACACAAAAGTTTCCCTCTTCTTCCCCTATGCTTCTAAATGTTTTTTGCAATGAAATTACTGTGAGACAGCTAAATCCAAGGGCGGGCATGGAATTTGAACCCATGGCCTTCTGGCTTGGAGGTGAGACTATTCCTAACTGAGCCAAAGTGACACATACATAATACACTTTCAAGGTTTTTAGAGAGCTCTGTCATGATTTAAAAACACTAAGCCTTTGTGGTACAAACCACAGGGCAGGAAAAAGCTGGGGCTCCCTTTTTACTGCTAATTTTAGCTGATGAATTGTTTATAATCTCCTGCAAAATACATAAAGCCTTATTCTGCCTTAAACTAAGAGAAAACAGCCTTTCAAAACTGATTCTTAATTATAGTATTCCCCTGCTGGATGGGATGGAGGCAGGTTCCAAAATTGTGTCAGAGTATATGAAGTGATAAACTGAGGATGGGTGAGCTATTTTTAAACACCCTCAAAGACTTTGAGGTCAAAATCCCTGAATTTATAGCCTTATGGCCGTATGAAAACTCATGGATTATTAAGACCTGCGTGGCAAGATTCAAGTATGATTTCATTTGAAACACCCTCTGGCTTCAGAGCCATGTGTTCCCTACCAGTCTGCCTGCCAAACTGGGGCCCCCCAGGGAGCCACCCTTAAGCACAGGTTACTTCCCTACTGTAGACAGGCATTTGGGAAATAAAGGGGATGAGACGCTTCCACCCCAGCACGCCCCCTCCTCCTCTCTTTTCCCAAGACGTTTTGCAAGTGAGAGGTTTGCCTTTCCAGATGGGCAGGAAGCTAGTGGGTTAGAGAGAGTTTGAGGAATCTTAGGCAAAAGCACATAATCGCTCCTTACTCTACCCAGTCTGGAAACCTGATACAGCCTCAGGCCCTGGTGATATTTCCTCGCCACAGTCGTGTTTCCCATCTGAAGAGGGCAGCTGGGCACCTGCTCCTGGGCAGGATGGAGAGCTGCTGCCCAGGAACTTTCAGCCTGGTTTAAACAAAAGTGATCCTGTTCTCTCCTACAGTTGCTTCCCCACCATAGGGAAAGAGGCTCCACAACAACTCCTGAGATACATCTTCGCCTGTTTAGAAAATCCAGACTTGTAACATAATCATTGTTCTGCTCATGGAAATAAACCATGTACAGGCATCACCTGGGAAGGACTGGCCCTGCCTTTGCCCCCACAAGCTCCCAGCACTGCCGAGTACTACTCCTCATCTCAGCCTTGACTCACAGCAGCATTTGGATGAGTAAAAGCTGTCACCTGCTATACACATATTGGTTTCTTTTCAGTAATAATCAATATACACCCTTTTTTTTTTTTAATAGGAAAAAAGCCACACAGTGAGAAGAAACTAAGTTGAAAGACTTTCCCTGCCTTACAAGTCAAAGTGGAAATAGGTCTCAGACCCTTTTCCCCGTCGATCTTGACAGTCACATCACATCACCTCCAGGTGTAACTTTCTCTAGAGACCAAACAAGTGGCAGCAAAGGCTTTAGGGCTCTGAGGACACTGCAAAATGATTTGCACCACTTACATTGTTCATTTTCTAAATGAGGTAAGGTTTTATGGGAAGCCACTGCACAGAGAAGAGCTGCTATTTTGGAAAAGACCAGATACAGGTTAGAAACATCAGAGGAAGACAAAAGGCTCTAAAGCTATTTTCAGGTGAGGGGATTTATATGTCCAATTTTTGCAGTTGCATTTAACTGAGCATCATCTAAACCTGTCATCTTTTTCCACTTGGCGTTCCATGCAGTGATGAATAACGTAACATACTAATGAACTGTAGATGGCCAAAGTAAAAGCAAGAACTAGTCAAAACAAAACTAAAAGCCTTTTCTTGATTGCTTATGGATTTATAAAACCATGTAACAAGCACAAAACAAAAGCCTTGTAAAAAAAAGGTTTAGTACAAAAAAGGCCAAGTGAGCAGATTAAAAAAAATCCAGTGTTCTTGGTTCTGTTAGTAATTAACGTGCACTCATGTTCCAATCAAAAGGAGTCCCTGGAAGGGGTGGTGCATTATATCTACCACAAGATCACAATACACTTATTATCATGAGAGGGTCTCCCACTTGGAGCAATGCTGAATGGATCCATGTTCCTATTTAGGCATTTTGCATATATTTCATATTTTTACAAATCCATGGTATTTTTACAAATCCATCCTCTAAGCATTAAAGTCTAATTCTTTCAAAACTTCCCTGTCTCAATTTGAAAACCTTTACTATTGTAAGAGTAATGTGGTGAGTTCAGGGATATTTTCTCTCCTTGAGGTCAAGAGCTCTCATTCCTGTATGGATACAGACACCCATTACTTACATGAGAATTGCTCCTTTTAGGAATTGGGCCCCATCCATCTCCAACCACTATCACTAGGAATCTTCTTCCCAGTATCCACTGGCATATACTTAAGACTACAACAACTGCTTCCTTACATTTCAGGAGTGGCAAAACCAGTTTTAATGCTTTTCCTACAGGTGCCCTTCACAACTTTGATTTTCAGGGACAAATAATTCCTTAACTCCACTCTGCACTACAAATCATCCTTCAGCTACATCCTGTACTCCTGTATCCCACTCTGCTCCCAGCAAAAGCCCTGCCAAAATTCCCACCGAGTTTAATAGTCCTGTCCTATTCCCCCCAGCTCCTAACTGAGGTTAATTTCTTTTCTCCAAGTATAAACAGAAACCAGCAGGTAAAAAAGTTTTGTCCAATGTGGCACTAAGGCTGTGGAATTTACTCCCATGTGAGAATGGTACAATAAAGTCATTTGTTTAAAAGTAAATTGAAAACATTCCAGTCTTCTCAGGCTTATGACTATTAGCTTTGGTTTCTGCACAGCACTGTAGAATGTCTGGCATCAAAGACACTTTGTACATTGCACTGAACTTCCACTGGACACTGTTAGTGGACCATTAATCACAGCAAACAAAGATCCCATGCAAACACAAAAATGTACTGATTTTTCACATGTTCAGCACGGCCTAGCAAAGGTTAACACCACAGCTGCTGGAGACTGCACATTTTGAGACATGAAGTGTTGACAAGGCATCTGAGAGGGTGCAGATTTTTCAATTGATAATTACGTATTCCACATTAAACAATTCTTATTTGTGCCTAGTACTGTCTAGAATTAGAGAGACACATACCTCAGCATGAACTAGCACAACTTCAATTCAGATTCCTACAAAAACATGTACTTCTTTACACCCACACACAGATATGTGTGAGTGCAGGGGCACGAGCTAGTGGCAAGAAAATCTACAAGGATGTGATCCAAGGTTCACATGAACCACTTTTGAAGAAAGTGAAGGCTTATGGAAACATGCACCAACAGATCAAACTGCCTGAGGGAATGTGTCTGTGTGCTTGGAAGAGCTGGAAGAAGAATGGGAACTGAACCAGCATAAAAATGAAAGGACCTGAAAACAAGAACTAGTCAGTGACCAGGGAAGCAGCAAAGGAGGCATGGAAGAAAGATCATGGTCTGGAATCACAGGCTGTATTTCAGGGTGCAATTTGCTGATAATGTCAAAGGAGAAAATGCTGTGTCACACGAGCGTGAATTACTGGCTGTCATGGGCAGTTTTCTGTTGTCCAGAGCAGAGCAGGGGAAAACCTGAGTCATCAGCCCTGAAGCTTCCAATTTGACAAGATGATTTCCACTGGGTTTCTCAGAGCACAACTTTATTGGCCACTAAGCTTTCATGGACAAAAATTCTTGCACCAACTGCCTCAGGTGAAACAAACCTTAGTGCAGAATCGTCATTCTCTCCTTATCAGGGCAGGAGGGATGAAGGGAAGCACTGAGGGACTAAATTGCTACCCTCAGAAAAAAAGAAAAAAGAAACACTGTGCAGAAACTCCTGAAAGTATCATGGATATACGCCCATATCCAGTCATCAGCTCCCAGTAACTCAGCAGCTCCTGCCCATGGAGTGGGTGTAGAATCACAGCAGGAAGTTACCAGCATGGTACTTGGGTCTGTGGAACAGCAAGTGCAGCACCCAGACTCAACAAAATGAGAAGAAAATTGATGCAAGTACAGAAGTACAAGCTTGTTAGTCAGACCAAGACTGCATGCAAGGTTTTTGAACATGCGTCTAAAGAAAGACTTTCAATAAATTTAAAAAATTAAATAAATAAAAGAAAGAAAGATGGTGGAACATGCCAAACTCAGTAAGTGAACTGATTTTTCTGCCTACAGAAAAACTGACAGATCTTTGGTTCGGGAACGTGATACCCTTAGGAGACTGGCAAATAAGCTTATAAAGATGAGTATTAATGAAAGAATAAAACAACTCATACAACAGTAAAACAACTCATAAACAGATAAATAAGTTATAATGTGGGAAGAAAAACTAGCAGGCTTGAAAGATTCATTTAATGTGGAAAGAAGAACTAGCAGCCTTGAAAGATTTCATCATCCAAGTGTCAAATGGACTGGTCTTACTTAAATAAAATAGCATAAACTTACCAGTTAAATTTGATTTTGCCCGTAAGACAAAATTGTGAGGTAGTGTCAACACAATGGGAGATTGAACATTGTCCTGGAAGACACGGGTAACTTCAAGGATTAGAAAAACAGAAACAGGATAAAATAACAGCTATATGCTGACAGACTAATGACAGCTGCTGCACAGGACTAGGAGCTCATCAGCTGGCAATAACAACGGAAAGGAAAGCCCAAACACATCCCACTAAGCACCAGAGAATTCCAAGACACTGGTATGATGTGGCCATGAAAAGAGCACGCATGCTGGTAGTGTCTGTCCCGAGCTGTGCAGATCTAATAGAGGGAACACCATTTTGTCCAGGACTGGTGTGATCTGATCTGGTCACTCGTGGAGGAGGCTACAGCCTTCTGGTGAGAGATAACACTTGACACTTCCCTTCTTTCCAGGGCTGCTGCAATATTTCCTTAAGAAATGTCAAATGATACTGCATGTTGAGAACAAGAGTATTTTATTTTCATTGCACTGAAACTGCTTTTCAGCCTCCCCAGGGTAAAGCAGTGCAGCCTTTGAGAGCCCTAGACAGTTAAAGTGAAATAACTCTGCATCTTGCATGAACTATATGGCTCTTTTCCTTCCTCTCCCACAAGATCCTTGTCCATGTTCCAAACCATACTCCCCTGCCTCCGAGCTGGAAAGGGCTCTGCATCAGCTCTCACATTAAGCTGGGGAGTGTATCTGGGAGGAAAGAGTGAAGGTATTTGGATAGCGGGCTCCAAAAACTCCCATGCACTCACTGATCCACCCAAAGCTGCTTCTGCTGCTTAGTGGGCCTGGGAAAAGAGGCATGTGGCCTTTGGAGAACACTTCTCTTAAGCCACTGGGCATGGAGACTATTGTTTGACCACTTTCTTCATATGGCTGGAGAAGCAGTGCATGTTCCACACATCTGTGCAGAGTGATTTAGGTCCGACTAGAGTAGAGAAGTGGTGTAAGGAAACAATTCCTGCCTTTTGAAACATGAGTTTCCCATTACAGTCTCCAAACTGGAGGATCAGTGCTCTGAATTTTCACCTTGTGTGAGAAGAGCAGGCAGCTGAAAAGGCAGGTAAATAGCTGACTACAGATCTTGATGCTCCCGTGGGCTGCTAGTTACAGCTTCCATGTAATGGAGAAGGGAAGGAAAAGCTTTATCCAAGACCCTAAAATTAACATTTAAAGTGATGAAAGCAAGTTGGACTGGACTATCAGTACTAAGGACACATGAGACAGCCACCATGTCATAGAGTAGTCTCATCTAACAGAAGGTTGCTTTGGATTTATTGGAGGATCAAATGACACACTTGAGGATCTGCTACTCCAGCTAAAACTCCGTATCTGTCTAGTGAAAAGTTTTGGGGTGTTTATCAGAAGGGGAACGGTAGAAAGAGGTGAGAGGGAGGTGAACTCTTTAAAATATAATTTGTTTTCTGACTACCTTCCTTTCATAAGAAAAAACCAAAGCAGAGTTCATCTTAAATTACAGGCATACGGACAAGCTCTCTCAGCCCTAGAAATTCATCCTACATGTTGATTAATGGTCAAACTATTAGAGCTTTAGCATGAAAAATGGGCTAGGCTTCAACTGAAGATTGCCTGTAGCTAATGATGCAGTGGAATGAACATTTTCATTCCAGCTAAACCATTCCTCTTCCTGTAAAAATAAAGAAATTCAATCTTTGGTTATGAAAAAGACTCATAGAACTCTGCACACTTCTTGGGTGAAAATACTGCCCTGCACCTTAAAAAATCTGTAAATACAGAACATTACCTGTGAAGTCAAACAGACATTAAATTATATACATGTACATGCAAGGTATAAATATCTGAAGTGAGGTCAGAGAACGGAGGAGAAGTTGGTGACCATAGCCTAGAATGCCACATGTACAAACGCACTACAGGGTCAGTAGATTTTAACATAGCTCCCATCTCAGGCTCAGAAATGTAAAATGTAATAAAACCCCCCCTACAAGGAAGTGCAGTGGGCTGTACAGCATCTGCCTGGCAAGGCGGCTGACACAGGCAGGACTTGCCCGGAGATCTCCTTGTGGTTCAGCCCCTGGCGCCATCAGTTGGGCTTGAAATCAAAAGCTGTGGAGGGAGGTAATTAAAAGTGACTCTGCACCACTCCGCTGCAGCCATTGAAAGAGGGTGGGAAAGGATTCAGGGGTAAGCTAGGAATGGCATGTTTCTCTCCAGCTTTAGTGATTTCCATTATGGAAACACAGCACTTTACAGCTTTTAACCTTTATGCCGCTGAAGTCAACTAGCAACCTTTCTTAAAATTTTGTTTTCATTTCAGCACATGAAATGCAAACTCCAGCTTGGCTAATGTCAACAGCACATTCTCCCTAAGCCGCAAGGAAGGTGCAGAGTTGAAAAAGCACCACAAGGTAGAAAGCTGAGAAGTGGAATTACACACACACAGTGATTGCCACCAGCACGTCTGCTGGCCAGACCAGTGATTTCCAAGATTATGGAACTTGGAGAGAGTGTGGGGGAAGGCCATGAGGTTCAAACCATCCTGCTGGCTGCAGGAACAACTATTAAAAGGAATTAAGAGAAAAGTCAGACCCCAGAAAGAGCACAAGACACTGTGTTCCAACTCTAACCAGCTGAAGGAAAGTTTATATAAAAACAATCACTTCGTTAGTGACTCATAAGGAAAGAATCCCCAAGCTTTCTTCAGGGAAACCCCAGTAAATAACATGTCTGAAAACACATGAAGATGGTGATGTCTGTCCTGTTACAATATTCAGTCCACATGATAAAACCTTTGGCAGAAGAACAACCTAGTGAGCACAGATCCTTTTGGGAAACCCGAAAAACAGTAAGAACTGCTGTGGCTGCTTACTAAGTCTGCCTCATATTCCAGCTTTTGAATGACTTGTCTAATGCAAACTGGGGGAAGATGGGAAAAACATGTTTTTGTTACAGCACTGGAGAGTGCTTCTCTGTTGACTACATGCAGGTGCACTCTCAAGATATATAAATACCTGGATTTCAATGGATTCTGCACTTTTAAAACTAAATGTTACGGATTCAAATATCGTGCCATACTACACCCAAAGACATGGAATGCAAAGGTCACTGCATGCACAGCCTCTCTGGAACATGTTACCAGACACACAGCAAGCAGGCTGGGCAACAAATAGTCCTCTGTCCAAAGAAGGGATGGATATTCTTTACAAAATATGAGAAAACAAATGACCAGACCCAAACACTGTGATGCCTGAACTTGGACTGACTAAAAAACTCGACTGTTGGAGATTCCAGGTAGGAATATTAACAAAAACATTCTGTGTCAAGCCGAGCTTATGTTCTGTAGCAAAACCACTTTGTTTTTGCAGATATCCAAGAGGACAGAGTAGAAACTTGGGAGCAACTCCTTAGCAATTTTATCTCACTCTCTGATGAGTTTTTAGCCTGTTAAGTGTGAATGTGGACATTTTATTTTGCACTGGAAACCTCCCCTGCCCAAAGTTATTCCTTTGCATACTGAATAAAATATGCTTTAGTTTATGCTGCTCCCCATATTCTCAGCTGCTGTAGATCCATAGCAGACTCCAGAAACTTTCCAGGATATAGCCAGAAACTTGTCAAGAAAAAACCAGAAGGTTGAAAGCATTGAATAGTCATTCTCAAGGGACTGAGAAGTTACCATAGTAAAGCAGTGTTTTTAACCAAAATGCTCAGCAACAAAAGCAGGACCATCACCAATATTTGAACTGTAATTTTCCATTGTCAGTTGGGGGTTGAACTTGGAAGAAGTGGGGATTTTGTGACAATCCTTCAGGTATTTGTGACTACAGCTTAATGCTCTTCTATATAACATGTTTTATAAAAAGCTATGAAATATCATTCTAAAGGCCACCGTACTGAGGAAGCATGAGCTTCTCACAGAAAACTGCATGAGCTTCTCACAGAAAATTGCAGCTGCAGGTAAGATATAAGGAACTACTTTAAAAAGGGAGCATCTCTTAGCTTAAGTAAACCATTCCAACATCCAAAATGGAAGATTCAACTTAAAAGATCATAGACGGGAAGCATAGCCTGAAAACCCAGCAACGCACAAGGAAGGAACAGGTCACACTGAGAGCCTCACCAGAGAAAAGATGTGTATTTAAGCACTCCATTGTACATTTGAGTTCCCTTGCCTTACTGCCACGTTGCCCAAAGACCATTACGTAAGAACCTGACACTTCTAGGGACCCCTGTCGATGAAGGGAGCGTGAAGTAGGCTACAGCCCAGAGATCCAGACTTGGAAGGAACAATCATGGATTATTCTAGACACAGACTCCTAAAAATGCAATTCTCTAATGGGAACCTATCAGAAAAGATGAGAATTTTGATGGGAAAACGTTGATGGTTATATACACTAAAGGAAGCCCATCCAGTGTTCCTGAGCCAAGACACTAACCAGGGTTCTTGGAAAATACACACTCAGTCTTGGGTACAATCATTTGAAACAAAAGAATGGAGAATTTCATATGCATGTTTACATCTAGGACAGTTCACAAGGATTACTGATGTTATATCACTTGAACAACTGACCCAACACACCCTCGTGAGCAATTTTCAATCCTATTCTAAGCTGAGGTGGTTCCACCACACAAGGATGGACACTCAAATAAGTGTCAAATTTCAGAGAAGAACTGAAGAGACTCTGGGAAATAATCAGAACAGGAGGATTAATCACCTTTATATTTAAAAGACAGGCAGAAAGAAATTACTGCATACTCAAAAGTCGTTGAAGTGATGTATTTTTAAAGAACCAATGTCCTTTGCTAGTCAGACCAGTGCCAAGCAGGTAGTTAGCCCCAAAACCCTGTTTCAAGAAGCACTCAATGGCTAATGACAAACTTTAAACAAAAAGCACAGGACGCCGTCCTGCAATTATTCATTGATTCTCTCATGCCATTCTTTGACTGCCAGCAACCATGTTCTTACTCTCAGTTTGTAAAATGGGATCCTGGTCCTCAAATGCAGCTTCTAGACAAATAATATCTATTCACAATATTAAAACCAGCTGCTGGAAAGGCATCATGCTGTGGCTTACAAAAGAAACTGTACAAAGACGATGGAACTCAATAAAAGAAATAGGACATGGGGCAGAAATCACAGCCCCAATCAGACAAAGCCAGGATTGGTTCTACATAAGAACTTTTAGCAGAACGCTAATCAGGCTGCAAAAAGCACAAAAAAACCCCCAAACAGTCCCCTATAAACATGCAACACTAAGGACCAACACACCCACTCACAACAGGTGACATTCTGGAAGTTGATGCCATTGACTTCCCCATGCTCATCTTCCAGCCTGTCCATGACCTAGACCAGCTGAAATGAAACCATTTCTGAGCATTCACCCATCACGTTAAGAGGTATTTCCCTCAGAGCAGCGTGTAACAAAGAGCACAGAGGGAGCTGATGATTTCAGACTATAAGGACAACTGAAGGTGGAGCTTCGTAAAGCAAGAGCCTTGATTTTCACCACACCAAGGGCCACACAGAGGGTGTTAAGGATGAAGACAACGCTGCATTTTGTTCTCATGAGACAGACCATTTTACCTGTGTCAAAGCCCTCAGCTGAGGAACAGCAAGAAACTCTGCCCACAGAGCTCCTTGGTGCACAGAGCTGGCACAAACACTTCTAATCTCTTGATATAAAGTGTTTGCAGCCACATCTCAGGCCACAGGTGATGTGAAAGAGAAGTTGAGCTTTTTGAGGATGCCCACCACCGAAGTGGATAAAAGGGTGACCTCTGCCACTCTGTACACTGCCCTCACAGCAGAGCTAAGGACAGTCCTTAGGAGAGCTAAGGACAATCTCGCTCACAGTACTTCTGAGAATTTGCTGTCTCAATCAGTCAGATAACCTTTAATAACTATAATTTAGAAATATGGTACAGCAGTTGTTTCCAGACCGTGGTCGTGAACAACTACAGACTTTTACATAGTGACAGAAAAACACAGCTAGGGACAACTGGCCTGTGACTGGAAAGGCTTCAATTCACTACAAGGAGCTTCCTGCTTCTACTGGAAAAATACCTAGCTCTGCAAATCAAGCAGTATTAAACTAAACAACAACTGAATACCAAATTACATTGCCAAAGACTAATTTTTCTCATGGACTTTATCTTCCACACTCCAGGTTAGTTTCTTTAGTTGATTTCCCTAAATGTCCTTAGGTATGCTGCCACCCAGTTTAGAAAGCCCAATTGTTGAACAGGTCAAGATAATACTGTGCCACAAATGCAACCACAAAGTTTGAATACCTGCGACTAAAGGGTCTCACAGGGGCCTGACACCTTGCTACAGCTCATGATAATTTTGTACCTACCCATCACTGAGCTTATACCCAGCTAAATAATCTGATGTGTTATTTGAACTTAGTAGCACATACAATGACATATAATTCTCTCTTTGAATTACAAATAACTTGATTATAGAAGAGGAAGCCCAGAGGTTGAGTTTCAAAGAAAAGAATACAAAGGAAACAGAGTGAGACCACTTGTTTCTCTGCCGTAGAAACAGGGGTTTCAGGAACAAAGGTATGAAAATCACCAAAAATTGCATTGATCAGACACCACAACATGTCCATAGACAGCTCTTCCTAGTGGAAAATTGCCATTCTCCAAAATCGGCACACTTGACATATCAAGTGTCATATAGCAAACAGAAGGTCAGGGAAGACATCAGTCAAAGGCCACAGTGGAGAAACTTTTTCTCTCTAAATGAGAAAGGAGTATCTGGCTGTTCACCAGCTGTCCTCCACCCTCATGTCCAATGACAACATTTCCTATTACACTGTACATGCTATGGAAGGGGGAGCCTGGTGACATTTTTGGCAGAAAAAAAAATGTTTCCAATTTTTATTTACTGCTAATTACTATTCAGCTTTTGTACAATTACTGACTTGGAAGAAAAGGAAGATATTTTAGGACTGTCCCAAAGCTTTGTGATACCTCTGTGTTTCCCCCTCTGTTCATTTGCCCTTGTGGGTGACCCCGTACTGTTATGCTAAAGGGGCAACCTGACCTTCCTGACTGCAACTATTCCAAGACCTGGAGACACAGCTGCAGGTATCAGCCTGGGGTCCAAAGGACCTTTGTGGCTGAAGTTGGTGCAGCACAGCCCAAAAGCATCTTCCTCTCTGCCAGCCAGCTCTCAGTGCTCATTGACCAGGTCTGGGAAAGCATCCCTAGAGGTTGGCCACCTTCACTGCCTTCCCCAGGGCATCCCTCACCAAATGTCCAGAATGGGGCTGACACTCCATGCCCCACGATCTGAAACTTCACAGCCAGAGAGCTTTCACTTTTCTGCAGAGTTTCATCAAAATCCCTCATCAGAGTGGAAGTGGTGCAAAAACTAGCTGCTCCATAAAGAACGAAGAATTTAAAAATATTTTCAATATGCAGATGCCTTGCCAAAAGCACACTAAAGAGCCCACCGTGAATACATAACAGAAATAAAAAATGTCTGCTCATTTCTAAATTTCCTGGAGTTTGCTTAATGTCAGCAGCCCCATTTAAGAGCAGAAACGTAAAACCCTGTGACAGCTATTGAACCCCCGACCCCGATCGGCAGCTTCGCTGGGACTGGTTTTGAAATCATTCCGTCTGTCAGCCTGCATCTTGTTACAGTCAGTGCAACTGATGCAATCCTATGAATCTCTTTTCCCCTGTACATTTTTAACTCTCTCGTGCCAGCAGTTATTTTACTCTTACAAGAATATGGATCAGGGCTGCTCTGTTTCTTGGAGAACACTGGCGGAACAAAGTTGCATCCAGTTTTTGTATGAACTCGTAAATATTTAGGAGAAGCAGAAGATAGCTTTTATCTGAAACATGTTTTCACATCCTTGAAACAGTGAGGCAGTAAGAAAGGGACTGAAAAACAGCCTGCCATTTCCTTCCCTCCCTCTGTTTTGGACTGCTTTTGACCCAGCTTGTGTGCGCATGCACTCACCCCCTTGGGCTGCTCTTTTACACCGCGACTTCCTTGTAAAATCCAACTCATCTGTTCAAGGCAATGACTGAAACACTGTCTATAAAATTATGGCATTTTTCCACTTGAAAAAAAATAAATTAACACTTCATTTAAGAGTTATTTTTAAACCTAGTTGGCTTGAAGCCACTTTTAGTCACAACTGAAGTGAATTCTTCTTTTCCTAGAATTCAATGCCTTCCTTTTCTAAAATAGACTAGTTTAAAAAAAGTAAACCCAGTAAATGCAGAGTTTACACTTCTGTCTACACTGTTTCGCCCTCTGACATATCAGCAGTTTGCTTTTCAACAAACCCAAATAAGTCTTTACTTTTTTTGCTTTAGGAACTTATCCCAAAAAGGGACTTGAGCAATCCCAGAGCAGAACCACTCACTTCCAGTTTGAATCTGGCTGGGGCACTCGCTGAGCATCACCACAGCCAGTTAAAGACTCATGTCTGGAGGGAACTGAAGCCCCTTCAGAAACATGGCCAAACTTGGAAAAGAAAGTATCAGAGCTTTATTCCAATGCAAGACACCTACAGCCTCTGGCACTACACCTGCAGTTACACAGCAATAGCCAAGCACGAAATACATGAACTGAGAGCACTGTTCTCACAGACATAGGTAGAATGAGTATCCTGACTTCACTATGTCCCCATTTTCCAAGACTGTCTCAAGATACAGTAGGACACCTGGACTCCTTAATGAAGTAGCTGATCTGGAATCTGGGATTAGTAACACTAATTCCCCTTTAAGAAAAAAAAATTGAGAGAGAAAAGAAAGACTGCAATTTAAGCAATTAATATGTCACCAAGAAGTATTTTAAGGATCAACAGGCAAACTGACTGGACAGGAAGAGTATTTTCCTTCTCTTTCCAAAGGGGATTCTGCTTTTCCTAAGACAAAATTCAAACTAAATTACATGGACTTTATATTCAGTGACCATTTGCATGTGCAGCATTATCTGTCATTGAGATGTGAATATGGCATTTATATACTTCAGTTCTACACATTCTGTAAAGGGTATCAACAAGAAAAGCAATGCAAAATAATTAAAAGGCAAGAAATTTGTAGTTTATCTGTAAAAGTAAAGATATCTTTATCTTCCAAATTGAAATTTCTAACATCTAAGCTTAGTACTTAAGTGTTTGATTCTTTGAATCAAGTAGAAATGATTGGCTAACTCAATGATGACAAAGGAAAGGTGACTTTTTATATTAAAAAACCTTAGGGTTTTGGGTTTTTTTGTTGCTGCTGTTTTAATGTTTGAGTGCGTAGGGATTCGGAATCAAAAATTCATAAGGAAACAGCACCGAGCTAATCTTTTAACCCAACAATGTTAGAAGCATATGGAGATGGACGTTGTGAGAATGGTACAGGTTTTGGTGTTTTTTTCAAACAGCAGCCTCTGGAGGACTGTTTTGAGGGGGTCTTGTTTTTTTTAAATGAGGTTGAAGATGCACAGGGGAAGCAGCAGATTCACAGTGGTGTATAAAGACACTGAGAAGCTCTCAGCCCCTCTGTTTTCAGTAGCTGGACTGAAGCTACAGTGCTCTGCACAACTTTGGACAATTCTGCACTCTTCCTCCATGCAAGACTGTGGAGTTCAGTGTTAATATTAGCAAGATGCAGCTTGCCAACATGTACTTGCTGAATGAGGTACGTCTCCATTACTTCACTCTACACGACCCTTTTACAGATTTTATCCAACAAAGCTTTTGAAGATATATTTATCTTTAACCATGTGAGAAGTCTCACTTACAGTAATGATTGTGCAATAATAAAAAGTAAAAATAAAAATGATTAGTAGCCCGCTGACGATTATAAACCTTCTTCACTTCCCTTCCTCCCCTTTTTCTTAGGGACTCATTACTCCAATGTTTATTTTTACTTTTGTAAATCCAAGAGTGCAAGGCTAAAGTCAGAGGTATAAAAGCAGCCATAGTACAAATGGATAGGTGAGTACAGGATCTTGACATCTGTACACGACAGGCTCCACTGTATGAACGCCACACTGGAGGAGGGTTACAGCTCTGGTAGCAACCCAGGAAATCTGTACCAGGACAGTAAGGAAGGATTATGCAGTTTTGCAGCATAAAGTTGCATTAGAAGCTTTGAGAAACTGTCATCATTCTCAAACTGCCATTCCTCTCTTCCCCAACCCCTTCTCACAAATTGTCTGTTCACCTCTCAGGTTAACCCATGTTATTTTCCACACCACCAGGTACAGAAATCTCAAGATTGTGGGGTCTGAGCCTCTGCAGGCAGCTGCAAGTTAGTTCTATCTGTCTAACTGGGATAATGTAATCTCCAGACTCCAGCAGGAATGACCTGTGTGAAAGAGAAGGGGGACACACAGATGAAAATACAAGAATCTGTACAAGCAACTGGGTCAAAGAGAAAGATCAGGATGGTTTCCTGAAGATTTCTTTTGGAGTTATCTTCTGGCTGGCAACCCAGGATAAACAGAGAATGTTTCTGAACCTACAGCAAGAATTGCCCTTGGCTCAGAGTGGAAGGAGAGCTAAGAGCTCCCCAATCCTTCTCCTCTACCTTCTTATAGGTATCATGTGTAATTCTGTCAGATGCTACTGGTCCTGACCTCCCTGGGGTGCCCCGTGGCTCATGGCTCTGGAGAACAGAGCTGGTCCATGCAACTCCTGACCTCCAGACTCAGTTTCCGCCAGTCCCATCTATCCCTATTTCCCTTAACAGAGCATCTACAGTCTAACCTCTCTCCTCTGAGATCAGACTAGCACCCACTGCAGCAGCAAAGCCTTAAGTCAGCATGTCGTAAAGAAACATTATAAACACTACCTTGACATTTTAGTGTACACAGTTAACATTTACATTTCACACCACCTCCTATGTAAAGTCCCTCTCTCCATGTCATCAATACACCAATTCTCTTAATCCCACCCAACACTAACAGCACCTTTTCTCAGGCAGGTCAACAAACCAGAAAATTTTTGGTGCTTCTGAGCCCAGACACTGTGGAGACAGAAGTGGTCAAAAACTGGTTAAAAATACAAAAATTAAAAGTAGACAAAATTCCCCAACCTTCAAAATATTTAAAACCCACCTAGGTCTTTCCCAAATACCCCAGAAATACTTCCAGCTCACAATGAGATGCTACAGGCAAAATTTCAAAGGCTACTTTCAACATTTGCTGTGAAGCATCTTTTGATGCTCCAGATTCATCCTCCTAAGGGTTAATATACCAAAACAGGAAAGAGGGAGGGAAAAAAAGGCACAAAAGCTATATAACTCCTTTCTGAGGTATGACAAACTCTCTCTGCATCTTATTCCAAGGTGTGAGATGTGCAATTTTCATTTTTAAGCTCAGTAAAAATGGCATGAAAAAAAAAGTACTAACCCTGGGAACGGCATGATTATTCGTTTATCAGATTCAACATCAGCAAAACTGTCTTTTTATGCGCTGCTTACTTTCAAAAAAAACCCCTACCATGCATATTTCAGTTCTCCCTCTCCACACCCCACACCCTTCTGCTGCTGTCCAGCTGGAACACATCAAGGGTCTAGAAGCCAAGTCAAATGTTGACCCCACCCTCCTCCATCCATTTTAAGGCACCTTCAAAGCCAGTACACTGATCTAGTTCAGCTTAGCCAACAACGCCAGCAAATCTGTTATTTAAGACTTTAGTGCTGGGTTTTTATAACTGCCCATTAATACAAGCTTTGATGTATGGTCAAAAAATCCAGCTGTAATGAGTTTCATCAGACTGTACTAACCTTTCCTCAGAAGGTCTTTATTACTATACCTTCATAATCTTTGGGCCCAATACTTTTATAGTATCATTCTTACTAAACTTCCTTAAAAAACGACATTCAGCAACACTTAACACTTCTCCTTCCCCAAAATTAAAACAGAGGCAATAACAGTTTTTCTAGAAGACACTTCTGCACCCACATTTTTAATCGCAGTTTGCTGTTAAGAGCATGCAGGCAATAGCAGTATGAACCAAAAGAGAAACCAAGTTTCATCAAGAGTCCTTAAGACAGGATACAAAATGACTTTGTAAAAGGACAAACAACTTACTTTGTTGCTCCCCTTTGCAGGATGCAGCACGGAAGAAAGAGGGGAAAAAAGAAATATTAGATACATTTATTTTACATGCATTCAGCCTAAATTGTACAGTTCTGGAAAAGGCTCAAACCAAATGAGGAACTGACTCAGGGAACATTCACTGAATCCTGTAGTTAGCTTCCAGAGGAACACAGGACATTCACAGAGGACTCGAAATGTTCAGCAAAGTTGTATTCCTCACTACACAAACATTCTGATCCCACTTTCGCTTCCTTCAGCGTAAATCAGGAGCAGCTCCAGGGAAGTCAGTGGACACTAATACAAGGGAGCAGAAAATGAGGCCTGAAGTGATCTAGGGATGGGATGGAAGCCAGAGGGATTTTCATGTGTTGGTAACACTGAACTTCCAGTACGCAAAGCAACCCACTAAACATGTCTGCTGAGCCTTCCATGACAGCCACTCCCTACAACTTGCCAATGAGTGGAAAGTTTCAAGATCCAAAGCTTTAAAAAAAGCAAATATTGAACTTTTAGATTAGTAATAAAAATAAGGAGGAGATGGCATTAGGGAAGGCGGAGGGAGGAATGGGCAGTGCTAGCAAGGTAAAGTGTGCAGAGCAAGTTACTACAAACATCTGTGCTATTATTTTGGTTTAATTGTGAGTTTTGCCATGAGCTGGCATGAACAGTGTATATTATACAGTGGGAAGCCAGCCAAAATAAACACCAGCCTACAGTTGAGAAATACAGTCGGGAAAGGTTAGTCACAAAGTTGTAGTCATTTTTTAGCAAAAAAGGAGGAGTTTGGATGCATCAGTCCAGAAAGCCAGCAGTAAAGTCAGCTGGCAAATGGATATCTCATTTCAAAGTGAATTGGCCACAGTATGATTTATATCAAGCAAGCTGACTTGCATATGGGTTGGAAAAATAAAAACACTGATTCATTGCTATCTGGGTGGCTGTCAAAGCCCACGTCCTGACAAAAGCAAATCGATTGTGGGAAGAAGGTGACTTGGCAAACTGCAAAAGAATTCAGGGGCTCATAGAGCAACGCTGAGGGCTGAGCAGAGATAGTTAATGGGAGAGTGAATATGTGAACATGAGTGTGCATCCCCAGGTACAGACCGGCAGGGAAGGCAAGAAAATTAAGTACGGAAATGAAGGAAGAGGGTGATATATGGCCTTTAATATATTAATGGGATTTGTTTAGGCAAAAAGAAAAATTGTAAATCTAGAACCTTGGACTTAGTTTACAGGATTAAATTAGCAGCAGAGACTCCATATTAGTGGCAGCAAGTATTGAGCTCCATTACGACTGTAATCAATTTTATGTAGCGCTACCAAAAAAAAATTCAGCAGAAAAATGAATATTCTTAGTGGAGAGGTTTGCCCTTGGTGAGAATTCAGAACAGATCTCTTTAATTCAGTGATGAATTCCTACTTTTCCTGCCCCAGCTCAGGGCAGTGGCCGTGGGTTTCACACCAGTGTCCTTGTGGGTGATCGGCAGAGCTACTCCTGAAGGCACCGGGCTCAGCTTTCCCATTCCCGGCTCGCACACGCTCCGGCAGCTACAGGGAGCAGGCCAGCCCAGGCTGCAGTGCTCCGGCTTCACCGCGCTACTCATCTATCTTTCCTTTCTAAGAAGCAATTTTTCGACTGCTGGTGCCAAAGGCCTGGATACTCAGAGCTCCCAGCTGTGCCTCACACATGAAAGAGAGAGAGAAGGTCGGCCTGGGAAGGGGCTAAGGCACCTCTTTGCCTTTTTAACTCCAGGATCACAAAGCTGGGAGGAAGCACTGAAGTGAACTCAAGTTGCTGCCATTTCCTGGCAGTCCCTCCTACTTAAAAACAGGGCCCCATAATCTTTGTGAAGGACAAAAAAAGATTGGGGGGGGGTGTCTCTAAAACTATTTTATATTGTGAGAGGAAGGTGTGAAACTGAGGAGTATGCACAGGATTTTAATGAAATGCTGCTTATTTTTATTTAAGTTCCACTAGATCTTCTAAGGTACTTGGGGCCTCGGAGATTTTGCTTTGCAGAATTCAACTCACAGTCCACATTTGGACTTGTAGTCCTGTAGGAGTAGTTCTGGAAGATGAGAGCAGCATTGAGCATCTTTCCTGAATAGCTAGATAAACCACTGGGTGAATTTCAAATTACAGGCATTTGGAACAATAATATTTACTCTTTTTATAATGTAAAGATAATTCCAACTCAAAGGAGAACTGTATTTTGACTCCCTTCTACTTCTTTCAAGGAAGTCTCTCATCTTGCATCTAAGACTTCTTTGACAGGCAACTTTAAATAAAACCAAGAATCCTTTGTAAACATATTTTGAATACCAAGTATTTTTAGGGGGAAGGGAGAGACAGGAAGACAAAACAGAAGTTTGGAAATCCAGCTAGTCTGTCTTGCTTAACAATAAAGTACCAGATATACAAATATGATAAAATCATCACAGAATACAAGATTACACCAGAGGCAGCAACAGGCTTTTTTGACACCATCATTAAAACCTAAGCAAGAAAAAACCAAAGCAATACGGTATATTGTTCCTAGCAATTGATTAGGTAACATCTCATAACAAATCCTTGTTATGTGACTTCTGATGGTCTTAGGTAGGAACAGATCCACTGAAACAGGCAACATATTGAAAAGTCACCAACACTGGTTTTTACTTTTTAAAGTCTCGGATATCTGGTAGGTCTCCTTTTAAATGAATATTTGCACTATTCTCTATGAAAAAATCATCATTATCATCATCACTGTTTATTTCTATAATAAACAGAGAATCCAGCAGTTCAAGGATTTCTTATTTATCTTTTGATGGTAGCCTTGAAACTTGCTATGAAGAGAGGAAGCTGAGGCCTGTTTGCATGAATAGCACCTGGAGGAGATGAAGACAGAATTGTACAGGAAGCCATGGAGGCATCGCAAGCATAAGGGAAGAGAAAAATGAAGAGAGAAGACAGCACAAGACCCTGGACTCAGAGAACCTGGCCTTCCCATGGAAAACAATCAGGAAGAAGAACAAATTCCATCAGAATCAAAGGCTCACTTCTGAGAACAGACCTTCTGCTGAAGGAATCCAGCAGAGGGTGAGCCATGCATTAGAGAAACTTTCAAAAGCTCAAATGACAGGTATTTTTGCTAGTCAGCCTTCTCTTTGGATATGTCTCCTCAAACCGTCACTTGATATAAAATACCAAGATATCTAGGTCCAAAAAATATTAAATGGTAGCTGGACATATCCTGTTTCCCAACTTTCTGTCATTTCTAGTAAATTAATAGAGGTTTTTTTATTGTATTCTGTTCAATTTGCTCCACATGATCATTAGCTGAGTAAAACTGCCTTTGGAAAGGTTTAGCATGTGTTTCATACACAAAAAACCATGGAGTGAATCAGTAAAATAAATATACATGATTGCCTGGAATGCTTCTGTCAGTTCTGTAACACAGAGCTTGAGGGAATAAACTCTTCAAAGCACATCTTTACCTTAGAAAACATTAATAGAAACAGCGAAGCTCAGGAAACCCCAAATTGCTCAACACTTTTACTACACAGATCCAATGAAAACCATGTTGGAAGGTTTGGTTTGTGGTTGGTTGGGGTTTTTTTACATTGAGGTTTGACGCACAAATTGGTCTTAAAATATTTCATTATGAATATTTCGAAATTACAACAAAGTAGTACAATGAAAAGGCTGCTCTTTCTTGAGGTATCTGCAGACACTGTGTTTTCCCAGATGATACAATTGTTTTTTCTGACTCAAACAGAGCAGCTACTGGCAAACTAGTGAGCTGTTTAACTTACTGAGGATTTATCAGGATAGACACCGGCTCGCAGCAGAGATGCCTTCCAGCTATCCACCTCCTCTTGGGAGTCACAGGCTAGCTCAAGGAAACGGTAATCCTTGTAAACATTCCTAGAACAAAGAGCACCACATTGTAAAACTAGCATTTTACTACACTGTATCATGCACACAGCATTTTAAATTAAAAATCCTTTGGGATCAAAAATTACTTGGTAATTGTTTTGGACAACAGACTTTATGGGACAGGTGCTTGTTTAATAATTACATGGAGTACTTAAAAATATCTTAGAATGCTACAGCACAGCTCTGGAAGTAATAATCATCTAAAAACACCATGAAACTACTTCAAATCAATTTTCCTGCTTTTGCTAAAACAGAGCACTCTTAAGAAAAAGAGAGGACAAACATACAATGCCAACATAACTGCACAGCTTGTGATGAATTGCTGCTGTAACCAAAAAATACCAAAATAATTACTTATGCAACCTCCTCCCATGTTAAGTCCTTTGAGTGCATTATATGTGCTTTTCAGTTTTTAGGTATCATCAGTAAAAGGAAAAAACCCAGCAATGATAATCAGGTATTTTAAACAAAACAAACCTCTGATGTCTGCCATCATAGTAAGAAAACTGGGACATGTTTAAATAATGCCTCTTACAGGTAATTCACATAATGAGATAAATACAGGGAGTCACTTAATAGAAGAATAGAGAAAGGAGGAAAAATACGTATATAGGAAGGTGGTACTTGGAAATTCTTCAATAAACAGAACAGATCTTCCTCTTATGGTTTAGCCATTAGTTTCTGAATTCAAATGCTATACCCAGACCAGATCATTGCAAATTTGTCAGCCAACAGTCTTTCTAGGAAAGGCCACAAGCTTAGCTGAAAAAGGTTAGGAAACCGCATTTTTGCTAGATCTTAACAGTTGCACAAGGATCAATCTTCCATCTCAGCCAGACTGTTTTCTTCCCTTAGCAAGCTGTGGAGGATGGTGGTTGATGGAGATTGCTTTATGCAGCTACAGAGGTCATTTCTACCACACATTTTGAGGCGGGAAAAGATTGAATACACTATAGAACCAGGAAATAAAGCTATTATTGTCACTGCCTAGACAAATTTCTTTAGCATTCAGGGCCTGCTGGGATTTCACCGCCACTCTGCTGGAACACAACAGACTTGATGTAATTCCCACTCACAGAAGTGATTCTCCCTTACCAACAATATCACCAGGCAGCTCATAGCCTTGCTTTTTAGGGGTTGTCTCAGGAAACAGGTAAAAAAAAAAGTTAAAAAAAATGTAATTGAACCTGAGCACGAAGCAGACATGTCACCTCATCATTAAATTATCAGCCATGAAACCACACTACAGCAACCAGAGCACACCCACCTCTGAAGAGAGCAAAATCAGGTATTTTTGAGCAGGCTCATAGGTTGCATTCAAAATGGCAAAGAATAAAGGATGTACTCAGATTTATCTCCTTATGTTGGTGTCTCAATTCTCATCAAATTCAAAGGTTGAAGCTGAGCATTCAGCCCTGGGTTTGCACTTCTCCCTTTGAAAATCCAGATCGGAGGTGCCACTGGAGCATTTCCTTCCCACAGAAACCAGCCCAAAAGGGCACAAACAGGCACTAATGGGTCCAATCCCATAGTTTAGCCAAAGCCACTGACACTAAGAACAACTGAAGCTCTATGGATTTTTTTTATTGTTAAGAAATTTAAAATGAACGCTTTTTCTTCCCTGACTCCGAAAGTACTAATCCTACCCTAAGGCAAATAATAGCCTGGATGACCTTCACGGATGCTGTTATCTTAAACTGATCAAAATACCTGCATTTTATTCAATTTGCAATATTGTGGAACTCCAAGTTAACATTTACTGAACAAAACAAATGATTCAATTAAAAAAAAAAGGAAGAAGCATAATGAAATTGCCAGAGAAAAAAATGCTTTAATTTATAGTTAGGAGAAACTTTTACTGAGATAAGCTTTTTTGGCTAAGATAACGCAGCAGCTATGACTTTGAAGAAATAGGAAGCTGAAATGGTAAAAGGGTACTCTCAGAAAAGATGACTAAAAATAACAATAGAGCAAATAAAGGCTGTAAAACACAGTGATAGGGAAGGTCCAAACACATTTATCTGCAAGAGCAAAACAACATGACACCAGCTTGTGAAAACATTTTTTCAGGACTATCATGTTATATACTGAACTTTTTGGCATTTTGTTGCTTGCTACAACAACGTAGCTGTACTAGGAGGGATTTTAGCCAACTGCTTTGTACACATGAGAGCTGACAGTCCTGCATTCCTGTCCTTGTGTCAGGACTTTTCCTAGGTCTAGGGACACCTCATGGCCAAGCAGCTGATGTCTGCAGATTTCCAAGGCCATTCTCCCTGTAGGATCTGAGGTCTCCATTTTAGCGTAGTAAATTCTATTCCACCACCACTGCCAAAGACTCAGTACACGTGAGGAACTGAAGGACGTACACCCTGAGCCAGAGCTCACAGGAATGGTACAGAAGGGCAGGTAAGGGGATGCGTGCCTCCCTAACTTCCTTGCTACTAGACTTCCCTGCCTTTCTTTCGTCCAGGAAGGCTGACAGGCATAGGAACTTTTCAAAGGAAAAAAAAAAGCCAAAGTAACTTCTGAAAAGAGTGTGGCCTTTTTCTGTTACCAGTGGAATCTTACAAAAACACATTAACATGTTTTACTCATTAGGAATCCACTGGCGTCTCATGGAAAGCTGTAAAAACGTTCTTGAAAACAATTCAGATTTTCTGTTTTCTCCTCTCTTCCACTTCTTAAAATTTCTGAAGACATCAGCACAGAAATAGTTACTACTCAAGCCTCACCTACCTACTCCATATGGAATACTGTGAAGTCATGTTCTCACTGTCATCTCTGAAGCAGCTAAATGTGATGCTATACATCAAAGACAATGACAGAAGAATACAGGATACCAGGAACCAAAAAGATTAACTCTCTACAATACAAATCCTGTTGATATTCAGGCATCTGTAAATCTAAGGGACTATACAAACAAGACAGATACAATAAATGGGAACATGCCTAGAAGTACCATTTGTATGAAGTATTTCCCTTGAATATTTAACATTTCTTAAATGTGAGACATAAATGAGGAAACTGCAAAGTTATTTATATGCATCTACCAGATCTACCTACACTACTTCCTCCTGTACAGTCTCATCACTGTAATTTAGCATGATGCATAATACACGAAAATATAACTATAGTGGCATTACTGGAAACCAGCATAATACTGCTTTTTTCTTCAGAGAGAAAATTACAAAAGGCTACCATTTGTTATCTGCAGGTTTTATTATACTCTGGATGAATAAACCTCAACTTGGAACTTCATGTCACTAAAAATACAACATAATTGCTTATGAAAAGACAATTGGACAATTCTGGAATGGTTCCACACTCAGGACATACCTTCTCTAAGCCAGGCCCATTACCTGAAAGTCCAGCAGATCCCCAGCTGTGACTTTGCTTACCCTACACCTTCTTCACTTTATTATTACCTTGGTTTCCAGCAGACTTGATTCCTTTCCCCTGTATTTTTCAGGGCCTAATACAGAAGGGACTTTTACACTGTCCACAGGTGTCTCTCTAACTCTTCCCATCACAAAAGAATCCTAACAGGACTGGATTAAGGTATTTGAAAGTATCCAAGAGGAAATGGAGAAATTCCAGATAAGTTTGAAGAGCCTGGCTGTGAGTTCCACCCACCCTGAAGCCTGGGCTGTCAACACTGCACAGGGAAGGCTTCACTGTGTACAAACCAGCAGATCTCTACAATCCAGGACCAATGATTGAATAACACACACCTGAAAATCACACAGAAAGAACACCAGTTGCAACACCAATGCGTTTCCCTCTGCAGCGGTTGCACATCAGAACTGCTTGCTCTCTGAGCACACACCGCTGCCAGACATCAAGATGCATTGTATCTCTTGCAATTTCCTAATACTAAGAGAAGGTTAAATACTTATCTCCAGCAAACCTGGGAAGATTTTAAGGGCAACCACTGCAGGCACATTAAAAACTCAGTTAACATGTGTGCATATATATTAATGCATATCCACATATTAACCATATGCACAGAGAGCTTTTAGATTGAGTTGGATCTGGATTTCAGTAGACAGAGATGTACTGGATATGCGTGAAATTTCTTTTTATAGAGAGAAAATACAAACCAAGATTAACTGAAAATGCATTTATTCTTGCCAATATGAGAGGAGACAGAACAACCATTACACAGCAAGAATATTAGTGAAATTTTTTAGAACTGGGCTACTTTAATCCTCCTAAGAAGACAAACCCACATTTAACTTCAGCAGTTGCACTGACGTAAGTGAAAGATAAAGGAATATCTTATTTTACAGGGATTTCAAACAGCTGTGCTTATCTCAATTTATTTTTTGTAAACATCTCATCTTTTTATTAGGATGGGAGCAGAATTGAAATGAACATTAGAAATCTACAACCAAATGCAAATTGCTCCCATTTCATTCTATGAAAAAACCAAAAGATTCCATTCTTAGGTATTTCTTACTTGATTGAAATTGAAAACATACAGAACATAGGTTTCATGAATAGTCACCTAAACTTAAAAAGAGCGAAAATAACAGAATCCAGGTAGTCCAATTATGGGGAAAGATAATCTTCGATGAAACTGTATGTTCTCTACCTATTCAACCTGCAACTCCACTGTGCACACTCTGCTTATTCAACCTTAGCTTCAGTCTTCAATTTTAGACACCTGTTCCAATGATTGGTTTGAATATATGCATTACTTTTTTTTTTCAAATAAGAAAGCTCTACCAGAAGCTCTGCAAATCATATATTTTGAAGAAACAAAAATGGCCATCTGCTCTGAGTTAACAGCAATGACTAACATTTTCTATCAAGGCGTACCATTTCAGATCACTCCAATGTGAATGCTAATTAAAATTAATTACACATGTCTCTGAAGATTTTTTTCTTAATATCCAATAAAGCCAAAGAGACAATCTCTGAGACAATGTCATGAAATAATAACGCTTAAGGATTTTGCCACCTAACTCATGTGAGCCCTCTCCCAAAAGTAGAGTACATCTTTTCAAGTACACACACCCAAAACACACCCAAACCCACACAATTTTGAGGTGAGAATGAACAGAAGATGTGCTGCTGAGTATATAGGTCAGTCTTGGCAATGAAGTATCTCAAGTCCTATATGTAACCCAGAACAGAAATGCTGCCAAAACTAACACTACAGAGGCCAAAATCCACAGTAGTAACAGTGACTGCCACTAAAATATTCCATAAGTCCCTGGAGAAGAAGGTTTGATGCCTTTCGTGGCGAGGGATGAAGCCTGTTTTGGAACCTGCCTCGGGGCCACACAGACACAAAAGCTGCCCCCAGCTGTCAGTCCCTCGTCAGGCATGGAGGGAACACGGCTCCCGCTCCAGTGCTGCCCTTCTCTGGATGGGGCAGCGGGGCCCACACCATGCTGGGTCACAGTCAGCACGGCCAGGAGAAGCTGTGCTGCAGCTCGCCCAGGTTTACCATCCATGACTTAGCCCCTGCTTACAACACCCGTGTGTCTGGTAGGCACTTACATTTCAGATCCCACACAATCACTTAGGGAATTTTCTTCAAGTACAGTGTAACTTTCATATTCAAGGTATGGGTTTGGCATTGTGGTTTCCTTCCCCCAAGAGCCCCTTTTTGCCCTGTAATACCAGTTTTAAACCTCAATACCTGCACCATACTATCTCTTATTTGTCATGCAAAGAATCTTTGTCAATAATGACAAGAAAGAATATATTCAAAAAAAACCACCCCAACCTTTTTCATCCCCCCACCTTTTTTTTTAACAGAAAGAAGCTGGCAATAAGGGCTAGTGATTCCTTGGGTTTGTATATTTTTCCTGTTCCTAAATATTGTACTCTCCAGCATTTTAGAAGTTTGTTTAGAAATGTTAGCAGCTTTTTTTCTGGATTAAATTTGTAGGGCTTTTTAATTAAACAGATTCTCTTTCTTCCATTTCGAACAGAGGGGGCTCTGAATAGCTTACAGTCCAGCTCTTCCTGGGGCTTAGCTTTCTGAGTAATTCAAAAACAGTAACTAAACATACATCTCACTTTAGGCTTTCTCCTTTAGCCTGGCTTCTATCCAACACCTCCTCTGACCCGGTCTCCTTTCACTAGTTCCCTTTATTTTGGCTCTTGCCCAATTTCCCTTATATATGGATAGCAGTTAACCAGTTGCTGCCCATGGCAAAAAATTCAGTACTTAAAGCTCTAGTACATTTGGAGTCCCAGAGACAACGTGTGTTCCATCCCTTTCTACAGCAACACTCAGCCAACAACACACATCCGAAATATACAGTGGCACCTTTCCCCTAGCAGACACAGTGTACTTTCCTGGGTCCTACTAGACAACACAGTTTCTTGTGCACTGTGATTCCTGACAGAGTGTACCCAGGAGTCAGTAGCTAAAATTCATCATCTGGCAGTTCTATTTTCAGTCCTATTGTGTGCCCTCCAAACAGCCTTTTGCTCGCTCTCCTCTGGACATTCATCTGTTTGTCAGATTAAAGATCTGTTTCTACAACGAGCCTGCCCTGGACAGTCAGCTCTGCAGCAGGGGTGGCAGGTTCTGTCCCATGCTTCATGATTTCTGAGGGGCATTTAGCTCTCAGGAACCTCCTCTTGTGAAAGCAAAAGGAACCGTTCTGTGCTTTGCACTTGCTCCTCACATTCCCCCATCATGCAGAACCACAGAAGGGAGAAAAGCAAAACTGTTAACTCATTTTCATCTGGCTCCTGGTTGGGCAGGAAAGCAAAAGACAAGGAAAACTGGTGCGATCCTCCTCTGCAAGGAAGGCAGAATTTCGCACTCTGGTTCTGCTTCTTTGGCTCCAAGGAAAGGAATGAGCCTGAAGAGAACAACTACTGATCAGGGGCACTCCACCAGGTAGCTCTTCCTCACTGTATGGTTGCTACTCCCACTATTGGCAGGGAAGGCTTGAAAATCCACCAACTCAACAAACACTTCAGCCTACTACCCCAAATATCTTTACCTAGTAGAATCTCTACTCCTACAGAAGAGAGAATTCATCTCTGCAGAGTTGGAGAAGAGGTGGAAAGAAAGCTTTTTCTCTGCTTGTGGCAAATAAAGATTCATCATCGCTCCTTTACTTCAAAGTGAAGTAGTATTTAGATGGAGTTGTAATACAGTAATACAATTTATTGACCAGGAAATCAGGAAAAAAGTGCAATTACTCTACTGGAAAGGCGAGGTATTACTTCAGAACAACAATCTTGCAAAACTGTGCCATGAGGATCCTGGAGTCAACAGGGCAAGATCATGAGAACTAACAACTGCTTGCCCTTCTTAGGGGAGGTGGGAGAGCTGGGACTGCTGCACAGCTCCTAAAGGGAGGCACATTTACGACTACAGTTCTTGTCCTGTACTTAGGTAACAGAAAAAGCACCAATAAGTGAATAATTTTTATAGGAAATACACGGAGAATAAACCAAGCGTTTGGAATGAAATCCTATTAGGAAAGTAAACTTTCTGGGATGGGCAGAATTTGTTTTGTTTGTTTGTTCTTGAACTCGGAACAAGAGTTAGACACTCAGCAACAAGAACATCACAGATTAATCTACTGAATGTGAGCAGAGATGCTGACAAAATCCTCCCTCCTCCATTCTTAGCTCTGCCTAAGAAAGTCAATCAGTGGCTACATCTACACAACTTCACATTATGTTCTACAGCAGTACTGCAAACATTCTTTTTTTCCTATAGCATAATTATTTTAAAATACTCGTAATATATTTGATCTCTTTTCCAGTCTAAAAAAATCCCAACTTGCCTGCAGTTTACTGTGGAGGAGAAAAGGTGGTTAACACAAAATAGCACTCACTTTCTTGACAGCTTTAGGTTTAGACACACATTGCTTGACCCCACAGCTCAACATCAGTTGCTTAAAGGCAGACTCATGGAGATGGACGTGGCCAAAAATGATCCAGGAATCACAGGGCACTCACTCTAATTTACATTGGTTTAATATCTAGTACTTCTAAGGCAAGTAAACCAGGAGTCCATTGCAAATGTCTTCTATAGTGTCTACAAATTAAATAGACGGCCCACTCAAAAACTTTAAATATATTACTTACTTTGCTGAAAAACAAACCTAAACTCCCCATTCTTTAAGCAATACCATAACTATTTCAGGCAAAGTTTTTCTTCCCCTCCTGCTCACCCTTTTTTTAAGGTTTAATTAGAAAGTAACAGGAAAATAATTTAATTATTTCACAACACAGCCTTTTCATAAACACACAATTATGTTCATTTCATGAGAATTTATCTTCACTGTGAAATCAATCGTCACAGTCTCCATTTACTGTACATTACCAAGTCACATTTGATTCCTGTCAGAGAACTGTTGACTTCTGCAGTAAATCAAAATGACAGATACTGTTAGTTTCCTTCTCCATCTATCCCCAAGCCTCAGCTAACTCAAGATGGTTTTTCCTTGCAGTGAAATGAGTATTTTCCTGGTAACTATATTTCAGAGCTGGAAAGGTTTTCATAAATGGAAAAAATGCAGTGCATAATCCAGGAAACTATTGAAATGTACAGTATCAGAAACATATGGCTGGAGCAAATACCTATGCAGTGAGGGGCTGGGAATGAAAAAGAGAACAAGCTTATTAAAATTCTTCTCCTAAAGGGATTTTGCTCGAAAATTAAAATAATTTAATTGAACACTAAGAAAGATTTCATAGTCAAGGGAAAAAAAAACCTGCAGATTATGGGGGGGAAAAAAAGAGATACAGAATAATCTCCATGCTATCATGGAAACTGGAACAGATGATTTTGCCTTTGTTCTTTAATGATCTACATCTTAAATAGCAAAATGGTTCCATAACCAGAACCCTCAGTGGGCAGACTTCGAAAGCTGATTTCTTTCTCAGTTGCTAAGGTTTTTTTAATTTAAAAAAGCGACCACTCCTCCACCCCCAACAAAAAAAAAGCCAACCAGAAACTAAGTTAATTTTTCACATGAATTTTGAAAAACAAGCCATACTCACACACACACAACACCCATCAGAAACCAGAAATCAACAGATTACCATAAAGTAAAACAACAATAAGACTCCTTATTTCAATGTATCTTTATCAAATCCCTGTTTCAGTTTCCCTAAGAATCTGGGATAGGGGACAGAGTCCCCAGCCAGATCACTCTGCTCGAGAACCAATATTCCTATTTTGGCTGACACATCCATAAATTTAGGAGACAGTGAAAAGTGATACTAATCTTGTTTTGATCAATTTGTGCCAGAAGTCAGATTTTTAGAAATATCAAAAATCAGCTGTTTGACAGTAACAGAGACATTGCTGTTTTAATGAGAAGTCAGTAAATATTTCTTCAAAAACAACTTTTGCCTCCCTTAAAACTGGAAGACTGTCTCCATAATCTGCCTCTCCCAAGGCAAAGGTATTTTGTTGCCTGATTGCTGTGCTGTCATGTCTTAACACGTCCATGTAGATATAACGATGGTTTTAGAGCAGCTTGCAGAGGCCACAGGATCTACTCAGAGCCCAAAAAGGCTGGGCTATTACAGACATGGCAAACATTTTGGACATCTGATTTTGAAATCCTTGCTGTCGAGTTATGGATGAAGATCAAGTGAAAATGTGAATGTCCAGCTATACAACACCCAAATAAATCTCAAACTTGACAATGGAAATGCATGCTTCTCTTGGATTTTCACAGCAGTGCAGTGATTAATATTTAAGATTATGATAATATTCAAAGCCATTAGCCAAACCAAAGGAGAAACAATGAGCTAAAATTAACTAATTTCTCACAGAAGGAACTTAATATGTACAGCTGACACCAAGCCACCAGGACAAAGTTACCTTTCTTGATAGATGTACATACAACATTGGGATGATTCACATATAACTACAGCAGACTCATCAGACTTACATCCACTTCTAGCATCTGAAGATCATTTATGTTTTTAAAAACATGAAAAGTTTCTCAAAGGTATTTTCTGTGCTCCAGAACTGCAAGTGGTCAAGCGGCTGAAATTTTATTCCCAGCTAGTATGTGTGTGACATACTTTCGAAGGGCATCTCCTGGCAGACCATGTCCCCTTGAAGGCTGGCTGAGGTGTCAGCAGAGGCAGGCAAAGCCTTCCTGGGGTAGTTTCGAGTGAGACTCACATTGTGTCCTCACATTTCTGGGGTCAGCAGAAACTTGACAGCCCAGAAATCCTGTGCTTTGCTTTTGCTTTGCAGGAGGGAGGAGCATTCCTTGCTTCTGAAAGTTTTGGCCACTATTCCTGGCCAGTTTGGGAGCAACAACAGCTGGCTCTGCAGAGAACCACATCCAGCCCTCATCATCTTGAACATGTGAAGGTATTGCCAAGCTTTGGTGATGTGAGGGAAAAGGAGGTGTGAAGAAGCTTAGCAGAAGAGAAGAGGAAAACAAGGATATCTATCCATGCTACCCTGACAATTCAATTTATTTATTTTTCTGAAAAAGAACTTACAGAAATTGCCCCTTATCTGCTAAAATGCAATTCCACTGAGACAGCTACAAATGCAACTCTCCTCAGTTAAAAGAAAAAAAAAATTAAAGGTTACTTTTTTGTCTTTTGTAATGTTTCCTTGCCTCGTTTGTGCACAGGAATCTGAATTGGCTGTGCATCAGGAGGCGGCTTCTGTAGAGCACCCGCACCACTTAAAACAGAGAATGGAGTCTGAGAGGAAAAGTGGGGAGCAAAAACTAAAAAGCAAAGATTTTATTAATTAGAGAAGTAGAGGAATCTCATTTTTCTCCATTCAGCAGTATTTAAACCCAAACAAACAATCAAATGACTCCCAAGATTAATGACAGGCAAGATTTTCCACTGGAGAAAGTGAAAAGCAGTGACGCTTTTGTGATTTACACCAGTTGAATCTGGTCACAAGGTACAGAAGTCATGAATGTTTTGGTAAACCTAGGTGATTGCCAAATAAAACGAAAATAGGATCAGGAGATGATTATTCAGCCATACGGAAGAACTGGATGACTAACCCATGAGTGGCTCAGAGGACACCAACCTTTCATCCCATGGTTATGCAACAGCAAAGAAGTAGATAAATCAAGAATATCGAGATCCTGGTGTACTCAACGTGGTGGAAACACCAGAACTGCACTCACTGTTATTAAAATGCCCAGCTAGATTTCATTTTGTAGAAGTATCTGAGATTAGCACATTTTCTTACCTCTGCTCCGTGTTAAACAATGCAAAGATATGTTTGCTGGACATGAAGCTCTTTTCAACATCTCGCACTTTCAAGTTGTCCAAAGGAAGCATATACTTCTTCTCTTTTTCCTAGAAAGAAAATAGATTAAAACAACACTATGTGAGAAGTCTCAAAGAAGCCTGATGTCAGCAAGCTCTGTTTAGTTGGTAATGACCGTGGTGCATTTGTTATCATAAGGAAATACCCAAAATTTAAATGTCTCGTCTTTCATAGACATACCTGCAAGAGAAATGAAACCTCAGTTTCAGTTCTGTTTTTCACTGACCCTTTTAAATCATCTCCTAATAAAAGAATTTCACCTCAAATACATAAACATCTACATTTGTTATTCTTCATTCCTCTGAATTCTAAAAATGCAAGGGTCAGACTTAAATAAAATGAAAGTGTCTGATCAATAAAGAATTCTACTATGTCTGCATAGCAATTGAAGTAATTGGTGACAGAAAGTTCATCTATAATTTGGATTACTATTATTAATTATATAGAGATGGCATTTGATAAACTCACAAATAAATTTTCATTCCGCCAGTGAAAAATACAAAATCCATACAAATCAATCAAAATCATACCATTATCAAGATTTTATATGTACCATCTACAAGCAGACTCTCATCTAATCATCTTGCTTCTCCAAATAGGAATGATCTACTCACTCTTGCTGTAGCCAGCTCATCTTCCAATTTCATCACAACCCTCATTTACAGCACAGTCACTGTAATTTCACCTTTTCTAAGTTCCTTCCTTCCTGTCACTCCCAATTAAGGTCTAGTAACACTCCTAGGTAATTTATTATGCTAGAAAAAAAAAAAGCCCTGAGATTATTAGCTGTTCCCATTGTGTTAAACTTCCCTGAAGTCCTTGTACTGGTGGATAAACTGCAGCAAACCTCTCCAGTTTGCTTTGCAAACACAGCAGATGCTAAATAGAAGCGATCCAAAGACAAGAGGGGTGACACTTGCATCCTCAACACCCTCATTCTGGTCTTGCACATCACGATAACTTTGTTGACAGGGGTATTAACGCAGTACAGTTTAACAGCCTGTAAAAGCCATTAAGGTTCTGTTGAGGCTGGTGCCATGACCACAGCAGCAATGGAGTCCAGAGAGGCTTTATGCCCTGGAATTTCTCCAGTGGATACTAAATGGGGTTTTCCTGAATTCGGCTACCCAATGACCCTACAGAATTTCAGTTAATCACCAAAGTTGGAGAGCGTAGGATTCCTTTACAGTCCCTTATCTGCCAACACAAAGCAAGGCTGACTCATCTGCCCAGCCACCTACAGAGACAGCTATAAAGTCCAGCACCACTGCCTTTCCTGGAGTATTCTGGACTGGGACATGGGGGGTTGGCTCAAGTAAGAAATATGCATGGGATAACAGCTTATTGTGTGCCATGAAACAGGACAAAGGGACAAACCAAACCAGGACTGATTCTTCTGAATATGAATTTCCCAGAAGAAATACATGAAGCAACTTCCAGTGCACAGAACTGGAAGTGTCCTGCCTGGGCTCAGATGTGTGTTCTGTGAGGGCAGATGCGATTCAACTTGGCTAAGCTTCAGCAGATTGCAAAACTAAACTGGATGAGAAAGGCCCTAAGAGTGAAACTATAAAAATATAGTGACACGGCCAGCAACGGCTCACTTTCCTAGACAGCCTCAGCCCAGGCCTCAGCAGAGAAAAAAGCATATTTCAAAAGCCCTTCTGGAAAGGCACAGTTTCTACTGTCTTGTTGTCTGAATACAAAGGTTATCAAATTCTGTGTATTACATAAGAAGTATCTGATGGATTTTGAAACTGCCTCTAGCTTAACCGTCCTAGAAATTATTACTCACAAAAGATCATACATATGTATATTCTTCTCTCTCTCATCTAACAACTCCCACGAAGGAGCCTAGTTCTGTGCTACTCTAGCTGTTTATCACAGTTCATATCTATATTCTGCTTCCAGGGAATATATATTCCCTGAAGCTTTGGGGCTGTCCCTGCAGGAACTGTACACTATCATCCATTCAGTAAGTATTGCCACTGACATAAATAAACCTACTCAAAGTCAATTCATAATTTACCAATTAAAAAAAAATTAGTAAACTACACTAAATAAAGAACTTACCAATCAGATATTTATGTATGAAAATCAGAAGTACACTGTCCTCTAATACTGATTTTTATTGATATGATCTGTTTTGCTATTAAAAATTTATAACATAAATAGTATAGTAAATAAAATAGTAAGCAACAATGTGTTAGATTTGCTGCCACAACAAGTGACATACATTGAAAAAATATTCTAGCATATATTACACTTTGTATTAAAAGCTATTTTTTTTTCAGTTGAAAGCTGGATTGCATGGCAATGTAAGAACCTTTGTATTCTATTTCAAAACCTTAAGACAGGTTACATATATATATATTAAAAAAAAAAATCTTTTGGGCAGATATATTCCATTTGAGCAGATTTATTCCACCATAACTTAGAAAAAAAACCAAACTAGGTAAGCTTAATTTTTTCTTTAAAACTTATCTTTGAGTATTACAGAATCATGATTTACTATTCAATTACTAAAAATTTAAGAAGTTTCTGATGAAGTATTTGTTCTGATGGACATTATTTACTGACAAACCAAGCAGCCACAGATGAATAAAAATAGAAACTGATGAAAAAACTATACCAAGAATCTGATTGTCTAAACAAAAATTCCACAAGCAGGAAAGTTATATAAATGTTTGATGCCAAACTGTGAGAAAGTGTTTCTTCTGCAGCCACCAGGAAAAAGGAAATGCCTACTGAAGGCTAAGAAGTGGTTGGTATTTATTTACATGGCCTCCTCCCCACATGCAGAGACAGGGCAGTTTCCAAGAAAGGGAAATCACAGGGTGCCTGTGCTTGAGGCAAACAGAGACACCAGGTCACACAGGAGAGATCAGAGCTAAATACTGCTTAATTCCAGGAGAAAGGTATTACTGGGACATTAATGTGTGGCAGCAACACTCATTGCAATCTTTTTCCCCCACTAAGTGGGGGAAAATATACATAAATGGAGAACAGGCTAATTCAACAGCAGATGAGCCCAACAATTCAGCTTAAGCTCAATTAATATCATGTTATGGTAGGGCAAAAAAAGCTCCATCCAGGACTGTTTGTGCATGTTTCCAATCCTGAGAAGCTGACAGCATATGAAACAGGGAATGCACGGAGCCTGGGAGGAATGGGGCTAGGCACACTTCTACAAGTGACTACATGCAAATAACTGCGGGTCCAGTTTGTCCCCCTCAGCATTTGTTCCTTTTTATTTATAGATTTTTATTTTTATAATGGGGCAGAGAACTTAAGCGTGACATGAGGGGAAAAACCAGCACATGCTGATCTCATGCAGAGACTTAGCCTCTTTTTTTCCAGGGTAGAGGAGAAAAAGGAAAAAGCGGGAGGTAGAATGGCCCATTCCTGTCCCTGTGACATGAAAAAAAATTCCCCATACTCCACCTTCGAAAAACAAACGAACCTGCTGGCCTGGGCAGGCCTTCCCACCCTGGAGACGATGTTTCACCACTCGTGGGCATAAGTAGCACTCACATCCTTAATGGACTAGTTCTGTTCCCCGACAGGCAAGTAAGCTGCCAGGAACTGACAGCATGATGTAAATATGCCATATTACAACTGCCCCTTCCTTCTGCAGTGTTTAAATGTACTAAAAATAAATACTGCTCAAGTCCAAAATGGCACAAGGGATACAAAAAATACAACAGCAGCTCCCCTTCCCCCAGCAGGGTCTCAGCCAGCACTTCCAGGCTAATGAACTCCACTGCATTTTCAGCCAGGAGCAGAAACTGCTTCAAAAATCATTCTATGCTTTTGGAACTTCCAGGCTCAGTCAAAACAGCAAAAGAAACCTTGGACATAACGTCAGCAAACTGGATGATAAGGGGAACAAAATTCCTTTGCTTCAAAGAAAAGAGATTGTTACATTACTTCAGCTTCTTCCAGTTATCAAAAGTGATTCTCATTTTTGTCACTTCAGAATGGCTACGGCACAGCAGCAGCACAGGCTCTACTCCGCAAGAGAACAGAATTAAAATTGATGCAGGACAATTCAAATATACGATGCTCAGGCATCATGCCTGACCTTGTTTCTGCCAGTAGCCAGTGATGGCAGGGCATCATTAAGGTATCCTGCAATCAGGGCTCTAAAACATTTAAGTGGAACACCAAAGCCAAGCAACTATTTGGCAAAGGAGTTAAGCAGCAGAGGCAGAAACTAATCCCAAACCAAAGATGTTCTACAGTACTGTACTATTTTATATGGCCAGATCATTACCCACATTTTACAGAGACACAAAAGCAGTGGCATGTGAACCTGCTGAGCCAGAGTGATCTATACTAAAGAAAGAAGAATAAAAATAATAGGAAGTGTAAGGAAATGCCGGTGGTCTGTGCCTGTTTACTTCCAAAAAGGAAAGGCTCAGACCTGTTTACACCTCAGAGCTCTGGCAGCCAGTGCAAACAGCACTGTGGCATCTGATGAAAGTGAAAACTATTAAGATGCCTCACAGCAACCTTTATAGTATGCAAATCGATATCCAAGAGTTATCCATATGCTAACTTTAAATATACCCAAGAGAATTTCACTGTGTTTCTATTTCAGTTTGTATTTCTCTCTCAGTTGACAAAGCCACACAGCATCTTCACAACGATCTCTGCTTCACCACACTTGGATTTAAAGCAAGCTCTGAAAAATGAAGCGTGAGATTCTCAGACACTACTGCAAAATTTTGAAGAGAAACAAAGCAAGTTATGTTATTACAGACAACCTAGCAGTGTGGAATTCAGGTCTGAGCATGCTCCTGGGTACAGATATAGAAAACATAATTCTAATGTGTCTATAAAATGAAGAAGGAGCTGCTTTACCAGCAAAACAATGCATACATAAATATTCTAACATTTTTATGAAAGGCACAGCAAAAGAATTCTTAAAAAGTTGCAGATGAGAACATATTTCTTCCATCTATGCACCTCTCCCTCCAGTCTTTACAGTCAACTCCAAATTTAAAATCTCATGACAAAAATGTTACAGTGGTTCAGGCTGATAAGCCAGACTGTTAGAAGAACAGTGCACAAATACCAAATCTTATATTCCTTCTGTGTTACAAATCTTTATCTTTTGCCATGGTCAAAATAAATGGTTTGTTATACAAATAGAAGCTGAAAATGGCAAACCTGAAATTGTAGTTGAAGGAGAGATCTCATGATAGAATCAAGCTGGTTCAGGTTTTAGTTACTAACTTTCTATATTTTGCATCTGTACTATCGTTTTAAGCAATTATGCATACTTCTGGCACTTGTGATTTTTTCCCAATCTTTTGGTATCTTCTTCCACAACATATTATTAAAAAAATTTAAGAGGCTTTTTATATCTCTGCTGTTTCTTCTGAATTCAACTATGGGACTAAACCTGTCGCTAATGTTAAATCAGTCCTTTGTCTCGTCTTACCATTCATTTTACAGCATCATTCATTTTCCACAGTCTTTTCTTCTCTCATAAGAACCAGTATTATATTTGTTTCTGCACTTTCCTTCTGCCCAAACTTCTTCAGGAACAGAAAAACAACAGTTCACAACTCTGCATTTGAAATACTTCATCCTTTCAAGAAATGGTCACTGGTTCCTCCTTGAAAGCAGTTTACTATTCTACTACATTTCAAAACCTCCCAAAAGGATACCAGTCTAGGCTGTCCCCACATCACTGTTTTGCAGCACAGGTTTCCAACTTTAACTGAGAATTTCCAGGGAGCTGAAGCTGCAGTTTGCATTCCTACAGCACACACTAGAGCAGAACCCCACAACCTACCTGCTCAGAGTCAGGCAGCCCCAATTTCCTCTTTCTCCTCGCCTAGAGGAGAGGATGGGCACAGAACCCTTGGGGAGTGCTGTTCTGAGCAACCAAGCTGGCCTTGAAGAGGGAGCCAACAAATCTGCTGCACCAAGCTAATTCCATGGGGTTGCTGCCTGCACAGCAGTCCCCATGTTATGGTACCCAGATAAAGATCTTTCCCATTGTCCATCTCTCATTTTCCTCAATAATGAGGGGTGGCTGCGTAGGCATCCCATTGCGTTAGTGCTGGATTAATGGCTGGATTAAATAAAAAATAATAAAAGGGAAAAAATAAAAGAAATGTAGTAATTTCACTGGTACTCCCCTCTGCCTTTACAAAACCAGTGCATCAAAGAGAAGGGGAATAGTTTCTGGAATATGTAACAAATTCAATGTTATTTAAGTTTGCCCCTCTCCAGCAGAGGTGTTTATTATCACAAGTGAAGGGCTGGTCTTTCACTGATCTGTGCTGTGGGGCTGTGCTGTCAGTAAAAGGATCAATCTGAGAAAGGGCCTGATGAAGAGGAAATCTCTGTTTAGCTCCTATTAGTTAGGATCTTGAAAGGTCATTTTGAATTTGGGAAATCTTGTCTGGGAAAGAAGCCAGCAATTCCTCTGAACTGAAGTGATGCTGGCATTTAAAATTGAGAGAAAGCCCCGACTGATGAACCAGTCACAGTCTGGAAAAATCTGCTGGATGCGTCAAGTGGCTGGTCCGAAGGTAGAGGGGGGATAAAAGTATCCTTTGACCTTTTTATCCCTTGCAGTGAAGTCTGCTTAGGACAGCTTGTTTTTCTCTACGGCTGCTCAAGTTTTTGTTTTTCACTCTTCACCTACTGCAGATCATCCAACAACCACAGAGGTTTGTGGGAGCAATAGTGCAGGAAGAAGGGTTTTGGAGCAGCACGTCTGTGCTGGCAGAGGGCACAGAGGGACAACGACACACCCGTGTCTGAGAGATCCAGCTTCTCAGTTAGGTACAGCTTTTCATTAACAATTCTGATTATTACATGTGTATGTGTATAAAAATATTGTTATATATATGCATACACACATGTTTTGGTGGTGGGATTTATTTTATTTACAGAAAAAACATAATCCTTGAAACCTATTCCCTTTGAATAGAAGTGCAGCTCAGATTTCAGTCTTAAGGTGGTGATGATCTGAGTGGATAAACTTCTCCAATTCTAATGATCTCCTCCATTAGGAATACTAAGATAATATGAAAAAAACCCCAGTAAGTTGCACTGTATTTTCAGCTTCCTGGATTCCCTTAACTTGTACATAAAATGAGAACCTTTCATTTATAAGGCTCCTGAAATTCCTTGGTAGGTAGATGAAAAGGATGCACCTTTTGTACAGTACCTTTGTTTTCTGCTGGAAAGGCATTTCTTAAAACACTTCAGGCTTTTGTTTCCATTTCAGTTTCTATAAAGTGAATCCTAGGAAAGCTCAAACTCGGGAAGCCACCAGAAACCTTCCTCTGGGTACCAACTGAAGTATCTCGAGAGACACTACATCCTTTGTGTGTGCAAAAAAAAGATCTTTTCTGCTAAAATTAAAATGATAAATACGCCATTACATAATTATGCAAAAAACATTAAGCAGGATTTTCCTGAGGCAGTGCATCTGTCTCTGCAAGACCCCTGAAGATGCTGCATAATGCACACGCGCAAATTAGTTCATGGCATTTATGCTGCCCTACTTGCTTGTTATCATTAAAAGCTTTCAGACAGCAATCAATTTCACTGTGGTGGAGATTACTGCAAAATGCATTAAGAAGTTCACGCCTGTGGCAATGGTCACTGAAAATATTTTGGAAAGCATCCCAGAAGTATAAGACTTTTTCCAGACATCCGAGAGAAACTCTGCTGTGACAGAGCTTCTGGTGTCAAGACTTCTCCCTTAGTACCCCTCCTTTTTAGTTTTTTTTAATAGCAGCATTTTTTTGAAAGGTACATTTCAGCTTTTTTCTTTTTTCCTTTTTTTCCCTTTCTTTTTTTTTTAAATCAAGCCAAAATACTTGGATCATGGAAAACATTAACTTCTGAGACAACTGTCCAAAGCTACCTCCTTCCTTGCTCTACATAATATGTATAAATATACTTCAGCTTCTTAATTTCAAAGAAAAACTGTTGAATTATAACAAAAGAACAATAAAATCACCCGCTTACTCTATCACAACAACATTTCTGTTTTGGTTTTTTTGGTAAAATAAGTAGCCCTGGTTTTGTTCCTATAACTAATAAACAAAGCTGAATACACCATAATCACCAAGCACTATTTCTACTTTGTATCACGAACATTACCTTCAAAAGCCAAGTGACATAATGCCATCAAATCTTCAAGGGAAGGTTTTGAGATGAGTCTCAGAATTTGACAAGATATCCTAAAATAACTACAGTGATGTATAGGAAAACCTGCAATCCTCTGTCCTTGGAAATCAATATTAGATTGAAATCTCCTTAGAAACATTCATCAGGAAGACTGTTTCCATGAAGCTGTCTCAGACTGAAACACTCCTGAAGCTCACAGCCAAAGCTATTCCTCAAACTGACCTAAAGTCGTCTCTATTGTGTAACCCTCCAATGACAGAAGCCGCACCACCTGCCCCGGTAGGTACTGGAATGTGAGTGGGGATTGCACACTTCGTAAGTGCAAACCCTGAACAAAAACTCAACTCAGAAAAAGGAACGTGACCAACAGAGGCATGAGAATGTGGAAAAAGAGGTTAGTAGAACATCCAAGAAAATAGAAATTTTTCCTAAGGTCCAGTCTAAACCTCCCCTGGTTCAACTTGAGGCCATTTCCTCGTGTCCTGTTGCTGGCTGCCTGGGAGAAGAGACCGACCCCCACCTGACTACAGCCTCCTTGCACACAGTTGTAGAGAGTGATAAGGTCACCCCCAGGCCTCCTGTTCTCCAGGCTGAGCCACCCCAGATCCCTCAGCCTCTCCTCACAGGACTTGTGCTCCAGCCCCTTCACCAGCTTTGTTGCCCTTCTCTGGACTTGCTCCAGCCAAGCTACTGTCATTAAAAAAGTGACTGCAAGGTGCTAGGCAGGGCTCGTCTACTACTGACCCCTACCACTAGGAGCATGTACAGAGGCAAGTGTGTGTAGGAGAGCTGCAGTTTTCAATCTACAGATGCTGCATATTAAATGAAAATGCCCAAGTGTTGCTCACCCCCCAGCAGCTCTTTCCTGATAACGGGGTGTTGTTCTGTCACATGCAAAAGTGTGTTCCATGAAGGACACTGGACACATTGCAGATCATTTTGACTGTGCTGCTCAGCTGTTCACTTGCAGTAGAATACAGAAAACAGACGTCCTATTCCAGCACCACCCTGAGGGAAAGTATGTCTACCCTACAGCACACCTTAACAACACACACGTGAAACAGAGGGACAAACTCCATGGCTTTGGCCACATGCTCCCTCTAAACACCATGGCAGATGCTGAACTCAGGCAGATACCTCAGCAGGAGGTCCCACGCTTTGGGGAAGCTTACAGCAGCTTCTCTGGAAGTATAGAGACATCCTCAAACTCAAATAACCATGGACTGTTCAAGTGTTGTCACTGCCCTTTTGTATGATGGCAGAACTTGATTAATTTATTGACAGACCACCTTTGTCAGCTCCATACAAGCTCACCTTTGTACCCTTGCTGAACTACAGTGACAGGATAATATCCATAACACCAAAGCCTTAGAGACTGGCAATCCTTGGCACCGCTGGCAGTTCTCCTGCAGACTCAGAGCAGACTGTACCATGCCCAGAACAGATCATCCAAAGCCACGTTTGCAGCCAGCTCGAGCAGAGCGCAGAGCTAAGAAACAGGCAAACCAAACGCTCTGCAAGCACAAACTTACAGGACATCTTCAGCGATGTGGTATGAGCGGTCCCCCATGTCAGAGGCAACAGCCAGAGGTCTCTGCTAAGAGGCAGATCGTGCACTGTCACAGCCCAGGCCTAGGAACAAAGCCGGACTGCCACTGTGCATCGGGGGAAGTGGGGTGCTGAAGTCAGGAGGCAACATCTGTGATGCTTCTGGCTGCCAGATTCATTTTTAACAAAGCAGCAACAAACTCTCAGTCAACTAGAGACTCCATCACCATCGCTGTGAGCAACAAGCACAAAAACTGGGCAATGAGAGTATGTCTCAAGAGTATCGGCACCTGGGAGGAGGCATTTCCCTTGCCTCTGCATGGTGGATGAGGTCTTCACTAACTGCCAGATTAAGAATCTTGAAGTTATATTCTTTAGCTATCACAAAATAACAACCTTACGAATAATTCAAAAGTATATTTAATTGTTTTTCTACTTTTATCCGTATCTTTTCCAATGCAGACTAGCGCCAAACTCTGTATTTTCTTGCAATGACATTTAAAAATATGTCATTTCTCCTCTGTATAAAATAACATCATCTTTAAAGAATTCCAGTTCTCCCATGTCTGGATTCCTGCAATCAAGTACTACTCTGATTCATACCTAACACCCTCTTTTATTCCATGCTTTTTGCTTAGGGAGGAAAATACAGATTGAATACACCATTGTGTAGACTGGAAGTTGTGTCAAGATGACAAACACCTGCATTTACTTAATCATCTTTGTTAAGATACTGTCAGTTGGCCTCCCCAAGAGCACAATTAGGAAAGGAGCTCTTTCCTAAGGAAAAAACCTCTAACCAATGATCAAAATAGCTATAAGAATTCTCTTCATCATGCTCTAAAAATTTGCAATGTGCAGCTTGGTTAGCTATTGTTAGGGAAGTGATATTATGAAAATAAGATTTTTAAAGATTCAATAAACAAGGTGTAAATTTTTGCCTAGGCAGCACTGTCTACAGCTTAACCTCAGCCATTTCAAAGAATCCATGAAATGTGCAATGGCTTAGAAAGTCTCCAAGAGCTTGAGAACTCTAAACAAACTATGGTCATGCAAGAGGTAATGGCATTATTGCAAACACAGAAAATAACAAAAAAGGTGTATTGAAACCTGAAAGTTGAAGCATGCCTGCAAAAATGTTGACTTTTTATAGTATACAGTTGTACTGTGGCCAAGGAAGATGAACACCACTGCTCCTCTGGAAGTAAGTGAAATATTTACTATGTAGCACTTCCTCAACAGTGTAAGTCTTTATCGATGCTGACTCAAAATATTGGAGACTATCAATTCACTGCCCCTAAACTTGCAGGACACTATTACATTTGTAAAGAATCATTCCAGCGTACGCACACTAATTCTACATAACAGTGACATACGGCACTGAATTCCCAGACAGTCAGTCAAAGTTCTGGGCAGGAAACCAAATTCCATGGGTTTTTTTTTTTTCTTTAAACACTATGTCAAAACACCCCTATTACTTGTTACTTGTGCTTTGAAAGATATACTCCATTACTCCTTAATGTCGTTAGCTTTTACAGAGACTGCAACCAACAAGGAACTGCTGCTGGAAAAATGCATTACAACTGCTTTCTAACACTGGCATATTGAGATTGTTTCGATGTGAAAACAGCACAGTGACAACAAAAATCCAAGTAAAAACAAGATAGCTAACCTACAAATATACGTACAAAATCGAATCTCAGTAAGGAATTTATAATAGTGAACCAAACTATCAAACTCCCAAGTGTACCATTTTTCACAAATAAATTCATTCTACGATCGATTCTGAAAACTGAATTAATACAACTAAGCCTTACTGGTGTAAACCATCTTATTAGCTGTCAATGAGTTCATTTCACACACAGTTAGTTCTATTACCAGAGATCGTCTTTTAATGTGTTCTAGAGCAATAAAGAACATTTTAAACAAAATTTTTTTCTGCTCATTTTGTTTTCAGGATGCTCAAAGATACAAAGCAGGGAGGACAGCTTATTGCAAAGTTGTCCCTGCAACAAAATTTTAAAAACACAATATAAAATGAAGCAAACGTTTCACCTAGTTCCCCTCTGGCCTTCAAAAGCCTCGAAAGCACTGAAATAAAATACTGAAACAAAAAGTTTATTAGCAGTATTCTATGTCTGCCAAAGAGCTGTTTTAACATCGTATTCAGCAATTTGATTTTCTGTTATCCATTCTTTGCATTCACATTACTCAAACTAAATGTATATTTTAATTATTGTCTCAGTTCATTCCTTTTGCTGAAATAACATTCTGTGCTCCTTTGAGGATATTCCCAAGGTTACAAAAACTAGATTGTCTAGCAGTTTAGATTTGTTTTAAATATCTAATAATACATTATACTGAAATAGCCTGAAATAATGAGGGGTTTATACTAATACATTACCAAAATATAATTACTAGTAATTCCCAGGGAAAAATGTACATGACAATAGACAATGCTAAATGCATGTATATTTAAATAAAATTCATTACAGAACTAATTGCCATTACTCAAAAAAAGAAAAAAAAATCCTCCCCAAACCAAGTGTTATAAGCCTGGAAAATTTACATTNTGTCTAGCAGTTTAGATTTGTTTTAAATATCTAATAATACATTATACTGAAATAGCCTGAAATAATGAGGGGTTTATACTAATACATTACCAAAATATAATTACTAGTAATTCCCAGGGAAAAATGTACATGACAATAGACAATGCTAAATGCATGTATATTTAAATAAAATTCATTACAGAACTAATTGCCATTACTCAAAAAAAAGAAAAAAAAAAAATCCTCCCCAAACCAAGTGTTATAAGCCTGGAAAATTTACATTTTAAAAGAAATTCCCATTCCCTAATGAAAATAGAAGCCCTCAAATACATTTCAATCTGCCCTGAAAGAGCACTTAAGAAATGAGAATGGGGAGAACCTAATTCAGACAGGAAAAATACAGTTTAGTCTAAGAACACAAAAGCAGGGTTTAAAATCAAATTCATTTGGCAGCTGCACACAGCCTTTACAGGTGAATCCCGAGTTCGTGTGCTTTTCTTGCACTCACTTCCTTTTCCCATTCACCTCCCGCATCTCCTGCTAAAGCTGTTTGGTGCAAGATGTGTTTTTCAAGTTAGGAACTACAGAAATGCAAAGACAACTCTGGCCACAGTTTGTACGTGGCCAAACACCACTAACCACTCCTGGGTGCTGTTTGCAGAGAAGAGCACTGAAACCAAATGTTGCACTCCTACAAAACTGACACTACCTCCTCCTTAAAGGTAAGTGAAGATATGAACACAGCGACCTCTGATATTTTCTGCAGGCATAAACAAAATCCCAGACCCTTTCAGAACACTAGGACACAAGATGACCTTGAAGAGAAGCACATCATGGAATCACTGGAAAGGAGGAAAATTTTATATACCATATAGGCACATGCCCCTTGATGTAAAATAATTATACTCTAATTACCATTGGATACTAAATTCTCTCAGCTTAAGCAACACAGAAGAAAAGGTCTTCACTATTTCATTATTTGGATCATTTAGCACAAAAGTTGACTGATGTCAGGTGCTGAGTTTCATAAGGAAACATTTCTAATTAATTAGAATTAGGCTGCAAATTCTCAGCTTGCTCTGCAGTTTAAGAAAATTCTCCCTGCCCTCAAACACACACATCCATACAGAAACAGCACTGCTTCAAAAGAAAAAAAAACATATAATGGAATGGTTTGGGTTGGAAGAGAGTTTAAAGCTCAAGTCATTCCACCCCCTGCCATGGGCAGGGACACCTTCCACTATCCCAGGTCGCTCACAGCTCTATCCAACATGGCCTTGGACACTTCCAGGGATAGGACAGCCACAGCTGCTCTGGACAATCTGTGCCAGTGCCTCACCACCCTCATAGGGAAGAATTTCTTTCATATATCTAATCTAAACTCTCTATGAATTTATAGCCATTTCCCCTTGTCCTATCACTACATGCCCTTGTTAAAAGTATCTCTCCAGCTCTCTTGGAGCTTGTCTAAGGTATACCTTAGCTTCTCTTCTCCAGGCTGAAAAATCCCAACTCTCTAAGCCTGTCTTCATAGGACAGGTGTTCCAGCCTTCTGTGCATCTCAATGTCCTCTTCTGGACTTGCTCAAAAAGAACTGTTAATTATAGAATCACAACACTTGTTCCTTGTCTATCCATGTCCTAAAGGGAGTGGGGTTGGAGGGGAGAAGAATCTAGCAAGCAGGACTTTAAATCAGTTCAGAGTACTTAAAAGATGAAAATGAGAAAGTAAAAAGACCTGCTGATAAGTGTAACACATAGTTACCTGGAGAAGAGGCTGTAGAGGTGGGAGTAAGATTAGGAAAAGGTTATGGAAGAAACTGCTGCACAGGTATCTAAAATATCTGTAGACTGATTTAGTAATGGCACACAAACAGGAAAAACTAGACATTTTCTATACAGAATCAAAATTATTACTTAATTGATCTAACAGAGATCTAGTGGAGATCTAATTCACCTGGAAAACTGACATGTCTTTATATTCTTGTTTAGAGAGCCAGACATAAAATAATTGGAAAAGCATCATCTTTCATACCAAACACACTGTATTGGTGTGGGTCTGGCACAACAAAGAACGTTCACAGAACACAGGCCAGCAGAACATTCCCAAAAGGCAAATAAGCCACAAGGAACACGTGTATCACCATCACCAGGACTTTCAGTGATCGCTATAAAGATTCAGAGTACAGAATTTAATGATAATGAGGCATTTTAACTAAAAGAGACAGACCATGGAAAAGCTGACCTACTGCTCGGTTGAGGGGAAAACCCATTAATAGGCAATGTTGAGATGTTGAGAAAGCTCCAGTGTTCAATCTTTCTTCCACACTACTCTTCACTAAAAAGCTTACAAAGCAGTAAAAATTGTTATGGCTAGATATCAGGACAATAAAATTAACTTACAGAAAACGAAACACTGCTTTAATTCGGAAAGTTCAGTTAAGCCCCCACCCCGTTCATTCAGCTCTCTCAAGTGCCTCAGATTTGAATCAACAGTTTAAAGTCATAAGAGTAAAGACACTGCAACTGATATGTGTAAACCTCTTATCTAAATTACACAGAGAGAACAAAGCAGCAAATCTGACTTAAAATGCACAAGAGCTCCTTGGAACTAAGCCCTTCTCTTACTCTGCTATTTACACTGCAACCAGCGTCTTCGCTGTACAAGACGCAATCTTCACCAAAACCAAATCCTGATATTCTCAAATGCTTTTGCATTTTAAGCACATTCTCGTTTTCTCTCTGCTCTACCCCAGTGCAGACCATTTTCCATACTCGAGGCCTGGATCCACCAGCTCCTTCTCTCCAGAACTGCTTTTTCACAGTCCCAGCTCCTGTACCGTGCTCCTCAGGAGGGTGCTCGGGCTGGTGCGTTAGACACAGCTTGGCAGAGATGCCTGAGACAGGGACGTGAGATGTGGGCTCAAATAACAGAACTAAACAACTCAATTTATTAGGAATGATGCAACTTCTTCTTTGTGTGGAGCTGAAAGGCACCAGCACCATGTGCTCACCCAGTATGACAAAGACCACTCTATGGAATGAACCATGAGTACAAACCAAATCCAGAGAAGAGTAGAAAGTCCAGCTGAGCAGGAGGCTCAATCCATAGAGGCACCTTCAACTTCCATTGAAGAGGTCAACATCTGGATCTACTCCAAAACCAAAGGGCTCAAGACTCTGGGAAATAAAGCACCACACCTTAATTTATCCCCTCCTGGCTGGGTATCAGCCTAGCCCAGGAGTAGCTACTCATCTTTTCCATTTGGTGGAGTAGGGTGTTGGTCCATCATCTCAGTGGCAAGTAATTACAGAAAAGCATCATTTCATGTGTGTCACATGAAGGCTATAGGAACTTGTGCATAGTACACAGCAAAGAAGGTCATTATGGAAATGATGGAGAATTTAGAATTCTAAGTTTCATGTAACTTGTGCCTATAAAGTGTTGATTATCCCCAAATTAAGCTTACTATACAAACTGTCCCTGAATTGTTGAGTAATTTTTTTTGTAAGCAGGGAGAAACACAACTATAAATGTCTGAAGTCCTTGTCCACATTTTGACCTCAGATGCCTAAAGGCACTCGTTCTGCTCCTGCAGTGTGGAATGCCCTCCCACAAAGCACCCGTGTGGAATCTTCAGATGCTATTTTTGCAAAGCATAATAAAAAGACATTTCTTCCTAGAGTTTCTGCTCATAGCAGCACAGCTTACTGACCACCTCTGTGGACGCCTACACTTTCCAGAGTATTTCATACAGAGGGGATTTCTTCTGTGTAGTTACCCATTACAAAAACCTAACTGAAAATCTACAGTTGTCAACAATGAGACAAGGGAGGAAGCAAGCTTCTCCTTACGTAAGGATGTATCTGTCTTCACAGTGAAAAAAGAAAATATTATTTTCACAAGGTTTACTGCAAATTTATTACAGCAATTAAACTGTCCAGTGAATCTGTCTGTATCAACTTATTTCCAGATCCAAAACCAGATGCAAAAACCACCTTTCATTTAATTTGATTATTCTAACTTGTGTAGAGTATGTAGAAACAGATATTTTGGCAACTGGTTGCTAACGAGCTTTCCTAACTCTTTAAAGCTGTTCTTGCAATGCTTTTTCTACAGTATTTACCAGAAAAAGCTAGTGATTAGAAAACAGCTAAAATCCTTGCTCCTCCTGCAGTAGGAAACACTAAGTCTCTCTTGCACAGAAAAGGGTTTTCAAAACAGGCCTCATGAAATACAGCTTCCCAAGAATCCACTTCCTTGCTGGCCATTGCTTCAGTGTGTTTGCATTTCAGCTGCACAGCAAAGGGTTAGCAAACCCACCCAAACTAAAACGCCCATTGCCTACTCCACCCATCAGGGCTTCTAACCTTACCAAAAATGTGCCGTGTTTTTAACCCATCGTTGACCACTGGCATTTAAATGCTTAGGCAGTATTTTTTTTTCCATTTATGTATTTTATAATGGCTCTATGCACTCTCTATAAACATCAATCATTAAACTGAAATCTTACAGGGAAGATGCACCTTTTTTATGGGTGAGAGAGTTTGCAATTAAAGAGACATTACTTTGATGTTTTAATCTAAAACAGACAAAACCAATACTGTATTCAGTAGTGTGAGGTTCTACCTGTTCTTCTAAGCACCCAACTACCATTCTGTAGCTTTAACATTCATTTTCTGTGTTTGTGAATATTGTTTTCTCCAACATAAACATAACATGAAATCTAACAAGTCGCTGACTGTTGCATTTCCTCTGTGAAAGCTAATAAACAGAAGTTTCTTTAAACAAAGCACATACTTAAGCTATGACCTGCACTGATGCCAAGCATCCTTGAGACTAAGAATTCAGTGTGATTCCAGAAATCCTTTCCTGGATGTTCCCAGCTGCATTAGAAAAGGAAGAAGGAACCCATGCAAGGAAAATAAAGTTTCATAAAGCCAGGGAGGGAGCCAAATGGTGCCCAGCCGTCTGCTGTGGGGGCTGCAGCAGTCTATTAGATTTAGTTCCTCTTGAGCATCTGGCATTTGCTGTTTTGACAAACACACTGATCTGATTCAGGACAGGAATTGCTACTTTTCAAAATGCTGTCATATACACAATGTCAAAACTGGAGATATTTTTTTCCTTAGCTTTTTCATTATGGTAAAGTTTTGTTTACATCTAACAGATAACAAAATTGCAGACTGAAGTCTGATTTCATGTTGACAGTATCTCTTTACAGTGAGTTTAACAACAAGGTAAACAGTAGAATCAGAAACCCAATCATAGCTTTTAACTTTTCATCTTATGTTTTAGTTACAAGACTATTCTTTCTTACAAAATGTTTAAACCACTACCCTGAGTTTACCTCTCACTTGTTAGCCAGGCAATAAAATTAAAAGGGCATTGCAAAAATGGGAAATGAAAAGAAAAAAGTTTAGATAGACAGCACATTAGATATGCTTAGAAACATGCATTAGCACACGGGATGTGCCTCATAACAGATGATGGATCACATAAAAGCTACTAACACTGATGAAAGCTATAGTCCATTTTCATGACCTTTATCAATAGTCAAAGACTGACTAGCAGTTATATAAAAACAAATAACAGAAGTGATACTGTACCCAGTCCTGCAGCCTATCTCATCTGCAGTGATTAATCCCACATTAATTAAACTAGAACATTCCTATTTATACAACCCTTATTTTCAGACTGGAGCCACTGTCATCTTTTACACTGATGCTTTTTACCATCCTTTTACCATCTCCAGTCTCTCCCACTTTTTAAGTGACTCCATGAATGGGAAAAAAACCAAATTTCACTTTAACAGAACACAAGGGTACATCAAGTCATACTTAAATGATTTCTTTCTATGCCTGTTTCAGTGTGTTAATCTTATTGAGGCCCCACATCCTAGCAGTTAGCAAAATAGATGTGTTCCAGCTAAGGCACCATATGACAAACACTCCCTGGAAATTCTTGTTTACCCCATGGAAACCTTTCCTAACTAGAAAAGAAGGGCCCTGGACACTTGAATTCAAGACTCCCAGAACCAGGCTAAGTCAAAGCTCTTGCAGACAAACTTCATGCACATCTGCTCCGGTCTCCATCCGCAGGGCACACACAGTGCTTCACTCCACACGCGTTCTGAGGTAGGTATCAGACCAGTGCTGCCAGAGTTACAGGGTGTGCATTCAGCAACTGCCAGACTTTTCCCCGCTGGACCTATGAGACCTTCAGGGAGGGCATTCAGAGTGTCATTGCTATTCCTGCTGAAAATGGCATCAGGTTTCAGAGACATAAGGCTTCAGGACTATTCTTATTGCCTTCCAGTTCAATATCCCAGGGTGACCATCATGACAAAATCCACTGAGCTATGGAGTGTCATTCACTTCCACAAGAAGAGGGGATGTTACTTCAGTGGTGATGGCAACCATGGGCACAGACAGACAACAAGACTTGAAATACAAGCAACAATTCAGTACAGATTCAACAACTCTATCTATGGCACGGGCAGATGCTGCTCTGTCCCCCAGAACCAGCAGAGAAAGGACATTAAGGCAAAGAAAAGCATGATGGCAACTCTTCCAAAATAAGGGTGTGCAAATATCAGCCTCTCTCATTTGCCATTACAGAGACAGAATGAATTCAAATACCATTCCTTTAAGGATCTGATCTATCAGTAAGGTAATCCCCAAACGAATGGAAAAGAGGAACAATGGAGCACATCTACCATACCATTCCCCAATGGCATGTTATCAGCACACCAAAAATAGTGATGCCTTTTCTCCACAGACCAGGACAAAACTACCTTCAAAGACGTGCAGGGGGGAAAAAAAACCTTCTCCTGAGCAGAACACAGAAATGATGATGGCAACTAACAGCCTGACGTAGTAACGAGTTTTCTAATCCCCTTCCTAAGAGTTTTTCTCCAGTACCTATGTTGTACTCTGACTGCCAAGACAATAATTTGGTTGCCTCAAGTAATAGAAAATACCTTCCAAAAAAGTAATTATTTAAAACTTCTGGAAGATTTAATAAACTGTCTCACTCACCCAAATTTCTAAAACAAGCAATTAACAAAATGTTTCAGTCAAAAAAATGCTATAGTTATTAAGTCTGTTACTTGTGGTTAATCAAGAGAGATGGTTCAGTAGAACTCAGTCATACTCTGTTTACTGGTAAAAATATACATTCAAATCCATCAGTCTATGATGCAATGGGAGCATAAGAAGGTGGGCAGAGAAATGCAGATACTGGCAATCAACTGCTAAATTCAAGACTGGTAACAGAAGTGTTACTACCACTTGCACTGTGGGAACATCTAGGGAATATTCTAAACTGACACTGTAAAAATACTTGTGACATTTCTTGCCTCAAGGGCTGACAATCCTTGTAACCATGACAAAGTCTGGAGGTCATCTGGCAGTCTTCCAGTAACACGCACTTTCCTCTGATGTTGTAGCTAGGCCCTATTTCAAAGGCTGCAAAGCCATGTCATGTTAGGAAAATGAGGATTATTTACAAACTGCTAACTGCTTTTTAAGACTTGCCTCCATGCAACCTCAGTTAAAATAAGTACAAAGTTTCAAGCTGGGCAACTACACAACAGACTGCATGTGCTAGTAACAAAGAAGTGCTTGGACTAGACAGGCTTTAAAGCCTGTTGAAAGGAAAGATTCCTCCCTCATCACCATTACTTCCGTTTCTTCTTCCTTGTCATCAAAATCCACAAACATTGACCATCCTTTGCTAGACTGACCAATACCAGAAGAGGGAATACAGCATCACCTGTGCTAAGGACACCAGAGAAGGCAATGCAGGAAGCCCTGCTAAACTGCTCTTTGTCAGCAGGGTATCATTCTGCACGTGGCAACTCTGAGCTGAATGAAGAACTGGAAGTAGGACAGATCTGTTTCCAAAGGGCTACACCCAGGTTAGTGAGCCCTGAATTTTAATAAAGTTATCAGCACAGGTGCCTGAACTATGGCTGAGTAGGAGAGACACTTTGGAACATCCTCTGACTCTAAAGAACTCAGCAGCAGCAACTCCAAGAACACTTAAGTAGACTATGAGCAATTTCTACAATATATTCTGCAGCTCGAGCAGCTCCCAGGCACAAGAAACCATTTCACTCAGGTCTGTACAGCGCACTTCAAACCCGCTCACACAGACCAGGAGATCACAGAAACACGACCACACCTGCTGTGACAGCTTTGTTACAGAGTTCCACAGCTCAACACTAGAGGCACCACATCCCGCAGGCAAGAACACACAATGGAGCTTGGAAAAGCATTCCATAATCACTGTGGTATGCGTGAACCCACGAGAGGATCCAACAGTCCTGTACAATTTGGTCTGGCTCCAAGTTGTTTGCAATAATTATTAACTAGTGCTTTGGGCAGCATCTTGCAGGTTTGTTTTTTGAACATTGCAACTGAAGCCAGTTCTTCTTTAAATTACAAGGGACTTGCTACTCTAACCAGGTGGTTGTGATTTGCAGGGTTTTCACGACACTTGCTCCTCTTGCTGCTTTTTTCCCCTCAGCTTAAGGTTCCTAGAATGTTTTTGTTCAAGGGCTTTTTGTTTTGTTTTCAGATTTAAGTTTAAAAGTATGAAATCACCTACTCCCTGGTTTTTTGTCTGTTTTCTAATTAACGCCATTAAATATCACCACCCAGAAAAGACTCAAGGTGATCTGAATCTTTGGCAAAATTCACCAAGAAGTTCAATAATGATGAAAGCAAATGAAACATTTACATGACCAATATCTGCAAAAAGACATACACTTTGTTAGTAAATAAATGCAGATCTTTTAGAGGCCACTAGTCTCATAAAAGAAGAGATTTGAAATTCTCTGGTTGAATCCATGATACACAGGGAGGGGCATATGGACAAATATCCCTTGTAAATAGTGCAGTGGGAAGTGATTATATATCTTATTAAATTAAACAGCTGTGGGGATCACAAAGGACTGGAAAACAAGCAAACTGGAAAGAAAGCGCAGTACCTGTATGTCATCATAAAGGACAGAAAAATCACTATTTGAATGCCCACATTTGTAATGCAGCCATAAAACCAGGCAAATTTCATGTTTGGGGGCTTTCTCTGCCAAGTTTTAATAGATTTTTCTAAATATCTCCTGCTTTCATTACCTAAAATGGTGGGAAAAAAGTCACTCTTGCTTGGAATAGAAGGTATAAAAAGGAGGGAAAATTGAGTTTATGTAAAGCACTACCTGCATTGTGAGCATAGGCATAATTAAAAAGAACAGTTACATAGAGACAGCTTAACTTCAGCATTTGAAAGAACAAAACCCAAACAATCCAGCACAAATTGGGGATTCCTCCCCCTCTTCTTCACTGAACAGGATTCAGCAGCTGAGCTTTCTGGGCTCCAGGAAGGCTACACTGAATAAACTCAGCCAACCACAAGGTTGAAAATGTAGCAGACGTACCATAAAAATTTAGTAATGCTTTTAAACTACTTCTCACCTCACTGGTTTGATGGTGGTGTGGTGCTGTTGTACAATATGTGCTGTTGCCAAGGCAACTCCATCTCACCTCGACAGCTGCTGCAGCTTCGGCAAAGCAACACAACGAGCTGTGGCAATTCTGAATTTTTTTAAGAGTCTTTCCAGCTATAAAGCATTTTCAGATGAACTTCTGGAGCTCTTTATTCAAGGACTATTGCTATTTTTCAAAAATATCTTTCACTGTATTCTAGTGGAAACATTGTGACACTAAGTTCAAAAACATATTCACGTATTCTATTAAATCAGATTTATGTCTGGCAATTTTATACCTGGTGTAAAAACAGTATCATGCCTCTGTGCTCATTCACTTTAAGTGCAAGAAATTTACATCCCTGGCAACAATACGAGCCTGCCTGGACAGTTTAGCATGTCCTTTTCCATTAGAGGAGGGGAAAAAAGTGTCTAACTTCTCGAAGCACAGAAAGTCTAAGTTCTAACCCATCCCTTCAACAGGAGCCAAACTGTAACATTGCTTCAACCCCATTTTAAGAAGAGCTAAAATAAAGGGTGAAATCCAAAACAAGATTTTGTGAAAAGAAATCGGCACACAGTGCTTCTGTGATAAAGGCTTTAGTGGAGGGAGGTGGCTACAGTCTCGTGGTCCAAACCCCAAAGAATTTTTTTTATTTTCATGTCCTTGGCTTCAGGGACACTGCTGTGTGAGCAAGGACTAGAAAAAGAATCAGAACATTACGAGCCTTCCCCGCAGTAAGTATCGATTGCAGTTTTTAAGAAGATTCAGTGCTATTTCTTTCTTTTTTCTCAACCTACTTGGGTACAGAACCAAAGTAAACGTAAGACAGTAGAGCAAGCCGTTGAGGGTGTTTTGTGAAACTCAGCCAAAGTTTCTGCTATTTTAATTTGGGGAGAAAAATAAGTTTTACAAAGTGTCTAGGAAAAGTTTGTGCCGAGAAAGCGCACAAGCATTTAAAGGTGGGCAACACAATTTATTGAAGAGGAAGAATATAAAAAGTGCATCAAAGTAATTAGGGAAACGACAGATTTATCTATTTCTTTTTAAATCAACAAAGCAGTAAAGCAAAAGTTGACTCTTTTCCAGTCTAGACTTTTTTCCTTCCTTTCCCTTCCCCTTTTCTTGTCTTCCCATCACAGCTGTAATTGCGAGTCTGTCAGACAGCAAACAGCGGTGGCCCTGACTGCGTACCGTGTGACAGTCCTCTTGCACTGAGAGCCAGACTTTTAACAAATCCTGTGTAACAGCATGTTCACCACCTTCATTTCTACTCCAATCTGCATTTACGACACAAGAAAGGGCCACTTCTTTTTTCTTCTTTCAGTTTAGTAAATTCTCTTTATATAAAAACTTTGTGTCCCTCTGCCTCTTAACCAACCTTCACAACAAAAATAGCCTGATACAAAACTTACAATTGCCTGGCAATGCTCATAAAATTTACAATGCATAACACACACACTTGTGCAATCCTTGTGATTCTCCTCTACTCTCCTGAAGCTCAAATCGGGGGGGCAAAAGCTCCACCTGTAACACCGAAGCTGCAAAGAATCTGCTAAATTCAGCGATACTAAACGAGTTGGAAAAAACCAAAACCAAACCAAAAAAACCAAGGAGCAAAGAAGGTACCTAATTACCACTAATCCTGCCAATTAGATTTCATTCAGACGCCACAACTTCTTTCAAATAACCCCAGTTTATTTTTGAAAAAATTCCTTTCTTCAGGCAGGATATGGGGGAGGAGTCTATCAGTGATGTTTTACACATGCACATCTGGATACAGTCCAATTATTCCCCTTATACATTCCTCCAGTTGTTTTCATTTTGCTCCATGCTCTGGCATTCATAAATTTGTGAGATTAATTGTGTGTGAGCGTCTGCAGTCTTGGATCTGGGCACGGGTTTAGCTGCAACACAGCTAGAAGTCAACATTAAAGAGAGCTCCAGTTCAGAAAACACGATTTACATTTATACATCTTTGGTACAGTAAGGATTGAAGCAACCATCATCCTTACCACATGCATCAAATTGGTAAGATTAATTCAGTATCAACTACATTTTATTACTGTAGTTAGTGTGAACCTCATGAAGAGTTAGCGTAAACTGCAAAGGAAGTGGGGGAGGAAGTTTTAGGATTTGTTTTGGTTGGGTTTGGTTTTTTTTAGTTCTTAGTTTTTCTTGGTGTGGTTTCATTTACCTTTGCAAATCATAAGCCATTACAAGGACAGAAGCACTGCAGGACCTGGGGTCCTGATAACCTAGCTGATTATGCCACCCTGGCCACAACCAGGATCTACAGAGTTGGCAAATCCAGCAACTTGGGAAATCCCCCTCTCGGAGGTATTCCCATGTGGAGCTCAGACTCCTTGCTGCTGTAACTTGCTATTTACAATCTCCAGGAAAGGCAGACGCGAAGGTTGTGACTGTGCTTCTGCAATGCTCTGGCTATTCCAGGCTGCTGGAACAGCCCCCTTTGGGGCCAAAAGCGAGTGAGCTTAAACCAATCACCAGCACAGGGAAAGCAAGGGGGCTAAACACCACTTCTCCTCTCCTGGGGCCAAGACTTCCATTTACTGATGTTTTGTATTTTATGTGCAATTTACTAACCAAAACCAGCTGTTTCCTCAAGTTCTCTGCAATTTATTGTTTTGCAAAATCAGTTTCACATTACACTTCTGATCAGTGCAGTTCCACATGAGAGCTACACAACTGAGGTGAGGTATTAAAAAGTGAGGGGTCGAAGGCCAAGAATCTACTCACTTGACTGCAAGCTTTCTGACCCAAATACAGTGCTAGACGCACAAATCCTACTTGTGGTCCAACTGCACAGGCAATTCTAGGTTGTGATGCAGCAGTCAAGGCAGGGTGACAAGGGAGACAAACTGTGCCCAGTTCATGGAGCTTTCCCAAAAGCAGCTCGCTGCTGGCAGGAATCGTTGGACAGCTATAGGTTGTTTGAGTTTGGCTTGCTTTGTGCAAGATGGCTGTTGTATTTTGGAACAATTATCCATCAGATTTGATAGGATTTTTACAGAAGATAAATTGAACCTTCTTACAACCACCTAGTCCTTTCCAAAAATCTTGATGCACTGTGAGAGAGTCAATCTGGGCACAGCACCATTTCAAATTCAGCAGATTAGATTAATCTAAAATTTTTTAACTCCCTCACATTTCCCGTTGCTAATCCATCTTGTGGATTAATCTTTTAAGATCTCTCAAATCTGTAGGCTCTTGATAAGACACAGCAGGAGAAAAACACCCAAAACAACTCTTCGAGCCAGGAGATTTTATAATATTTTTCCCCCAACCCATGAAATTCTGCTTCACTTTTCTTCATGTAAAAGGAAAACAGATTGAGTTTGGCATTCCTCATGCTCACAATACCTGAATCTAACAAGGAATCACCACTGCACTGAGACGATTTTCACGTCCTGCCAGCCACCACTGCTAATCCCTACAACTCCTCTGCAATGATTTCTATGGCGATGCTGAAGGTTGAAGGTCTACAAGGCTGAGAGAGTGGTTACAGTAAGTTTATTACTGGGGCAAGCATAGCTGATCTCCCCAGCACTGCAGCTCTCCCACAGCTCATGCTGTGATACTTGAGAATTGGACCAGCTGTGAAGTTCAGCCCCTAACCCTGAACTTCCACCCGTAGAGTTGAATCCAGCCTTAATAGATGAATAAAGTCTTTTAGCCTTCCTTCCTTCCTTCTAAAAGTTAGGAAATTATACCTAAAACCAACCAATGTTACAACTTAAATGGAATTCTTTCAATATCAAGTACCTGAGGGTCAGGGAATGTCAGATTTATGGTTACACATACAGCCTCCATTCTGCTCCACGTGTGTATGCATTGTGATTGAGTATCTGATTACGTGATTGTGCACTGTTTTTCTCTAGGACTCCTGCCTCATTCACTGTGCAGAAAGCACATACAAGACGAGAGAATTACATTTGTACAAACAACCATAAATCTGGTATTTCCTAGCTTTTGAGTACTTGACTTTCCAAACAATGTTCCTTTCATGTAGATTTCTGGTTGTAATACTTGTACAGCATACATCTAAAAACATTGCAACAAATTGAATGACAGTGTCATCTAAGAGTACATAATCAATTTTTGAAACCTTCTCATTTTATGAATGTAACATTTTCAAAAACTCTCATTTCATGGCTGCACTATCATGCTTATAAAAGTCATATTTTCCAAACAATAGAAGCAGTGTAAAAATTAAAACAAGCTGCAGACTGATTGACCAAGTTGTCTGAATTACTCTCTTTCTTCCTAACAATGAACTGTGCTCTCTGGGCTCCAAATAAACAATTAAGAAGGGTGGGGGTGGGGGTTGGAGGGCAACCTATAGTAAATAGCATTTTAATTGCACTCTTACAAAAAAATACAAGGAAAATAGTAACACATTAAAAAGCCCCATTTTCCCTTTAAAGCTACCGGAGACCATGGAGCTGTTTCAGTAAAGCAGGAGCTCTGAGCTGCAGGAGAGGGCACAAATATTACCCAGCTAAACTGGACAGAAAAAGAGAAAGTACCTTTTACAAATTTCTGGACTCATATCTTCCAAGGCAGTATAAAGCAGCCTTTATAGCTGAGTTAGACTATCAGAGCATCAGCTGGTACAACGCAGCGCTACGGTCATCAGGGACACCGTGCACACTGCAGTTGCTGGCTCAGCAGGTGGCACTGAGTAAATACACATATGATACCTTTACTCCACAGCTCCCAAGCTGATGTCTAAAAGCACTGCTCAGTTAACTGGTTCTGTTTCAAAAAGCAACCATAAAAATAATATTGAAGGGTCCCATATAATCATCGGTCTCATTGGTTCTACTTTGAGAGCTCACGGAGGAAAACTTCATGCCAACTCAGCCAGAGATCTCTGCCACACATCCCAAAGTCACATACATCCTGCAGTTTCAGGTACTTGGCTATGTCTGGCTCACTCACCTCCTTTATCCACTGGGGTATTTTTTACTGGGCAGAAGCAAATAGAACTTTGCAAACTACTGTTTATTGTTTATTTTCTCATAGCTGTGTGGACAAGTAGGACAGTGAGCATCAGAAAGCAGTAAAATTAAAATCTAGCCCCCAAATAAATTAGTCACCACTAAGAGGATTACAAGTAGAGGTGTGATATCTCCCTGAATATCTATCTTCTTTTCTGGTTGCTTTCCATGCTGTCCAGGGCTTGCAGGAATTCTTAAACATTCCCTTTGACACTGGTAAGAAGCTGGCACGAAGTTCTGAAGGAGATATCCTTACCAAATTCAAGATTTTCACCAGACATAAAAAACATTTCAGCTAAATTGGGTTTGTCATTTCTATTGGAAACAGGTAAGCAGGTCTCCAATTTTGCCATTCATTCATGAACTTTCATAACATGGCTTACAGTGGGTCTTAATGTAGATGGAAACCAGAATGTGGCATTTCCCAGTGAAATGTGACTTTATTACAAAAGCACTATGGAAGCGAGGAGAGGTTTCTGTTAATGCAATTAACCATGCTTTAGCAATGCCTCCCTACGTAACATCTATGCTGAAAGGTACAAACAGGGTCATTCATTTCAGAATTTATAAGAGATAATTATAGGACAGCAAAGCAGGATTTTCCCCACACACACACTAGAGAAACAACTTTGATTCAAAATAAATATTGTTCAGAACAATATCAGCAAACCAGTTCAAATAGCAAGTAATGAATATACAGAAAGAGCTTCTTAAGACTAATCTCTAATTGCCTAGTGAGAGCATTTAGACAATGTCCTTCACCTGCTCAAACCAGCTCAAGTTGAAGATATTCAGGTACAAAAGACACAAAGTGCCAATCTTGATGATCTGTGTTTCCACACAACAGAAGACAGAACTAGCAGTCACTACTAAGCAGCCACCAAGCTAAGACTGAAGAGTTAAGTAAATACCAATGCCTTCATTTCTTAACCAGCTAACAAAGCCTTCAAGCACACCTAGTCCAACCTTTGGAGGCTCTTTCAGTGTCTGACACCTGCATTTGCACCACTAAACCCTTGGAGTACTTAGCTGTTATTGCCAAGTTGAATTTTTATCATTAAACTTACAACCATCATATGAAGATTTCTGGGAGGCTGCCAATATTATTGAGGCTCCTTATGGTCTTCTAACAACATATGTTAAGGCTTGTGTTGCCACCTGCTCACATGAGAATCTCCGCTACAGAGCCTGCTCCCTTCTCCAACTCCCCCTTCCCAAGCTTGTTGTCCTCCCCACTTCTCCAATCTCCTTTCATCTGATAGGATTTGCCCAGCATCTTTTCTGCTGTTTTTCCTTTACTGACATAGGCTCTACTTTGCCTTTCTTCATCAATGCATCCCACAGTCCACAGAAATAAGAACCTGGAGCTTGAGCAAGTCTTAGCAAGATGGGGCTATTTCAATTACTTTTACTCCCATAAGACATATTGAACCATTTTAGTTGCCTCAAATCAGGTATATCTCTAGCATTGCAAATCAAGTCAAGACAAATTATCTTGGGGAAGGTAATTAGGGGTAAATAAATGAAACACAGTTATGATTCACCTGATGCAAAAGAGTTAAGATTAATCTCATCAGAAGTATTTAATATAGACTCAGTCAGATAAGCATGTTCTGATAAACAATACAAAAGAACAAAATTCATTAATAGTAGCAAAGCTACATTAAAATAATGAATCACCAACACCTTCATAAATGTAAAGAGTGGAGCATGGTGAAAAATGTCAGATTCCACACTGAAGACTATAAATTGGGCATGCTTTTAATAGCTCTCCCTGATGTTACCTTCTGATACTATAAAGTAAGGCCTCATTTCTGACTTCCTGGCTCTAGAGAATGTTTTCCTTTAATTATATGCACATACCCTAAAGGGAATTTACCATTACTTTTTTCGCCTTTAGCAGACATCTTTGTCATTATTTTAAAATATTGAGATTTATGCTAGTGAAGATAAATGTAACCTCTATGCAAAATTCTGTGGGAGACTAGACTGCAGAAGGTGAATAATGCAGGCATGATTTCCACAGGTTCCTCTCCTAGAGGATGTTCTTTCAAAACTCAACTCCATTGGTATAGTCAGATTCTGACAGACTGGCCACAAGCAAACTGTTTTTCTTCTATATGACCAGTTGAGTGCAAAGCAACAGAACAATAGAAGAATAAAAGGAAAAATAAAAAACAGATCTCCATCACAGTATTCATAAATTAATGGTTAAATGGTTACGTGGGACTAGACTGGTTCTGGGGAGTAAAGTGACCCAATGCAGAAAGAATTGCTGTATTACATCTTTCGGATGGCAATTCTTAGGAGACCATGGCTTGCAGATACAACAGTGGAAGAGAAAAAGTCACTGGGGGAAGGAATTGAAGGTCCCTGAAGTAAGAGACTGACAAATGGCGATAGTTCAAGAGACTGAAAGATGACACAGATGATGTGTTTTTGAAAACACAAATGGAAAACATGGCCTTCAGGACACATGGCAAAGTAGACTTGAGTCCACTCAAGTTCCAAACTGAACACAAAGCACTGAAATTCAAAGTAGCCTTAAGACAAATTTTACAGGTGTTAAGGATTCAGAAGCACTAAGTGACACATAATATTCCAGACATGCTGTATCTAAACAAGATCTCTCCATTAACCTTTTCTCCTAAGACTGAGGCAATGTATTATATAAAGACTGGGTTTTTTCTCCGCTAGCTTTTCAAATGCAGGACTTCTGAGAGTTATCATAAAGGGGACACTGCAGGAGATTTTGTGGGACAGAATTCAATCTTAGACCCTGTAAAACATAACTTTACACACAAAACATCTCCCACTCCATAATTCCCTAGTGTCTCTTGCCTAACTTCAAACATTCTCCACTACCTGTTTTTTGCTACTATTTTATGCCAGCTGCAGACAAATACTTTGCCTTGCATTACAACATGTTCTTCTGAAGGCTTTGCAGAAAAGAAAAGGAACCCAAAGCAGAAATAATGTGCTCGCAGTCATACAAGTTGGTGACAAAGACAAGGGCAAAAATCTTGATTCAGTTTTCACTCTGATCATACTGCTTACTCTCAACATGTTATCATAAATAAATACATTTAATTCTTCAGAATGTTTCTAATACAGATGAGCTATGAAGCTTCCTTCCCTTCCATCTTTCCTGAGTTAATGCTTTTTCAGTATACCCTCCTGTGGATGGCATCGTTATCATTGTGTCTTGAAATCTCCAAGTTGATAATGAAAATGAGCAACTTGTGAAAAAATGAACAAACCGAAACACAACCCTGCTGGTTTCTTCATTATACAAAGCACTGCACATATACACACGTGTAGTCTCAGCTCAAGGGTTTATGCAGACCTCACACACGCCTCTCTTTGGAGTATCATCTGCAATCAGAGCTGATTTCTTAATTGATTTTTCTAGCTTGCTCTACGAACAAATCAATTTGAAGGGACCGTGTGGTTGCTTGGAGGAAAGTGGCACTGTAGGTAGTGAGCAGACTGAGTAATCTGCCTCATCTGACAGCCTGTTATGGTCATCCCTTTTCAAGTAATTAAATATTGCCTCTACATGTTACTATCTCTCTCTCTCTCTCCTGTCATTGATCAACTCAAATACTTGTTTCAACTCTTAAGTTATGATTCTATTACAATTGCAAGAGATGTGCAGTTTTTAGGGAAAAAAAAGCTAATGGTGTAATAAACAGACAATGAACTGTGGCCACGAAAAGAAATAGTCTCATTACGTGGAGATTTATACAAGCTTGCCCTCTTGTACAGGAAATTTTCTATCAGCCCTTCTATGAATGAACAAAACACTAACAAGCCCTGGAATTGAATGCACAGTATATTTAAACATAACTGAGACTCCAAAAGAGCAGCTTATTGACTTTACATAACTAAACGCCTTGTGGATCTTCAAAGAAAAGAAAGGAACAACACCACCAACAATGGGGGTTTTTTTAATGCCCATGATTGTTTTTCCTAGTCAAGGCAACAGTCTGTCAATACCTCAGAGTATGCCAAATATGAAGTTTCAAAACACGGGCTTGAATTATGAATGAAAGCAAAAAGAATATCACAAATATTTCTCAACAGGTGGAAAGTATATAAATAAAATTTCAGATAATTCAAATACATTCAAACAGCTAAATTTTCCACACAAACACATGTTTCTTCCTAGCTAACTGGAAAACTTGAGACTGAAGACAGCATTTTGATTTATCCAACCTGGAAAATAAAGTATTTCCCATCCCTCCAAAATTAAGGGACCCAACAGAAAACTAAAAAACAAACAAGATTTTGTGAAACAATGTGCAAGCCAAACATTAATGGTAAATATTTTTGTTATAGCAGGATCTAAATACCATAACTTAGAGTCACATCTTTACATGGAGATTTGGATGCACACAGAGGCAATCAATGTTTTTAAGTGCTTACAGTTTAAAAATACAAGCAGAAAATATTAAATGGGAATGAGCTATACCAGGCAAACATACTTTATAAGGATTAATATCATCTTGGTAGAGTTCTTTGGGATTTTGATGAGTGAAATATGTTCACATATTATTCTGTAGTAATCAAAATAAGATCTTACATGCTTTGTCAATAAGATACAATAATTACATCTCCTGTCCACTCAGCACTTTACTACTACATAAAATAAACTATCCTTCCCTGCCCCCCTGCATGGTTTTCTATGAAGCTTTGATTACACCAACCCCAAATTACTCTCACAGGACAGGAATCTCAGTGCATTTTAAAAAACAAGCCAATACAGGAATCAGGCATATCAAATTAACACCTTTTTGAAAAGAATTAAGTAGGAACAATTCTCTCCTGTATTTAATGTTTAGAAGGCAGGAATTCAGAGTTACATTCCATTGAATCACATTTCAGTTTCTTTTCCTGCTCAGAATTCAAATACTCTGAAAGAACATTTGAGTTGTGCGACACTGACAAAACAGCAGGAACACTCACTGGCTTTTCTGACTTGCTTTTTGGTTATGCCCTTATGTGCCTTCAGGTCCTTGCTGTTATTAAATCAAGACAGATTTCAACCAACTGCATGACAGCAGCGTCATCAGCCTGTGATCTGCTGAGGCTTCCTGCAAGTCCCTCCAATGACTCGTGTGAGAGAAGTGCCTCTTCGTGCAGTTCCTCACCGTATAAAGTGTGGGCTGTCATTTGATCTGTGCATTTCTGCTGCTCAGAACCTACTCTAGCATTCTTGTAATAGTTACACTAAAATACTGAAAGTCTCTTTAAAGACATGTAGCAACTGAAACTGGTCCTTCAGCCTTCTTTAACCTGTGCAGCTGACAGGAGGTGCAGAAAACACTACTGAATGTCTGCAATGTTGCTTTATCGTAGTGTTGTTATTATTCAAGATTAAGATATTATCCTTGGAAATCTAAAAAAACCGGACCTAGGGATTCATCTCCTTTGGTTAATTTTCACTACTACCCCGACCAAATGAAAGATTCCTCACCACACTGTTTACACTGCTGGATAATGCAGCTTGGAATCACTGGACAAATAAAGGTGTTCACCACATGCACACACATCCTGCTGAGCACCTGGTAATTATCACTGAAGAGCTCCATTTTGTACAGCTTCCAAAAAGTCCAAGAGGCAGAAGATCTTCACAACTTCACTTTCAAGCCTGTTAAGTCCTTCATTCACAGACTGAACTTAAAGTACAACATATCCAATAGATTAAAAAGCTCAGCTTTGTTTAAAATGCTGTACTCTATTTTATTTGTCCTGTGGCACTTCTTTCCCCAGACTCTGTGCAAAAAACAAGGGGCTACCTCGGCACTAAAGAGTCTCAGCAAACTTTTAAAAACTGAACTTCTGTTCAAAACTAGGGGAAAAGAAAAATCTAAGCCCTGAGACCCAGTAAATCTACTGCACTGTTTTCAGAGATGACGAAACTTTCCACAACTGTACACCAGTTTAAGGATTTTTTGAACACCATCAGAAACTACTGCATATTTTAGTTCTGTGTGCAGAGTTCATCAGAATCTTTACATTGTGGTGCCCACACTCCTGTGGTACAGCTCTATTAACTCAGCAGCCTTGCAGATCGGTTGATATCATATCAATTCAATCCACTAAGACTTAAATCAACAGATGTTCTAACATATTACATAAAAATTATCTTCTTTCTATATAGAATTCTACACAAAATTATACTGCTGATCAAACACCATTTTTTTCTTCACTTAAAAAAAAAGGAAGCCACACTGCCTTTATTTTAAGCTTCATACTATTCATCTAGCAGTTTGTTTCTCTCTCTTCTACTAGCAGAAAATATAATACAGGAAAAGATTTAAATGAAAAACAGATCTGTGTCGTGAATTGCATATGGTTTCTATTTTCCTTCATGCAATGTTTCATAGACAGTCAACGAAGAAATCCCTCCCACAAATCCGGATCTGAAGTCCACTTTCAGAGTCTTGTCAGCACAGGAGTTAGGAGACAACACTCAGTGCACGAAAATGCTGCAATACGTCTGTGCTCTATCTTGTTAGGGTAAATCATTCCTAGAAAGTACCACTGGATCTAGGCAATAAATCAGTATTTATAAAATATACACACTCAAATGATATTGGCTGTGTCTGTGTGAACCTGCCATAGGGTTTGCTGCCTTCAGGCATACCAGGTTTGGCCTGTACCACACAGCTTGCTGCATTTTATGCCTGTTTGCAGCAGGGTTTTCCAGCACTAACAACTTTATACTTAGTTGACATTCTCCGTGCTAAACTAAACCCAGCCAATAAATACCACTTCTGCCAAAAAGCCTCCATAACTATGACATTCCATCAGCTTTCCTAGCTGACTTAAACAATTATTTCCAAGGTTTTTCCGACTTTGTGTACATAAAACTCATCTTTTCTTCCTATTCCTCACAGCCTGCACTCATTTTTTTCCTTTTGCATTCTCAGCAGTTCCTGATGACATCCAAACACCAAGGCAAGCATGCCATGTTTCTATCAGACACCAAAGGAGGTTTACAATGCAGCAGGCTCCTTCTTTCCCACTCTCTGGGGATTTAAATGTCAGTGAATGAGAATGAATGATGAGCTGCTGTTTGTCAGATGCGTTTGTTGTTTCCATGAGTTAACAACTGTTTGGATTTCCTCCCCTTTAGAGGTTGGCTTTAAGTGGGGCATGAGTGGGATGCAAAAATGAAATAGAAGAAAATTAAGAACACCTTCTCTTTTGCCTCCTCAAGGTAAGAGTCCAAGTAGGAGTGGGGGTGTGTGTGTGTATAAAAATGTGCCCAAGAAGCACTCCTTGGTTATCACATCAGAACAACATAGCACTGACCCCTGTAAAGACAAGAAGCTAAAGTTTTGCATAGCTGCAAGGTGGAAACAAAGATCAAGTTTAGCAAAACTTCGATTTAGGAAAATCAAATATGGCAATATCTTGCCTTTGAGAGAACGTGCATAAGGATGGGATGAACACGTCTTGCCTGACTCACACAGCCTCTCTTTAGAAGGTGCTTGGCACCTGTGCACAGATGTGTCTGTTCAGAAAATTCCAGAGCACAAAGATTAACTGGTTTGCAGGTCTATTTCTGATGAAGAATTTTTGACTGGGAATTCTTTGACATGTTAAAAGAAGAAAAGGAAGTTTTGCTGATTCTATGTCTCCTTATATTTGCACATATGAAAATGAAAAATGTTACCTAGGGAAAGGAAGCAGTCAGTAGAAAACTAACAAAATAATAAATATATGAATATAGGAGAAATGACTTTGTTTTTAACTTATTAATGTGGCAAACTACCTGTACAGCATCATGTGCTCTAAAATCACGTAACAGAACTGGCATCCCCACAGAAGTCTGTAGCTCAGTTCAGCTTGGCACTTCAGACTTCCACATCCTCGGGTGCTGACCCTGAAACCCAGCCAGGTCAGGGTGCTGAAAAAGCAACAAGCATTCCAGATTTGGGACAACACCTTCTAATCCCAGAGACTTAACATTAAATTCCCTTCCAAACAAAGCCAAACTTGCACGAACAAACCTTTCTATTGGTTATTCCCATTCCATTCAGTTATATCCAATTACTTTTTCCCAACTTTATTAAGTTTTTGACATTCCAAACTCTGAATTTGCTTTCACAGGAATCTCAGATACCTGGCAACTCTTTTTCAGTTTACTAGTTTTTACTGTTAAGTCTACTGTAAAACATTTTCTTTGTTCAGTGACCTCCACCTTCCAAAAAACATAGAGATCCACCTGTGGGGGGAAACTGAGAGGTAACCCATTATATCTCCCTAGTGTGTCTTAGTCAGTTCTGGTCTACAAGGCGTAACGTCTGAAAACCTTCTCCCTCTGTACATTAGAACATGTCACAGGTGTTTGAACTCTGTCTTTGCTAAGGTCAGTGAAAACTGAAGTTTGGAAGAGAATGAAAACAGCTAAACTTGCACCATGTGCTTTGGTTGCAGCCTGGATGGGAAGTGCTCTAAGACTAGATGGCGTTTTCTCATCTCCTCAATGTAACCATCTGACATATGGATAAAACACATCACAGGTCACAAAGAGCTGGAATGATTGAACCTATGGGATAGATAAGTTAAACAGAAGACTAACGCATCTAGAAACAATTAAAACTCTTGTTGAAGTAGTCCAGAAAAACCATAGAGAAGAAAACTACTGGACAATAACGTTGTACTATGAAGTCTTTTGGTTTTTTTAATACGCACACACCAGCTGTAAAGATGCTCAGCTCCACCAGGCTTGTAAAATCTGCTTGGTTGCAGACAGTTTCAGAGGCATACTTAGGCATCTCAGGCATATATAATCATCATTTTCCTGGATCTCTCTTGATATTACACTTATAATTGCATTTTTAGGTCTCACTCTACATAGATAGTGTTTGTGAATTATATGGTAAGCAACATTAAAATCCATGAAATTGCTGCTTCTTCTGTATTGTCTACATTTCCCACACAATACCCAATGCTCTGGTCCAGTGTTCAACCAAAAATGCTTTTGTAAGGCTTTAGGAAAAGACACATGGAATAAACACACCTTGCAGGTGGAGTAAAAGATGACAGAAGATCCATTAGGGAATTGAGAGCAGAGCTGTCTACTTCATCCCTAAACTTTAGGCAGTCTGCAGAATACACAAACAAAGGGATGCACTGCAGAGATGTGAAATGTGAGCAGTGATATGGGCAAGTTGATCTTGGGTGTTATTTATGGAAGCAGCCACAGAGGGCTGTGGGTGGGTGGGTTGTTGGTGAGTTTGAAGGTTTTGTTTCTCAGTCAAGATCAGATCCTCAAGCGGTTAAGTGTTATACGTAAAAGACTTGGATGAAACATTTGCTGACTTAGGTTGAAGTACTCAGTTGGACAGCAGAGGGGGTAATTCTGTACATCCAAAGAATGTCTTTCCATCAGAAAAAGAAAGGCCTGGAATGAAGCTGTGGAGACTGTCATGAAAGGAACAGATCAATATGCAGTGATGGTTGCTGTCAGTGAGAGATGACAGAGCACAGATTGCAAGAACATGAAAGGAGAGAAGAGTCATGAAATATCCCGCAGGCAAAGATATTGAAGCAGTAACAGGGACTTCAGAGAAGGAACATTGTCCCTTTTTGGGTTCTTACTGCAAAGGTGAAGTTATTGCCATGATTTCAGACAATAACAGGGAGAGGGATGAACTTTCTGATCTCTGAAGGGTGTGAACCAAGAGGCATCAATTGAGGTGTTTGTCATGACTAACAGGTTTAAAGCATCCCCTGTGATTCACATGACCCACAAGGAAAGGAACTTAATAAACTATTAAAAAGCTCTCCATAGTCTCTCTCACATGACTCCATCTCTCAAACTCTCAGTAACTTGCTTCATTTCTCTGGAACTTACATAAATATTTGAAAATCCTTAGTAATTTGAGAAAAGGAAACTACTATGAACATAGTAAGACTGAACTTATGTTTTACTAAACTATTGATTAGTAGCTGCAGTAGGTGGCTGGATGTTTTCAAACACTGAGAAATATCTACCAGGCCAACACAAAGGCTTACAGGTTTCTAGAACACATCTTGTCTCAACTGCTAAGAGGACATTAGTAAAGGCACAATAAACACACATTTTCCTGTACTGCGTGAAAAGCTACAGCAAACCACTAAAACTTTATTTGTAAAGCAGTCAGGTGAAGTAAATTAACAGACAAAGTCTGTTTGTACCTCAACTTTATCAGGATTTCAAACTGATAAATCAAACCTTGGTTAGCTGGCTAAGAACAACCAACACATACTGCCACAAAGGCAGGACACAACCTCTCTTTTTGCTATGGAAGCTAAAGTGACAAATAAAAATTTCTGTTCCTTTTAACTGGAAGATACATAGAGTCATAATGAGCCATTTTGAAACTTCTCTTCCTTGGAGACACTGATAAAAAATGCAACAACAAACCCAAGAGACAACATAACAAAAAATTATAACAGTCTGTTTATCTATTAACTCTTTTGTTTCCCACATCTTCAAGAAATATATTTAATGTTTTAGGGAGCTTGTAAGTTATGCCAGAGAGCACTACCATTCACCACTTCACATTAAAAGTTTGCAGAAATCAGGTCTCAGAATCTTTGAGCAATCAAAAGGCTTTTAAGTTGGCCCTTAATTCTAATTTAAATGTTTATCTCTACCTACTCAAATCAGATAGCAACAGCAGGTGATTAAATCTTCATAACCTACAGAAAAACCAGACATGACTACTCCATGGATATTACTTATTAATCTTTGGAAACCAGACTGCGATTCCACAGAAGAAGATGGATGGTTCTGCTATGGGGGTACACTCAAAGCATTTCATGGAGCTGCAGCAATTCAGCTTTGAGAGTTATCTCTCCTCAGAGTTTCCATCTCTGCACAGCACAAATGACAGATTGCTACATTCAGCCTCAGGAAAGGAGCTCAGAGTCTCACATTCAAGAACCTGGCTCGTTATTGTTAAGTCTTTATCAAAAGTAAGGAACCTATGAATAAATTATGTTATGAACAGAAGTTTTGGCAAGACAAAGACGACACTTCACACAGCAGTTAATATAAAGAGAGGATAATAGTTCTGCCAAAGACAATAAATACTAGAAGAAATGGCTTTCAGTTTTAGAGGCCCTGAGCAATATTGCTGGTGTTCATTTTAAGATCTGCTTCTACGACACAATTCCCTTAAGATTGTTCTTAAATGTGAAGAGGATGGATGTTTTTGTTTTGGGATCATTCACAATGTTGGAATTGCAAACCACAGGCTTGAACTGAGGTGAGAGTTAACATCACTTTGCCACTAATTTCTTTCAACTGCATCCTTCTCTTTCTTGACCTCCCTTCCCCCAGCTAAAAAAATCTCCAGGCATTACTATCGAAAATATATTCATGTAATAAATCATGTATTTGCTCTCACGTGACTGGTATTCATTAGAGTCAAAGATCTTCAAGATCTGCCCCCAGAGTGTATTATGTTACTGAAACATAGAAATAGCTGCAACATAAAATTTTGCCAGAAAAAAACCCACAAGAGTAACAACAAACTGTCTCTCCGTTGGGCAGAAGAAAGAATGTTCATAAAAATATTTTTCAGGGGTAAATCAAACCCCAAAGTCTAATTAGACAAAACCAGCAGTTTAAACCCAACAAGGCACAGGATTTTTAAGTAGAAACTTCTATAAAGCATACACTTTTTTTGGTCACCCAGGCAGTTCTCTTTTCAAATAAATTGTTTTCTAGAACAGAATGGAAAAAGAAACATAAAGCACTATGAGTTTATCCATTATATATCTCTGCTTTTGTTACGCAGTAAACAACAAGCTTCTACACTCACTCAAATGCGTCCCTTTGCCGTGCAGTTATTTTGAATTCTGAATTCTACATTCACTGTGTAGCAGAAGTGACATCTTCTGTGAGAGAAGCAGTGATATTCCAGTGACGTGGTAACCTGATTGAAACATTTGAGCCTGAGTGGGGAAAAGGAACACTTGATTCAGCTGCATATCTGGGTTTTATAAAGAGTCCAAAAGCTTAGCACTAACGTGCTTTAGGGCTAAAACACAATTGAGATCACAGCAGTCAAGAAAGAGGACAGTGTTAATCCAGGGCATCTCGTGCTCTTCACCACCACTCTGAAAATTAACTTAGCTCAGCTAATTTTGCATCCCCACTAATTGTGTGTTGTGTATGAGTAAGCAATGACTAAGGAAATGTCAAAGCTATTCCATATCCTGTTCTTTTCCTGAAGAAAAACATGACAGGCAGAGAGGATACCTCCCATTAAGGCCACAACAATTCAACACAGTAGCTATTTTTTTCAGCAGGAATGAAATAACCTATATGCAATCTAAACATTGCCAGTCATTATAATCACTTGTTACCACTGTGCTGAGCACACGTGGGTTCCCAAAACCAATTTACTATCCAAATATCAGTTTAGATATTCAAATGAGCATGAGTGCATACACACAACTTAAGCTAAAAAATGCAAGTGAGCACAAAGTCATCTGTATATGAAAATACCTGCTCTATAGTGCTCTGGTTATTTTCCAACATTTCAGATTATTCATTGACAAATTTTGACCACTGGCTTGAAAGCAAAAAAACCCACTGAACAATACAGACCACAAAGTGATGCACATATTACAACCAGAAACAATATAACCAGACTGCTAATGAGGCAAGAAAAAGTGGCAGCAGTACTGAACCTCCTCTGTTCAGTTCCTCACACCTGAAAGGACAGAAATCGGCAGAGGCTCACTATAGGTGTGCACCTCAGAGGTGTTGCATTGTGCCGTGCATACCTAAGATAAAGGAAGCACAGGCTCCTGAACTTGGTTATGAATTTCAATTCTGTTAGGTGCCTAAAATAGCTGGACTGCTCCCTTCCAGCTCCGCCTTCTCCCCTTTCACGTCTCTCCCATAAACCTAAACAAAGTTTGAGGCAAAGCACATATGCAGAGCAGAAAAGTGGAATTGGGCACAGAAAAGTGAAAGAGTAGGTGAAAGAGTAAATATACTAAAGCATCCAAGCAACACGTCTGATGAGAAGGGAAGGACCAAGGGACAAGTGATAAGACACAGGGGAAGCAAAAAGGACTGGGAACAGGGAATGCGGTGTTTAGAGATGGTGGTTTCCACCAGTCCATTATGTGCTGCAGGAAGGACACAAGAGAGGGGCATTAGGGTGGAACATTGTCCAGAGCTGTACTAAAGCAAATGATAAAAGATCAAATCACCAACTGCAATACTGAGGCCAGACTGCTCGGAAAACTGTGCAGCACATAGATGTGGCTCTTAGCAGTCACAGAGCCTTCACAGAGGGGTCCCAACCAAAGGGGGGGCTTCATTTAGCACTGCTAAACTGCTGCCAGCCTCACAGTCTTTTCAGACATCATGAATAATACTAAAATCAACAGATGAGGATGACGGTACAAGCTCAAAATGAGCACCACACTTCAATAGTGTGTTCTCAGAACAATGGGCACAGCTACTTAAAAGCACAAATCATTCCTACATGCCTTGGAAGCAACAAAATTGCTAAGGGACAAATCTTCTTTTTTTTCAATTTAAAATTAAAATAATGAGCTAGATTGCAGTGAAATACCAAGAAATAAGAGGATTGCAAGACTGCATTAGGCCTTGCCCAACCATAAGTGATATTTGTTGATTAACAGAAAGGTGACAAACTCTACAGAAGCAAGTATCAGATACTCTTGCCTCACATGCTGTGGGGCACCTCCATCCTCACCACTTCTCTCCCCACATTATCCTTATCTTCTTTCTTGCATCCATACTCCAAGCATTCTGGTTAAAAGTGAACATAATTGAGACTATTCATTTGCATATGTTCACTCTCATTGGAATTTAATTCTCTACTCACTTTGTTCACTCAGCTACAAAAGAGACCCTGAAGGTCATTTTGCAGGGTTTTTTTGCTATGATGGCAATGACAGCCTACTCATACTGTTCCCTGTATCCTATGCTTACCTATTTCTAATCCTTTTAAATAATGATTTAGCTTATTGAGTGCCAAAAAGGGTTAACCTTGGCTGCTGAGTGTGCAAAAAAAGCTACAGCAAATCATGGCAGACAATTTTCTCTTGCACAATTTCAAAAATAGCTATGTTCAATTGCCTGCTATTATTTAAACTCATTTATCAGCAGCAGACAACCCGCTTACTCTTCAGTAGTTCCCTGGATCATATCTAGAGCTTTTGCAAAGCAGAAATACAAAATTTACAGTTGTCCAGACACTTTCTATAGTAACTTTTTAAAGTAAAAACCCATGTTAGAGACAGTTCAGCCTCTTAAGTAGTGTAAATGCAGTCTGGGATATTTTACAAACAAGAAGGATACAGCTCCTGTGCTACCCACACACTTCATGACCATTTCAAAGATGTCCAATGTATTCAGTATGAAGAATGGCCTGGCACTACCCTGCTGTCTGCCAGGAAAAGAAAACAATCCTGCAGAAATACAGCTATTTACTTTTTCATAATGGTCCTCCAAATAGGCATTAATGAAAAAGTTGGACTTCTCAAAATCCTTACTTTCTTCCAAGTCAAAAATCAAAGAATATTCTTGGCTTGATAATTTAATCATGTGGCTGACCTCACAGGCCTAACAGAAACATCAGAATGATGATAAACTCATGAAAAATGGAAGTTTATCACTACCTTTGGAAGGCACTTAGGATAAACTATGGGTAACAATTTATTATTGATACTGCCTCTCTGAGATGAGGTTACTGCAACCATGAAAGCAGCCTGCCATGCTGATGCCATGATGGCTGAAAACACAGCTGAAGGAGAGTCTCTGAAGCTGATTGGAAGCAGTTTAAATCCCACAATATAGATGGGGAGCTATTTAGTGAAAGATTTCAAATATTTCAAATCTAGTCTGAACTTGGTATCAGAAGGAATGGAAATGTCCATGGGGTTTTGGGCCTATTCCTTTCCAAATAGAGATCAAGTGAAAAAGGAGGAATTTGGTCTGTCTAACACAGATGCATGTAACCAGCTGAGCAGCTCTTAGGAAGGGAAGAAAAAGTGCATTAGAGGCTTTCCACTGAAAAAGTCCATCTGAATGGCTTTGCACTGTATTAGAGGTTCTCCCCAACAAAGCTTTAGCTTCTTTCTGGGCACCCAAAACAACCCAAGCCCCCTGCTCCTGTCCTTTGTTCCCTCTGAGGCTCTGCTTTCGCCAGGAAACAAAACTTACAGGGAATGAATTTCCAGGCCGGAATGTGGGGAGCTCTTCTGGTTCTATTTAACCATCTCGGGAGAAATTCAGACAAATGCTGCTGCACTTGGCAGCAAGATTCCAAACTTCACTTCCCTCAGCCCCTAAACCTGCTTGGTTCATTAATGTTTTGCCTTCTGTTTTATTCAGCCTACGCCCCTTTCTGCTGGTATGGAAAGAAGATCCCCAGAACACTGTCTTTCCTTGACAACATAATTTCTTGCTCTTGATGACACATGCAGTAATTAATCTCTGACAGTTCTTCACTCAGGAAAATCTGACCCACTCTACTTGAGGGTCCCACTCACAAAAATCACTATTCAGTCTTTCCAAAATTGTATTCTTCTTCCACAAGGCAAGTGCCAAGTGGGATTATAATAAAAAAGCCAGCTCCTACACATGCAGGGATATGCAGATGAGGAGCTCTCCTGGTTTATCCATGGTATGCTCTACTTTCTCCTTTATAGCAGTTTTATCTCCAAAAGCTCTTGCCCACCAACTCATTGTCTCTGAAACACTGATGTGGTGTTGCTGTTTTTAAGAAAGTGAAGCACACTGCATCCCAGCTTCTTCAAACCCCTCTCTCTGCTAAACAAAAAACCCAGCCTTGCTTGGACACACACTGGCCCACTGGGATCCAAATGGGAGAATCGGAGGATGCACGATCTGAACCAGACACGCAGTGCTTGGCCTGGCACCACCACAAAGCAGCCTGAAGGTCACTTTTCCTTTTCACAGGACTGAGACTTCAATTCCAAATCCCCCAGCATCCAAACTTATTGCATTCATTCTCATGAAGTTAGAGTTCTGTAACCTGGCCCATGCACACTGCTGGGAAATACGTCTCTCTCAGACTCTGCCATCACCTAGGAAGAACCAAATCACACGTAAGTTATTTAGGACACCAGAGCTCACAGCACACATTTAGATTTACATACATTCCTGTCCAGGAAGTTGTTGGAGATCTACATCTCAGGATATGCTCCCAATACTGACATCTGCCTCAAAATTCTAGGCAGAAAAAAGCCTACTGGCAGCAATTCCATACAGTGCATATACAGAGCCATACACAATCACCTCTAGGCTCGACTTCAGAAGGGCTAACTCGTTCTGTTAGAGGTTGTGTTAGACCATGGGCTAAGGCAGATTAAAAAAAGAAAAAAACCCCACACAACAAAAACAATCTAAGTACAACACTTAGATTCAATAGAATGAGTAACAAAGAAAAAAGTTTACCGGAGAACAAGGCTGGTTGCCTGTGGGGAGAATATCTTAAAATCTACGGTAAAGTCATACTTGGCAAAATTCAATAGATCTGGTAAACATCAAAGACAAAATTCAGCAGAATAATTCCACCAAGTACCATTAAAAGAAAAATGGGACCAGCAGGGTTACCAGTGAAAAACAATGCCAGGCCTAATAGCACTGATCTACCAGAAGCAATTTATTATGACACCAGAAATAGCTATTTTCACAGTGGATGCTTGAAATGAAAACTTTAAAGCTTCTTTAAGTCTTGAGCTATAGCAAAGTATTCAACCAGCCAGCCAAAATAGCTGAAGGGAAATAGGAAGGCCACATGTGGAACTAATTACTCATGTAGAGGCTATGACAAAGAACATTTCTCCAGACTTTTCATGGGGGCTTCACTTTCAGGAAGTAACTCTAATTACTGTTCAAGTCTCGGCAGCCTGCATGCCGCTGACAGTTCCAAGAAAAAATGAACCTATTTGCCCTTTTCTTGGTCTGAAATGCCAAAATAGAAAAGCACAACTAGAGTCATTAAAAAGAAAGAAAATAAGCACTGGCTTATTACATTAGCTTCCCGAGCAGAGTCCTTTTTATAAATTTGGTTTTTCAGCCTTCACAAAAGAGCAAATTCTGCGTCTACATTAACTCGCTCTCTGTTGGCTGCAGTGAAACTGTACATCTTGACTTTTTACAGCTTTTCCATACTGGGGCCCACTTCCTGCCCAGTTGAAGAAAAAAATCTGGCCTGAAGATGAAATGACTGCTTAACATTACACTAAAACATCTGGTACCATTTTATACACAGACCCATGTCTGAGAGCAGGCAATTCTAGCGGTCTCACCAGCGGCACAGTGCATACCCAAACCTCCCCAGGGTGACATCATCCCATATATGGACTCTCAGGCCCAGCCCTCCCCCTTTTCCTGGTCCTAAATTCATTGCCAGATCCCCAGTCTGCTGCAAATGTGCCACGTCAAGACTGGAAATCACAGCACTTCAGTGTGTTTCAGTGAGTGCTGCAGAGTGTGAGGGAGAGCCGAGCACAACCCGTGATGCAGGAAGGCAGTTTTTCCCCGAGACTAAAAGAGGATTTAAAATAAATAAATAGACGCGTCCGGAGATCCTGCTCCGTCGCCCCAGTGTTCAGACTACCTGTTCAGGACAATGCTGTTGTACAGTAGTCTGCACATTGGTTAGACTGGGCAAGGGAAAGCAGCGGCATGGACTATTGGGGACGCAAGTTGCTATTGCCAAGGAGAAGACACTCATTGCTCCTTTCAGATCTCATATACAGTATTTTTCTTCACAGGTTTTGCACACTAGGGAATAAGAAACGCTAAGGGACACTGTGAAAAAGGAGGACTTCAGAATAAAGCGGGGAAGACATTCTGGTAAGGCCTACTTTGGAAGAACACCTGGCCTATGACCTGGCGAACCTAGGTGACTCCCCTCCCCCCTTCCTCCAGTCATCACTGCAAGAAAGATGGAGCTCTGATGGTGCACTAAAAGCTATGCAAGAAATGAGAGAGGTATATTGCCTAGAGGTACACTACCTAGAGAAGTGTACAAGAGTAAAGCTGGTCATTTCTTTTTTTTTTTTTTTAATTTAAAATAAAGCTTTTTTCCCCCCCACAAACTAAAAAGGTAAATTTAATTTATTTTTTTTTTACTTGTAGCCGTCAGTATAAATATTTAAGGAGGATTTTTTTTTTCTAGGCTTGCTAGAAGTATGTATTCTGAATAGCTCCTGTTGTGAACTATGATCTGAAAATCAATTTTAAAAAATTATTTTTGCTTAAAGTAATAAAATAATAGAAAAGAATGCATGAATAATATTTTAAATTATTGTAAAATATATCACCTTTGGGAAAACTGTACTTAGATTTTTACATGCGGTTGAAACTTCTTTGCAACTAACTTATGCTATATATGCTAACGAAAACTGGGAGGGAAACCATAGAAAAAATTACTACTCCATGCTAGGCTGCTGCCATGTAGAATACAAAATCTTTGATTGTCAGGAAAAATTACCTCTTAAAGTTCAGGATGTGATGGAAAAAAAAAAAATCAATCAATAAATAAAAGGGAAGCAACAGCTTTCCATCCCGATACCTGGCTGGACATTGCATGTGAATGATCAGAACCGATTGATTGTTGCCGCTCTCATGTATACTTTGAATCGCTGATAATTCTTCTACCATTCAAAATGATAAGTTACTTTGTCCTGAATCCCACTGATAAAAATGGAATTTGTAAACGAATGCAGAAGTTTGCTTTGGTGAATTTCCAGCTGTCCTGGTAGGGGAAAAAAACCCTCAGGCTGAATGAAATCCCCACGGACAAAATAATACAAAAAGTCTGGGCTGCAATTTGATACCAGCCGAACTCCAGAGTCAGCTCCCCTAAAGTTAACAGTAGTAACAAACTACTGCAACCGGAAAAAAAATCCTACCTATATGCTGCTCATTATTGCCAGGAAGGCTTGGAATAGCTATAGTATAAAAAGAATCAGCATAAATATGCAGCCATTAGTATTATAACCAGCCAATTTTGCAGAATGCGTGTTGTATTTTAGACAGCCTTGATGCAACACTTTTTTAAAAAAAATCTGTATATTCTGATTACCTTTTCCATCGCTCCTTCCATAATCAATAGAAGTGCTATTGGGGAGAACTGGTCATGTAGTGTTAGTGTGGCGGTGCCTGGACTGGCTGCCTTAAAGCCTACAAAGCAAGGACTGTCATTTCCCTCTGCCTCCCAGCAAAACTTATGTCTTTTAACTAAAAGAACTCTTTTTTAATGTATATATACACTTATAAGTTATTAAGCCTCTTCCTTTATTTTGCAGAAGATTATTTTTAGGATTAATTTAGTGGGGTTTAATCCATTATAGTACAAGTAGATGGAATTTTTATTCTCATTCTGCTTTAAAGTGGAGTTACAACACACAGTTAAATGTAGTTATTAAGAGAAAATCTGAAGCGACAGGAAGAAATTAAAGGAATGGAACTAGAGTCGAACTTGCATTAATATTTCTCAATCTCTAAGTATGATTGCTGTTTTAGGCATAGCAAATCTGAAAAGTTTTATGACTTAGATTTTGCTTAAGCAGTAGAAAAATGTTTCCAAATCTTGTTAAGAAACTCGCTTGATTTTGCTTTCCAGGGGAATATAATCGTTTGCAAATAGTTTTTTCTATCTAATGCTTACTTGCAAAGCTACTTTTTTTTTTTAATAATTCTGATCTAGAAAATAAGAAAGGAAATACTGTTATCCAGGGAATAACAGGCTCTCCATGAAAATAGTGTTGCAGATAGCCTGCGTTAACTTTTGCTAAATAAGCAAGGACAATGAAAACACATGGAACTAGTGTTTCTCTTATCTCTAGTCCACTATTTGCATTAATCTTTATTTCAAATGACCTTTCTGGATTTAGGAAGTGATTCCCCTCCCATACACCCATGACTCTTCAAAGTTACATTTTTAGACTGTAAGGCTGAGATCGAGGAGGCCCCCTTGGCATGGGGCTTGGAAAGGAGGCGGGGAGGGGGGGAAATGCAGTGTGCAAAGCAACAGATATGGAAAGAAAGCCTGTATTGTTAGGAATGAATAAGGAAGTATATTGACTTCAGCTCAGTAATCAAAACATTTTCAAAGTGAATCAAATGATTCTGTGGTTCTAAAAACAGTGCTGTTTTAGTTGAAACAATTTCTAGTTGATCATAATCACAGAGAAGAGATTTCAATAGTTACAAAACAAGAGGCTTCAAACATGCATTTCAGCAAAACAAGATAGCTGCATATAAATATTTTAAAAGAAAAAAACCCCGAAAACCAAAATACCACCAAACATTACTTTTTGCAATGACTAAAAAAATTAGCAGGACCCAATGCATACTAAATCATGGTGAGAGTTCTCTAAAACCAGGACGATACCAATGCTTAAGCCTGTTGCATGAACTAAGTGATATATATTATCATCATAAAATGCACAAAACCAGGAAAAGCAAATTAAACACAGTATGAACATTTAAATAGGTGTTTTAATATAATGGACTTCCTTTCATCTTTAGGGTGTGTTTTTTTTTTTTTAAATGCACTCAACAAAATTAAATAGGGAAGAGAAAGAAAATATTTCAAACCTTTTCTAGCTATTTCTTTCATGTTAAAAATAACAGGAAAAAAGAAAGAAGGGTGGGGGAAAGTCAGTTAACTTTAGAGAAACAAATATAGATCAAATAAGCATCCAAATGTGAAAAAAACTAGTTACTTTAAAAAAACCATGTCATTTGACATTTTTCTGCCTTGTCATGAAGTTGCATGTTGTCTTCTCTATTACCATTCCCAGTGCTATTCAGTGCCTCTGCATTTTCAGAGCACTAAGGACACTGTTACCCTCCCCATGCTCCTTGCCCCCCTTCCTGTACTATCACCGTGCACCCAGACCACCCAAGTGTCATTTCTATATGGAAAATATTATAACCAAAATAGCAAAATACCTGCATAAAAATTCCAGACTTTTACATAGAATGTTAATTATAATCTTTCAATCAAAAATCTGTTAAGCAGATCGGAAAATGAGAAGCCCTAAACTTTAGTGTGTTGGGGTTTTTTAAATAATAAATTTTAATCAAGGGTATAACTTTACATTTACTTGCAAAAGGCTTTCCTTCCTGAATTGTACTTTATTTAGAAAGAAAAATATTAATTGAAATACTATTAAGGATCAGGTTTAAGCCTTCAGAAAGACAGGAAATGCCACAGTAAAGAATGAAACTTTCCTGAATTATTCTGCTGTAGTTCTGTACTGCATTTTACACAGCATTGCAAAGTAGTATCTAAAAATAACAGTCTTTCCTTAAATAAAGAGTCCTGATCACTATTGGAGGGAATACAATTCTCAACTCAGGTTCCAATATTTAAAGTCAGACCCCTAACATAGGTTTCTGTAAATATAATATTGGCAATCACAAGATTTATGTTTTTGTTACGAGTATTCTAAAATATTCTCAAGCCCTTTACTGATTCAATGTGTCAACCAGACACAGCACTCAAAAATGTTAAGCCCTTTTAGCAAGTTAACTATTGTTTCAGGGAATTTCAGTTTTAAAATAAAGATCAAGTGGAGATAACCATCTAGTTATGTGTAGTATCACCCAATGCATTAACTGAAGTGAAAATAAATTTCCCTCTGTTCGAGAGGTAAAGCTTTTTGCTGATTCTTTGATGAATTCTCCTTGTGTACAGTTATGAGAAAGACAGCACAAACCTTCCACTTTCGACTTTCCTCCCAGCACAACTTCCCTGACAGTTGCTAAGAGAAAATCTATTATATAAAATGCATACTTTTGTTCTTCCAATCTTTTATACTATAGATTTCTAGTGTACAATTCCTTGCTATTTCAAGAAGCTTCCATAACACAGAAAATGAGACCTAATTTTCTTCCAGACTAAAGATCTTTGATTTCTTTTACAACTAAAGCAGATAAATCTGATGAAATCTATGAAACAATCAGTGTATTATATTTATTTTAAAAGTACTTCCAATTTGCCACTTCTGTTTTTCTTCAAAATGGTCAAGCGGGTAGGAAGACATGTCAACTTAAAGCATACTCTTAAAATTTTACTTAGAGCTACAAAAATTTAAGTAAGCATATTATAAAGACAAACTCTTTAATGTATTGGAATTAATTTTTCACATCTGAATTAGCTAGCCTTGTTTTGTGCTTGATTCATTTATTTAAGACATCTTATTCCACCTTGTTAGATTCAAGGAAAATTTTATTTATGTAATTGATAAACTTAACTTGTATAGTCTATTTGTATATTAACTAAAATGCATACTTTTTTAATGGCAAAATTATTAGAGACAGAACACCTGAATAATTACATACTCATTTATTATTAGACTAATTTAAAGCCTCACCATTATCCTCACCTTTAGCCTCTTGGTAAATTCATCCCTTTTCTAATCAGTTTTCAGGCTGGAACTTAAAATTGTTTGGCTGCTATTTTGTATGGGATATGTTTGAGAAGGGCTTGAAAACACAAGTTTGTTGCTTACCTATGGTGGCACTAGCGAGCAACAGAGTCTCAAGAACACCATTATCAACCAGAAACATTTAATCTGCAGAGAAAATTAATACAATTATGCTTTTCCCCCTCTAAAGTTCCAGTGTGTTTTTATATGTTTTGAAACAACTTCCCAGTAATGTTGCAAATGCCACTGCAAACTTGGATTACAGTCACTGTGAGTGCTCTGTATAGAGGAAATTCAGCAAAGTAGCACATCTTGTGAAGTGAAATGATGCTATTTGCATGCTTGTAATCGGTAGTATAGTCTATATTGAACTGAAAAAAAACGTACTAAAGTTAATTTATTCTGTTTGAAAGTACTGATTTTGGAAAAAAAGCTATATTGAAATAAGACACAAAACAAAATGCTAAAAGAAATATAATACATGTATAGCTATCACACATTAGCAAAACTGATATAAAATGCAACCAGTTTTCTTTCCAGCACATTCCCTATAATGGGGTTAATGTGCAAGTGGCTGCCTCCATTTATACAGAAAGATTTTTATTTTTAACATCCCAGATTATTGTACTTATCTGCTCCTAGAAAATATGCACTGTATAAACATATCCTTTATCTTGAACTTCAGTATTTCTGTGCTTCCATGAAGAGTAAAAACATCTGGTTAAATTACTATGTGTGAGTACAATATGCAGGCAAAACCCTGTACGAATTGCATATAAAATAAACCATGGCTTCAGTTCTTTTTGCTTTTCCAAATGTTGAGTGTGAGCAGTCTGTTGAAATCTCATCCCTGATATATGTCAGCACAATGATAACTCATGTACCAACAAGCTTCTTTTCTGAATAAAATCAAGTTCTGTTCTTGTTCTACAGCTCCCAAAGTTTTAAAGTTTAGTTCTGTTATGTGTGTTCCCCCCAACAAATGCCCCCCAAAGTGGAATGGCACAAAGTGTTGCACACCAGCGGTGATGGCTCCAAGGGACTGGCTGGACGGAGTTGTCATGTGTCTGCCTGTCTACACTTGCTGTGCAGAACATCCTCTCACCTGTACAGCAGGCACAGACAGGCAGTCGCATGACAACCCAGCCTGAGGGACAGCCGCCAGTGGGAAGGCGCTCTGACACCCCAGAGCATCTGCACCAACAGCTCCAGCCAAGAGTCACTCTGGACCTCAGACGGCCGGTCAGTACCAAGCCGCGTGCTGCAACCCGCCCAGAGTCAAACCAACACTGCCTACGAAGTACAATAAAACCCACTGCTGAAATTTTTACTGTGCTTCCTATAGTACTCTTTTCCTAGTTGTTCTCATTAACTCACTAACAGTTAAGTTTTATTTATACGCAGCTTTGCAGCCCCTAGATAATGTTTTGTCCTTCCATTTGGTTCCCAGGCATAACTCGATTATTGCTGTATAAAACTCACTGACATTCCTGCTTGCCACAGAAGCCCAGAGCAGCTGTGTGGCAACTTAATTCTGTAAACATATACAATGTCAGACCTTAGAGTAACTTCTCCCCTTTCCACTCACTCACCTCCTCATTTATTTTTGTAATCTCACTCTGAAATCTCACATAATTTTATAACTGGGAGCAAACTGTGACATTATAATACAAACTGCATCCATCACCGGATGTTGACAATAATATCACTTCCTATTGAAACAGAATGGAAATATTTTCTTTGGGAATAAGATTAAAGAGAATTAATCAATGCAAATTTCACATTTTTAGAAGTTCTAAGCCTAGAGTCCAGCTTGGCATCCTCTGCACACCAATAATCCCAGTGAAATCTCTGAATGCTTTAGAAAGAATAATAAAATCACATTCTGTGACGATGCCCTGTAAAAATGCTACACCACTTTACCATTGCATCCATTTCTTAACAGTAAAGAGGTTTTTGATTCACAAGATAAAATGGCATTCCACATTGCCAAAATCCATTTCATTCTAATGCAGAAGTGGCTAAATTTGTGAATTATTTGCAGGCTGACTCTCAAATGAACCTTAGTTAATGCTACTTAACAAAATGGTAACAACTGAGAGCTAAAATGCTCAGATTTAATAATTTGTTTGCGTCTAGGCATGCCTTATAATACTTCAACTAGGATTACATGGAATACTCTACAAAGTAAATCTGTTTTTGTGAGGTCCCTGAATGTGCTAATCTTGCACTTGTTTACAGTAACCTCAAAGCAGCACACAGCGTCTTCCCGGCTTCATTTTTAAGTAGAAAAGCACAAAGTCACGGTAATGGTCACACAGCAAAGTTACGAACGGAAGCAACTGTATGCAGAATTAGAAACTAATCCAGATTAGTACTCACAGAACTGATACTGTAACTGCTTTAGCACATGTTCAAACATCAACTTTGTATCTCCATAATTACAAGTCTAAAAAGCATTCCTAGGCACTGAATCCCTCTCATCAGGAATAAAATCCTGGTATATGTTTGACAGCAAAAAAACTATGTGAAGAAACCAGTAATTTCTTTTCCAGTACTGATATCATACAGCAGAATCTGAAATGTTTTGCCAAAGCACCTTGCTTCAAAATGCATTACACTGTGGATTCATCACTTATAAAAGCTGCACCTCACAAACAAAGGAATTTACATCCTTCTAATTGCACTAGTAAGTAACCACTAGCACTCAGAGAGTGATTTTGATCTCAGAGCAAATTCCAGACCAGAAAACAGGCTCAGCTTACACTAGAGGGGGTACACAACCCTGGAGGCCCCAGCAGGCACTGTAGTTTTGGAAAGTACGTTGTCAGAGCTCTCTGGTACAGAGCTCCTCCAGCATTCCTCCCTCAGGGGTACAGGCGGCGGGGGAACAAACTCCTCACCGTGACACAACCGAGACCTGACTCTGCATCTTCCCCAGCTGTGATGGAGAGGCTCTTGGCTGGCCTGAGCAGGAGGATGGGCTCTGAACTCCCCACGACCTCGCAGGGCATGGCGAGACACACAAACACGGGCATCACTTCTCACATCACCGAGACTGCGCGTCGCACCAGGGGAAGCACACCCGCAGCAGCCAGGTCAGTCATCAGCTGAGGGCAGGAGGTGACAACTACCAAACCAGGCTGACAGTGAGGAGAACATTTTAAGGAGACAAAATGTAATTATAAAAACTGAAATTCAACCAGGAGATCAAATATTTCCTTCTTTATTTTCAAATCCAGTAGTTTTCTTTATGAAACAAGTCACTTGTTTTTGGCTAACCTAATGGCCAAGCTGTGGCTTTGACCTTCTTCAGAAAGCAACTAAAACAGGTCGTACTAATTTATTCAGTCCTACTGAGAAGGTACAGCACAGAAAAAAAGAAAAAGTTTAAAAATAAAATCATAACCTTATAAACTCTTTTCCAGGACAGAATAATAAAATTACACAGCTCATCTGTACTTAAGGAGGAACTTCTTTGACCAGCAGAGCATGGAACAGTACTATGCTATTATCTTCTCTCACCACTAAGAAATTCCTGAGTGATCTTCCATACTGATCTGGATTAACTGATATTTTCATGACTCTCAAAACTAACTGTTTGGCAATTAGGATACATTATCTTAAAATATGCATATGGAAATCACACAGTGGCCATTTCTTTCCATGTACTATTCTGAGGTTCCCGGGTGACTCTCCCCAGCAGACTATCAAAATTATTTATTTTCAAAGTTGCATAGTACAAGACGTATCATTAGCATTTTCAGGAATTTTTATATTTCACACTAAAGAGAGATCAGATATTAAAAAGTAACACTGAAAATTTATTTTCAAAGTTGCATAGTACAAGACGTATCATTAGCATTTTCAGGAATTTTTATATTTCACACTAAAGAGAGATCAGATATTAAAAAGTAACACCAAAAATGCCTTATACCTAAAGTAATACCTAAAAATTGCCACAGTATCTTGGATACACTTCTAGCTTGAGACAGAACACAGCAAAGGGCTGGTAATTTTGCCACATTGTCTGTTTTAGTTACAGTTACATGCAATTAACCTAAGAAAGCAGGTTCTAAGAACTTCAAGGTAGATCACAAAAAACAACAGCTTCAAATTTTCAAATTCATAAAGGCACTTTTGCATTGTTTCAGATTATATTTCAGCAATCTGAGAACAAAACTTCCCCTCTGGACACTTGTCCCCTGGCTTGCCCACTCTGCCTGACATGCATTTGTTTTCCTGTTACAGTAAATACAGTAAACCCCTTTAAAACTTAAATAAAAGGGCAAGGAGCAAAATCTTCAAGATCACCTAATTTATCCCTCAATTTTAAGGTCTATCCCAAAATGGCAACAGACTCAGAGGGAAAAAAAACCGAACGCTTCTGACCAGTGCAGTTCCCACCATCAGCAGCATTACTGAAGAACTCCCTATGGGAAGTACCACATCCTGGATTTGCAGGGCTCGGGAGAGCTCTGGCTTATGCACTGCAGGCCCTCTCCCTGGCACTTCCAGACAATCCACTGCAGTAAAGCACTACGTTAGTTACAACAGAATATGAACTTGCACAGTTCCCATCAACCAGCTCCCTGTTTTGTTGGGATCAATGCTTTGATTATTACTTAGACTAAGATGGAAAGACTGATGTTTTAAAGCTCATTTAAAGTTTTCTCTTTACCTGCTTCATCCATCCAATGAACTGGGTCACCCTAAAAATCACTAAATTTTTACTAAAAACATTTAACTTAAAAAAACCCAAGCATTAAATAATAGGATTTTAATGTAGCCCAATTTTTCTACAAAAGCCAACACAAACCTTAAAAAAAACCCACAAAGGCCTTACTGTAAATCTGATAGCACACATAATAATCATTTTTAACCCTCAAAATACTGCTGGAGTTTTGGATAGAGCATATCACTACAAACATTATTGAAAAAGTAATTAATCTGAACAGACAAGTTGCCTAACAATATATACAATAAAGTGAGCAACCTGGATGTCCTTTTCACCAGAGAAATGCTTTTTCCATTTCCCATATTACTCACCTCAGATTTACAGATCACTAAGGCACATTTTTTGTCAAATTTGAACATCCACACCAACCAGCTACAGAACTCTGAAGATAGGTTTTTCATCCTCTCAGAATATAAGGCCAGAATACAATTGTTCTCATTAAATCAACTGATGCAGTTACTTTCAGAAGTAACTTTACCCAGACAATTTATGATGAACTTACAGTAGATGTACAAGAGCAGCCCAAACAGGGATAGGAAAATAAGCAGAACATTTTGAAAGAGTCTGGGGTCTTTTTTCCTTTTTTTAGAGCAAGGTGTGGAAATCATAGAAAGAGAAAAAAAGGAAAACAAAAAAGACCCAAACAAAAACATCCCACACAACACCCTGTATATGTTATCAGCATTTCAACAGAAGTCAGACAGTCAGCAATCTCCATGAACCGAACCAGAAATTTCAAGAACACAGCTGAAACCATAAAACAATTTTTCAGTTCAAGTCTGTACAAATTGATTTAATATTTTAAGTTGATATGAGAAGGCTATATTAATACCCTTTTTTTCCCCCAATAGAAGAAAGTTCTTCATTCCTTACCTCATCATCTTTATACCAGGACAAGCTTTCCGCAGTTAGAACGAACCAGTATTCCTTGGATCCTCCTTTCATGATGCCAATGTTGTTGATGGTGAGCCAGCCTTTCCGGATGACCTATGCAGAGGTGCAGTCAGGCACAAGTTTAGTTCATTACTCACTTGACATAATTCTGCTGCTACATTAATTCTTTCAAATAAAGACTTGCTAAATGAAACAAGAATAGGTGCATTTTTTCAGCCTCTGGGAAATTCGGGAATTTTTGCAGGTTCAAAACATTAAAAAAAAAAGTAACAAAGTGAATATAGTGTTTTCAGTCTAAAGGTTGGAGAAAGAGAGAAGCATAACTAGCAGAATGTTGGGCTTACAGCAAGTATGAGTGTGTTAAGGATCACATAAGCTTGAAGGTATTTATTTGCTGTATAGTAACACACTGTAGAAGTCCATACAACTTCATCTCTGACTCCACTCTTCTGGTGTAATTGTTTAGGTTATTTGTAAAGGTGGACACTAGGAAAAGCACCTAGATTCAGGTGAAGTGAGTGGCTTCTGACACACATTGGGAATTTTCAGAGGTGGTTGTATGGAGTGGCAAAGTGGAGAGGTCTTCTAAAGTTAAACTAAAATTAAGGTAGGAAGCAGTAAGGAGAGGTACGTGAGAGCCATTTTCTTCTCATACGGTGGAAGAGAAAAACAAAAGAGGGGGGAAAAAACCTAAGGCAGCAATAAAAATCAGGGGGAAAATGGGTAAAGCAGAACTTTATAAAATAGATACAAGCCAAAGATGAAGGAACAGATGGGAACAACATACCTATAAATATTAAGGCCAGGAGGCTACACCATGCACAGAAAAAGGGGGACAAAAGAAAACCTAAGAGGAATGAGACAACTCCAAAGGAGAAGAAGAGAGAATAATCATGAAAACTCGTTTACAGATCAGATGGAAACTTTCCATTTTATTGGAACAGTTACTGTTTTCCAATACAAATATGAGAAAGTAAACATTTTGAACAAGACAACACAACTCTCCCGATCACACATCTGAAGGGAACCTCAGCTCTTCTCTTTCTCCCCACAGCAACACCCTTCACTTGCCTATGAAATATTGAGATGGATAGAAGTGCTCAGAGAAGCCCTTCAGAACTCCTTCAACAAGTCCCAGAGGAAACAACTTGTGTGATCAAACATGAGTATCCTCTTGTGTTTAAAGAAATACATGAGACCAAAATTCCTCACACAGGGTTTTATGAAACCAGTAACTCCAATATCATTAACTCACCAAAGAAGAACATGGCTCACTATCTATTCCTTGCCACCTTTTCAGAATCAGAATTCACTCCTATGCAGCATGGATGTTCATGTAAGCTCCCTGAAAAAAACCAGCTTTGGTTTTGCACAGAGCAAGAGAATTATACTTGATAACTACATCAAAGAAGAGACCAGGAGTTGCACCTGAAAAGCAGGAAATTGTACTGGAAATGCACATATACCAAGGGTATTAATTTCATTTCAAGTAAGATGAACATGTTTTCCCACTTACTACCAACCAAGCCATCAGTGACAGAAATGCCCTGAAGATCCAAAAAGAGTCTACAGGTATTCAGTTGGTAAGAAAATCTCTAAGAAAGCATTAATTTGGTTATGAAGCCACAGTAAGGGATGACAGAAGTGGACATGACTCCTGTAAAGAGACTCAAGGGCACAAGCAGATTGATTTGAAAAGCCTGTTCCACAAAGGTTTCTACAAAAGTAGGTCAGTATTTTCAATATTTGTGTTCACTGGGGGGGAAAAAAAAAAAGCGGAGAGGGGCATTAGTAAGTACAAACTGACATGGAAGGCTTGTCTGAGTGCAAGTTAAGGGAAACATACTGATAAGAACTTGATTACCCATCGAATCCTCATTCTATTTTACGATGTTTATTGAGTAAGTTTTTAACAGGAAACAAGTAACATGCATATACAACCAGTGTACTGGCCTTCTGGCAGCTGCCACAGAGTAAGTTGTGGAACCAAGATAATTCTTTTTTTTCTTCTTCTGTGCTGAACTATACAAATGCAAAGAGAAAAAATTTGGGGGAACAGCAAGGAACAACAGTTCACCTGAACGTAGCTCTGTGGCAAGGGGAGCTATATTTGTACAACAGACTAAATACTTCACAGCACATGTGCACAGGTGGTTATTCCCATGCTACAAAGAAACTGAAATAAGAGGCTAGGAGAGAAGGTGCTCTTGGAACCATACCGTCTGAAATCCAGGCAGCCTGGCCAGCACGTGGTTTGGAGAAAACTGTTTTGGATAAATATCTCAGGGAAGGTAAAAGATTTGAAGGCAGATGTCAATCAAGAGAGAGAGGTGGTTTCTAGAAGCAAACCAGTAAGGAACACCTGAGCAGCAGGTTCAAGAGCCCTACAGGTGATGAGCACTTCAAAGGGAAGGGAAGTAACACTCTGCTTATTCCAACCAGGCCTTTACCTCACCATTATTGCAGGCTCCATAATATGTTACTAGGAGTCAAATTTTCTCAATTTGACAAGAAGGCATTTGTGGTAGAGGGCTCAGAACAGACCAAGCCAACATTTTAACCATCTAAACCATAGAAGCCATCTAAGAAGCAATGAAGGCTTCAATACTTCTAAGGTAGGAACTGTATTATTTTCACAGCTCCAAAAGACTGTCATGCTCCAGTCCAACACATGTCCCCATGGATGTGCAACCGGGTGTGGACAGAAACAAACTGACTTGCTAGGACAAACATTGGTCACTGTCCTGTAAAGGAAGGAATTTGCCAGTTGTTTCCTCAAAAATCCTTTGTGCTGAGGATTAGATCCAGCTGTCATTCCCACAGAACACTGCATGAAGAGCAGGACATCAACCTACAGCAAAATCCTGGGTGTGTTTTTCATGTGCAAATTCCTAGACCTGTTTATCTATACTTCTCTGGGAAAAGAGAGTAGTGTTATCTAAAATATCCTGGACACTACAACAGGTCATAACTCTCTAAAATATTAGGAATTTGTTCCAGGGGACACCAAGAGGGAGAAGATGAGCTTAGTGTGCTAAGCCTCATGTCCTTTTCATTGAATTTTTTCCTGTTTCCCAGGCACATTCTGTTAACTATAAAAAGCTACACCTACAGAAGACTCAGCATCAGTATTAGAGATAAAGGGGAGAGAGATGTCAGATCAAGGTGTAAGTGCAAGACAAAGTGAGATTAAGCAACGTAGTTATACCTTCCAGAGAAGCTGAATTACACCTTAGACGCCATCCAATTTCTCAAAAAAAATAAGCTATATTTTAGAAAAGAAGTGTTCTTCCATGGGCAACAAGAAGCTAAGAGTTTCACTCTTAGACACTTTTGAAGTTAAAAAAACCTCTGATGGGGAAGTTATTGGAGTTTTTTCAAACTGTTCTGTTAGCTATGTTTTATAGTACTTCAGCTTGAAAAATGAAAGTACTTTGTTTCATTATGGTTCTCACTAGTTCGTTTTCTCATTGGTTTGTATCTAAGAGATTCATTTCAATATTTTCTATCATATTTCTAAATGTCATTATGTGCAGACCGGATGTTAGTGACATGAGTTATGAACTTCAGGAAGGTGAAAAATATGGGCACTGCCAGAAGCTACTGAAGACAATATTCTGACCGGTAGTTGGACTCCATGGACAGGATGAACAAGAGATGACACAGTTCCTTCCTTCAGGATCCTGATACCTAATCTGGGTGACTGAAAAATGAAACTTAGAGGCTCCACATGCACACGAACAAGCCAGAAGGAAATAATTTTCTCACAGTTCAGCTGCACAAAACCTAAATCGTATTTGTTGTTTTCTTACTCTCCACCACTTCATGGATAAACAGGAAAGCAGAATTTGACATAATAAGCACATTTTTTGTGTTGCTGAATTACTTTTTCATTGCATTCAATCAAATACGGTATTTATAAAATAAAAACATTTAAGGAAATGGAGCACTTTCCGATTCTTTAGAGAAGTATTTGAAGGATGATTTCAAGAGAAGAGAGATACATGAAGTTGACTGGGCAGACAGAAACACAAGCGTGAAAATCACGAGACTGGCTACTCCCACAACAATACAAGCAGCAGCACTCGTTAACACAATGCTGTTAAAAGTTGTGTTGTGTAACTCCATTGAAATAATTCTGAACACAGAACACAACTCCCAGTACCACTCTATCTTCCAATCACTGTCATAATAACATGTGCTACCAAATAGTAAGCACATTGAGAGAATAAAAATTACAAAAACTACTCAGGGAGGCATCCTTACAAGCTATTGGTTCTTTGAGTTCTGTCATGAAGATCCTCACACCACAGAAGCTATAACATATTAGAGGGGAAGCCTAATAGAGTATCTCACTGTAATTTGCCAAACATCAGAGCATAAACTGATCAGATCTGTTCTGATACTGAACACAAGCAAGATCTTGTGACATTGCTTCCCTACAGATCACTGCACAATATATTACATAACTTGAAAATAATGACAGTGGCTAAAATCCGAAAATGTCTGCTTTAAAGACAAATTTAGTCTTTACTGAAGCAAAACCCTCAGGGGTGAAAAACTGAAACATGCTTCCAAATACAGTTAAATGAAGATTGAGGTACGTCAAACATGAAGGAATCTTAACCTAAAAAATAAGTACTTAAAGGCTATTTAGAACAGCAATACTCGTCTTGATAAGGTGAAAATTCAAAAGCAGCAGGTCTCATGATGCTGAATTTCAAAATATTTTTGAGTGTGTTAGCCTATGGGCATCACCTCTTTTATAGATATACTGGCATTTCTTAACAGGACAGCCTTGTCATGATTTTTCATGACCACCTCACTGGCCATGGCACAAGTTTCCACTTCCATCTGGTTGCTTAGAAAAATTCTGTAACATTTTTTCCCTGGGTCATGCAAGATAACAGGATTTAAGCATATCTGCAGAAAAGAAACAGCAAAGTATACTACAAGGCAGAATTAAAAGAAAAAAAAAAAAGAAAAAAGGGATTACTAGGGAAAAACTTACTTATTAGAACTATAGTTCAGGCCAGCTCGTGGGGTCTGAATGCTACTTGTGTCCAGAACAAATGAATCAGGTTGTTGGTGTAACATTGTAAAGGAGGTCAAACAAAGCCCTCAGACCCAAACCTCCAGATCACAGGACAGTGCCTTGAAACTCACAGTTCACCTTAATCCCCTTCTCCAAATACAGGTGCTACTTCAAGCACAGCAGCAGATTTTACCACAGAAGTAAAACACAAAACAGAATCTCATATAAATTATATATAATCCTCTATAATTTGAGTGTCTTGCATTCTCACACACAGAGCATCAACTGGGCACATGGAGCAATGACACCTTCATCTCCAAAGCTTTATCACAAAGGGGAGCTTAAAACATTAAATCTTAGTCACCAAAACAAACCTCAGCACACAATATGGACAGTTAAGAGTGGGTCAGCTGTCAGAGCCAAACCTTGCTGTGTAAAACCAAGCATTGCACTGATTACTTCAAGCAAATTAGAAGACAGACTAACCTGTGGCTTAAAAAGAAACTTTGTGGAGTCAGGTCAAAACCTCAGGCGGTAGCAAAGAAAAGACAAACAAAAAAGGCCAAAGATTAAGCGTGAGAGGATAAATTAGTAGTAGAGGAAAAAGGAGAAGAACATGTTAAGAGGAACTTGCATTATTGTCTAAAAACAAGGCATTGCTGTTCTCATCTTATTTCCAAGATACACAGAAACAGTTAATAGTTATCTGCATCATTCCAGTTCAATGCAAGCTACTAAAAAAGAAAAGCAAGGTATTGTAAATGAGCTTCCCACTATTTTGGGACAATTTAGTGATCTTGATCTTCCAAGGGATTCAATTCAACTGCTGTTAAAAATCAGTGCTGCCTAGTCCTTTTTTCGTAACTGAACATAAGTTTAGTTTAAAATGATACGTAATAGAATTTGATGACGTAGCAACAAACTGAAAAAATGTATGTTTCCATCACAGATATTGCCAAAGAATGCACACAATACAGAAATGTATTTCTTACACCTAGCCATCACTGAATTTGTTATAAAATTAACAACAGTTTAGACAATTAATTCTAATTAGTAATATTAAAAACATTCACATTTATTTACTCATGAAGTGGAAGGGTTAGAAAAGAGTCTGTCCATGATATATTGATCCTCCTGGTGCTATGGAAAGAATGCTAAAAAGGTTTTAAATATTTTAATGCATAAGACTCACTTTTTCTATAAGAAGTAATTCCTTGACATAAACAAAACACCAAGAACAGTACCTGTATCCATAAACAGCATGTTCATTTACACAAGAGCTAATGTTTCCTTTTGGTTACCAGAAATTTATTTGCCCACCTTTCAAAAAGAGGTTTACTATGAATAGAGGCACTTACATCAGATAAAAACTGCTTTCCAGTTATATAATAAAATAAACACCAATTAGTCATTTTAGTTTGAGAAACTTGGTAAATTACAAAAATATTAATTCTATGCAAAGTATTCTACAACATTTTCAGTTATACTAGCTCAGACTGGTAACAGCAGGTTAGTAGCAGTTAAGTGATGAACTGCAATTACACTTTATTGAGGAAGTATTACAGACAAGACAGCTTAACATTAAATAGTTTAGCAGCAAGTATTGGACAAACCAATGCGTTAGAGACAAACTTTGCCCTCTGAGAAGCTAAATGAAAAAGCAACAATAAAGCTTACAGAACTTAGCTCGTACAATTTGCCTTGAAGGCGGTAGATTGGTTCCCTGAAATAGCAAATTGCAAAAATGAAGTTTTATTTCAGAAACATTTTCTCATTCTTTTCAACTCCAAACAATCAACTTACAAACATCTGTTTATTATCTCTAAAATAAAAGGTTCAGCAAAGTCCTTTATACCACAAGTAACCAAGTTTCAACATTGAATTTAAAATGCCAAGCTTTTTCTTCACTTCTTTAGAGAGAAAACATTCACTTAATTAAAAAATCATTCATTTTATTTGTGTATTTTTTGAAGAGCCAGATAATTGGTCAATTTTCCTTTTATGGGACACTCTGAAGTGATGACAGTCGTTGTGTTTGACACATGTTCTGGCACAGTTAGATAAGAAAGAAATTTCTCCTCTGAGAGGAGAGACTGGTCTTTGAAGCCATTGCAGTGTTTAGACCTTCCAGTTTTTTTATTATAATCTAAACCATATATAACATCAAAAATGCCACTCGTGCTGCTCAGGCTGTGGGGAACCATCACATCCAAGAAGTTATTGGATTATTTTAAGAAATATGTTAAAAATAACTAGCACTTTCTTGGTGAGAGGAAGAGAATTAATTTCTAGCCTCAAAAATATGACTGAATTTTCAGAAAATACCAAGAACTCTTGTCCACAACAGCAGCAGAATAGGAGACTTTCTGAAATTCCAGGTTAATCATTTGGATCTAAACTCAGTGGATACATTGAAAATCTTGACCTTTCACCTCCTGAGCATTGTTTCATCAAATTGCATCTGAAAATATCAGGAAGTTGTTCAATATATATAATTATTTATACAAAATTTCATTGTCTTACTTTTACTATTTTTTATTTCCTTCTAAGGCATGTACTAATTCCATAGCACTTTTTTTCCTGTTTAAGACTTTGCAAAACCCTCAAAGTGAACAGAAACTCTCCAAGTTGTAGCATTTTCATTATTTTCATCTCATATTAAGAAGACTGATCCTGCAAAGTACTGAGAACCCGTGGCCCACACAAAAGCAGAGAAAGAAGCAAGGCTCAGGAGCACCAAGCATCTTGCAGAATCAATCCCATATTCTTATGTGACAGAAAGAAACAAACAAATAATTTCATTCATGAATCTCAGCGAAGATGCTAATTAATCTGAGACCATCAACCAGTTATTCTTTGTTTACTTTGAGAAAAGCCTATGGTACATAGTCAACAACTGTGTGAAGTCAACTGAAAGGTTTCAGAAGAGGTAAGGGCAAATCCACTTTTGCTTGCTGACCTGCCCTTCCCTGCTGTTCAGCTGTGAACACATGAGAAGCAGCAAAACACCATGACAAAGCACACACAGGCAAGTACTCACCAGCATTTTGGAGCCTGAAATTCACAAGTTTGCAGTTAATGACAAAACAGTGATGTGTAACATGAGCGAGTCAATGCACTAAACAGCATGGGAGAGGACACAGTAACCAGCAGTGCAAGCAGCAGCAGAAATGCTAAACAGTAAATGATGGTAACAGTGAAAGTCAGGTGGCTCTGAAAAGTTCAGCAAAACGAGGTAATGAGGACACATCTACGTGTTTGAAGCAGAAAAGGTAAATGATACACTTACAACAAGAAAATGCAGCCAAGAAAACCAAACAGCTTGGATTAACTCGCACATGCCATTATCCATTCTCTGTTAGGTGCCTACCTGATTTCCCACTGCACTTTTGTTAACCTGACTGCTTCTTTGTTGGGCACTAAGGGAAGTAGAGGAAAAGAGTTATACGGAAGAAACTTGAACTGAGCCAGTTCCTGAGGAATAATTTTAGCAGCAATAGTTACTTCTGATTCCAGCAGAGAAAGCTAGATTAACACAGCAAAAGAAACACAGGAAAATCATTGCATACACGTGCATATTTCAATTGCTTTTCTACCTGCTGATATTTGCCTGCTAAGGACAGAAGGGACATGCACAGCAAAGAGCTCCTACTAATTATCTCCTTTGTGACAGCATCCTACTTGGATTGGTAAAGGTTACTAAAAGCACAGAGAAATTATGGCTCGTGTGGGTAACTCTGGAAACATTAGCCTCTATAAATATTCAGAAGAGACAAAAAGCAAGCCATTTCTGTTATTTAGTGCAGTACAACAAAATCCTCCGCTGCTGGAGGCTCCTTAATAGCTTTGTCTTGACAGTTTGTTTTGGATATTATTCTAATATTTATATGCACTTTGAGGGCGTAAATATAACCAATGGATGAAGTCGTCATAAAGCTGGTTCAAAGCTGAAATTGTGTAAGAATAGAGCACATTTGAAATTAAACCATATTTAAAATATTTTGCTCAATTCTTGAACTTTGGTAATCCCATTTCCTGAAACAAAACACACTCCTGTCTCAAAACCAAACAAGTTGCCATTAATTCTAACAGCATTTGCATTATGTGGTTGTTTGTGTTAGGCCACAAAATTAAAATATTGCTGGAAAGAGGAAGAAAAGCATTCAGAGAACAGGCTTTGGCTACTCAACCACCAGCATGGCCACTGGTGACAGGAAGTTTTGTTTGGATTAGACGATACCATTTCACCAGGCACTGATCAACTGAAGAAAAAAGCATCTATATTAGAGCAGCTACAAAGGCTGCTCTGAAAGAAAAAGCCAGAAAGATGTGCTTGGATCAGAGCCTATGGGCCAATCCTGCTCCTGTTTTGTGCACAGTTGCTGCTCCAAAGAACTGTTTAAGCACCAAACTCAACCCTGTCCAAATTCTGATCCTGCCCTTTGGACCACACTATCAAGCCAGCAGTTCACATGCTGTCTGTGAGAAGATTCACAAGGATATTTATTCCATGTGCCTACTCGTGTTTAGCTCAATCATCCTGATCCTTTGACCAAACAATACTGCATGTCCCTGGTGCACCACCTGAGTTGCATAAGCTTTGATACATAAATTATGATTAAATAAAGTGCACACAGAAAACACAGCACTAACCCCTGGTTTGTTTTCTTATCACCTTAGGCAAGCTAATTAGACCATTAACATCATACTAAGAGACCCCTGCCTTTTAGAAACAGTCCAGCAATTGGTCCTCTATTTACTGTTCCAAATACAAATTACTCTTTATGTAGACTGAAGCATGTAGCTACATCTGAGTTACACCAACTGGAAACAGAGCCAATCCCTGGATTTTGCCATTTTTTCTGCTACATGAGACAAGAATGAATATTCTACAATTTCACAATTTTATAACTATGCATATTTGTACTAAATATTGGTATTCTTAAATCCCTCTTAAGACAATTCACATTGCACTCTTCCTGCCTCAGGTCCTGCAGTGCTGCAAGGTAGTTTGAAATGTCTTGTGCTCTCATTCTTATGACCAAGGTTCACAGGACTTACACTATTAAAACACTGCAGTCACATGAGACAAGAGGCTAGAGGGCTCAGCAAAGGCAAGGAAACACCAGGGAATCTGGGGAATCTATAGTCAAGTTTCAATACTGCAGAAGCCCTTATGGTACCCAAATTATTTCATTTTCCAGTTCTAACCTAACTGCTACAACAATAATATGCATACAGTTTCAATTAATATTTTCTCCTCTTTGTCTCATAAATGGATATACTTTAAATTCTTCTTTGCTATCCAAATTTTCTTTTTCAGTTGAGCAGAAGTCAACAAGGATCCTTTCTTTCCCCTCAGTTCCAACGTGCAGAAACCCTTGCTTAAACTTACCAGTGAAGTTAAGCAAAGAGTCACTTTTATCTGCCTATACTCCACATACAGCAGTTGAAGATTTCTAGATGTCAACTGGCAAAAGAAGAAGCAGCTTTCCCAAGAAATTGAACTGTGGCATTGCAACTCTTGGAAAAGAAAGAGCAGCAAGGACCATGGACTCAACTAAAGGCTGCTGCAGCAGCATCCATGAGGGGAATTCTTCCAGGGAGAAACAAACAGCTCCAGATACACCTGGCACTCCACAATCCAATACTATAAAATACAGAAGGTTCCAACTTGACACAAGGAAGTCTTTTCACACTGAGGAGAGGCAAGCATTGGAACTGGCTTGCATAGAGAGGCTGGAGAATCTTCAGGTTTGGGAATTCTCCAGATCTGATTGGACAAAATCCTGAGTAACCTGGTCTGAACTTAGCATTGACCCTCCTCTGAGCAGAAGGTTGGACTATGTGACTTCCCAAGGTCACAACGGACACCATGAATATATAGAGTGTTTTTAGCAGGCTTTTTCCTGTCAGAAAAGGATGAAGAGAAGTAAATAGCAGGCAGGTTGTTATCTTGACCTCTAGGCCAGCTACCATTCCTACAGCATCCTGTCATTTGTCAAGAGAACTGATAAAGATATCTAGGACCTGCAAACAATTCTAGAGAAAGTTGCTCAAACCAAGCACATAAATAGTGCCTGGCTTTGCCTTCTTCCCTCTCAGCTTACTGAACTCCATGTTTTAAACCTTAAGGGCACACTGCTGAAGATGGGGACCTTCCTTCAGTGTTAACTGGAACAGGCCAGAGTAAAATACGTACTTGGGTGCCAAAATTTGTTGCCAGAATCCCACATGGCCGAAACCTGTTGTGATTCCAAACACTGTTACAGCAAATATGGCACGAATGTGTCTGAAGGAACACTTATTCTTCGAAGAGTGAAGACATCTTCAGTGTTTTTACTAGTGTCAAAACACTGGTATGAAGTCCCTGAGGCACAAATTGCTGGAAATTGAGGGAGAACGTTCTGGAAAATATTCTCACAGCCTTTTCAATTAAGCGAGGAGAACGTCAAACCAGGCCCTGCAGGGCATTCAGCTACTATTATTCTCTGCAGCCAAACAGCAGGCACACTTGGAGTTCAGTGACATCCATTATTCTGAGCAAAACTGTTTCACACGGAATCACAGCTCCCAAAGTATGCAATAGTAACGATGTGGAAAGACCACCACTACCCATTTGTGTGATCCTGAAATGGATGTGCCAAAGCTGCTTCCTGAGATATGTATGATTCCAGAGCAAGACATAAGCTTCAGCTTCAGTGAAACCAAGCTTGTGAACTGGGTGCAGACTCCCATGCAACTGGGACAGAGTTCAACATTGTGGATATTGAGCAAGAGCGTGCTCCTGCATGTTTGGGACTCTGCAGTCTGCATCTTCCCTGTCACACTTCAGGACATGTGTTCTGAACTTAATAAAAAATCCCCAAGCAAATAAAAAAAACCTGGCAGTGTCTTTATAACAAAGTCTCTATATACTTACTTTGCAAAGCCAATGAAGTCTTCATGGTTGGTGTTGATATAAGAAACCTGGATATCAATGAGCAGCAGCATCTATTATGGGAGACGAGAGTAAAATAAGATGGTTATGGTGCAAGAGAGACAGAAGAAAAGAAATGGAGAAAGAAACAGAACTCTTGAGTTCTCTCCATTACTGAATATTGCTTTCATAATTGTTCAAGCCAAAAGCAATATTTTCTAAATTCCACCGCTTCTGTTTCTGTACTTGTTTAATAAGTCAGACTACAGGAGAGCTATTCCATCTTCCTACTTTTTTTCCTGACACACCCCATTTTTCACTATCTTGGCCCTTGTCCACTCTATTAAGATCAATCAGACACAGGCAGAGAGAATTTTAATAATTATCTAGATTCTAGCTCTGCAGTTTGCAAGTTAATCAAAATTCTGTCTATCTGTAGCATTCGTCAAGCCAGCAAGGAACCTGAACCTTAAACCTAAAATCCCCATACCTACATTTTCCTTATGTACCACACAAAGAAGTGATAAGTAAGCTAGTCCTGGCCCAGCAAATGTACACTCCAGGTACTAGACAGCTATTCTGGTGTGCACATCTAGATTGAGAGATGGGCTATCTACAAAACACAATGGTTTGTGTACTTATCACCTGTAAGTCCTTCAACAGCCCAGAGACAGAATTTGAATCAACCTTGATAAACTAACTCAGCAAAGAACTTTCTGAGATATCAGCCAAAACTCCCTCCCACAATTCAGTAGGCTCTGGAATATGGAGATTTCACTTCTCCCCCATCTTTTCAGACTTCCATTTGTCAGAGAGAGCAAGGAAGCAAGCTATTGCTACCAAATGGGAGCATTTAATCTCTTTAAAGTGTACAGCCTTATTTCTGTACAGCTCCTCAAATACAGTATCACTCCCAAATTCTTCGCAATTTCCAGATGATATTAGATGCCTCACTTGGACTCAAATTCCCACTGGTCTTTTGCTCCATCTCTTACTTCTGAAAATACCCTCACTAGTGTTTTGATTTATGAAGGATAACTGCTAACAGCACACATAATGATGTGAATGTCACAAGAACCTATTTGGCCAATTCTAGGCATTAACCAAAAGCCCTTTGTTCTGGGAAATAGTCAGGTACGTGCACACAATGAACAAGTAAATAAAACCAAATTATTCTAAGTAACTTGTATCTTCTCCCAAATTTTGAGATAACTGAGTGTTCTAACTAGAACTCCGTGCAAGTACAAGCCCAGCTAATAAATTTTTTAAAAAATATTTTTCAGACTACATTTGTAGCACAGATTAAGGAAAAAGAAGCAGGATGTGCTGCACAGCTCCCTAATTCACACAGGGACTGGACTAGACCAACAGGAGTTCAGAACAGCTTAGGAGCTCTGCCTAGCTCTTCTTCCTCAAATATTTCTATTGTCACACTCTGCACTCTCCAGGCAATAATCTCAGTTTTCACTTCCAATGGATTTTCTCACATGTAATCTAAGAATTGCATTTTCCTGGATTTGGAGTGTTTAGCTGGGTGATGAATGCTTTGCACAAGTTTGTCTGAATTTTTTTTAAACTTTTTTTGAACTTAAAGGAAAGCTTGTCACTCCCTAAAGGGTCTCAGTACCACTGCTTGTGAGCATCACTGTAATTAGAGAATGGGATGGGTACGTTAAGAACACCTGGAAACAAAGTAGAAATAGGCTGTTTCTGTGTGCATATGTTTAATCATTAACCCATTTCCCAAAAAAAAAAAAAAAAAAAAAGAGGTGGGGGCACAGCTAAGTTGGCACACTGGCACAGAACAAGCCAATGCTACTTTAAACCACTACTCAACCTTTCTGTAGCAATTCTAGTCTCCTGTGTCAAAGCTCAATGGTAAAAAAGCTATTTTTCTTCCACTCTAAAATGTGCAGCCTATTTAAATAAAAATAATAAAAATCTTTCACTTTCTTAATGCACTTTGTATGTAAGAACTATCCTCCCTCACACGCTTCCCCAAACTGTCAGATCTCCTATTTATTCTCACCTGATCCTTTGTCTTCTCTTCTCTTTCACGAATATAGCCAGCAACAATTCTTTCTGTTTCCTCACACAACCTTGGGTATGTTGCCAACTGAAACACAAAATTAACAGAAATTTACACCTGCAGAGGGGCTTGTGTGGAACACAATCAGAGGAGCCTCCAGCTTTCCTCTTTGGAAGAAAGCAAATATTATAAATGCTTGGGACTAAAAGTTAACCACACTGCTATGCAAGCCTTACTTGCTATTCAGAGAAACTGGACAGACCTAAACCCTTGGATTGTTGCTGTTCTTTTTCTCCAGGGAACACTGAGGAAAAAACACTCTGGACATATGAAACAGTCTATCAACCTTGGGGTGAGGTTTCTCTCTCTTCTACTGTGCCTAATTCCAGAGTCATGTTTAAATAATTTCCAGATTTCTTATTCTTTAAAGGCTCCACCTTGTGGCAACATCTTTACATAACAACACTTAAACACTTAAAATACAAAGGTAAATTTGGCAAATACCACTGGGAAAAGCATCTGCACAGTTAATTCAAGTGACATATCCTCCAAACTTCAACGAAAGTGAAAAACTCTGGAAACTGCTGAAAATGTAGCAGCAAATCTGCTTCTCTATGATCTTTGTCTTTCCTGTTTTAAGAAATATATCCTTTACCTGCTCACTAGAATAAAAAAAATTGCTTTTTTCAGAAAAAATGCAAAGGATTTGATAGGATATTTTTCAACAACTTCATCATATCTGTGCTCACATCCCAGAACCACTCCTGTGCTTGCTACTGTGGGGTACCCTGCACTGGCATCGTGGGACAGACAGATGGACAGGTGAGACAGTGAAAGCACCCAATCAGCTAAGAAGGGAAAACAAGGTTTAAAAGAGGAAACTGAGGGCATCTCGACTCAAAAACACCTCTCATCATGAGAATCCAAACAAAGGAATTAAAAAAAAAAAAAAATCCATCGTTACATTGTTTTAAGGGCTTTGCAGAAGTTATAATTACTTGAGGAAGTCTTACTCTGTACATCAAAAGTGACTGGATCAGAAATCTCTTGTAATACCATAAAATGCAAGATAGGCTTTATATTATCTACTATACCATTACATTTTACTTACATTACCAGATCTATGTGCAAGCTACCTTTTTAGTGCACTTCTTGACTGTGTTGATTAACTCTTGCATCACCAGATCCACACTTTTTAAGCAAGGTCCTTTCAGTTTAACTATCTGTTTTTTAACAATGGCTTCAAATGCCATATCTGGAGTGAACAAACCTGTTCTGTGGACATAAAAGAATATGTAAGACAGTAATAAAAACATGATGCAAGGAAGATTTTTTTTTTTCTGAATTGATTCAATCTTCATTTTCAGAGCTGAGTAATAACAAACCCTATATAAACAGGCTTCCACAGAACTAAATTAGCTTCTCAAAGAAAGTGTCATTCTGAGTAAGAATATACAAGTAGAAACATGCTTGAAAGAAGAAACTACTTCAAGATGACTGCAAGTACTGATATAATGCAGTAAAGCCTCATCAGCAGTACATCAAACCTTAGGGATGAATGGCAGCTGCAGCACTCTGTGCACAATCACTTGCATAGCAAATCTGTAAGAATCCTATGGCTGCACTTTTCACTCACACCAGAAAATGTGGTTCTGTTACTCAGACAGGGAGAATTTCAAAGTTGGTCACTGCAGAGTAAATGAACCTGTAAATAGCTACCTCGCAGATCCAGTTCTAAACAAATGGGCTTTAATTATCTTTCAAACACTGCTCACCAAGGTCCACCGTGGCAAATAAATTCTATTAAAAAAATCAAACTATAAAAACATGCCCAAACTATCAGTTCACTAGCATAAATCAAGACCTCTCCATCAATCAGGTAATAAAGTTCAAATACTACACCATGGCTACTAGCTAGCATTTGAGAATTTGCTAATTAAGTAACACAAGAAACATTTTCCAAAACACTAAGAACAACAAAGCTTGTAAGCAATGCTTTGGAAATATATTACACCTGTCTAATGTGACCAGGCTTAAAAACATGGGAGCACTTGCCTGATACCGTGTATGTTCTTGATGGCATAACTTATTTCTCTCCGCAGTTCCTTCTCGTTGAATTCCATCTAAAGGAACAACAGCATATGACAGCATATTAGGGGAAGTTTTTAACAAAACACAAAATATTACCTCTCCCAGTATAACCAGGAGACAGGCAAGTTCTACTGTCAAAATAGTAATCTCTAATTACACTAAACAAAGCGTATTTTAAAACATTTCAACACTAAGGCTGCAGGCAACAGTAAGGATTGTTGAAAATCACCCACTCTTCCATTCCAGATACACCGACAGCTGGAATGATTTTGGAAAGTTGACAGAGTAAGCCAGAAACAGGATTGGGAATACACAACTTTCTTTTTTTAAGCCTGGTTTCTTAAAGTGGTGTAACTTCTGTGATTATGGTCTCTTTATCCTCCCCTTTCCCACTCTACAGAGAGGAGTTGTCTCCATTACGAAGTTATAAAGCTTTTCTTTAAGTTTCTTGAAAGCCAGCTAGCTGGAAGACAATTTAGGGTTGTCACAAATGAAAGGGTCATTACCTAAGCCCAACCATCACAGAATGATTTGAGTTGCAAGGGACCTACTCTGCTTCACCTCTCACTATGAAAATGTAGGACTGAAAGCTGGCTTTGGTTTAATGCACTGAATACAGGAAGTAGAACACACAGAAAATGGCTATTTTCCATAATTCTAATTTTAATATATACCAGGTACTTGAACACTACTCAAATTTACCACCTGTAACTGTCTGCCTGCCCCATTTAACCAAAAGAGATGCCATTTGTGATAAAACAATAGAGAAGCACAAAAAATTGTATGAAGTGGGACTATAATTATATTCTAATTCCTGTATTTTAAAATTCTTAGCATGTCTCAGTATCCAGTCCTAGAAATTAAGCCCAATGTCTCAATTATAACTTCATGCAATTTCTTCCACAGTTAAGAGCATGTTCTTCCAATCAGATCTTTTCTTGGCTACATTACTGTACATTACATCACTATGAACATAAGACTACATAAAACACAAAGCACATCAGCAAGATGGATAAATACCTTCACAAGTTCAAAAGGAAAACGCTCGTGGAAAATACGATTGATTTTGGCACCTCCTGAAAGTTCCAGTGTATCAACTTGATCTCCTGATCCTTCAATTCTTTTTTCAAAGTCCACCGAAAACTGTTGTACCATCCTAAATTTCAAACAGGAAGAAAGAAAAAAACAAACAAAACCCACAACCATTTCAGCATGTTAACTACCAACTCTTACCTCAGTACTGTGGGACTAGTACTGCCTATTAAAACATATTTAGCAATTACCAAAAGTATCTGTAACAACAATTGCTTCAGCCAAGCTGCCAAACCATAGAATCCATACTTACACACATCCCCCTGAATCCCTTCTCTCTTGCAGGACATAGTACAGTGTATTTTGTTGTTGTTCATAAATGTCATGTTTGGGGTTCTTTTAAGAACAGTTTATTAAACTTTCAGATAAAGTCAGTTACAAATACAGCAGGGTACCAGGCTACATTTCTGTTTTATCAATGATCACAAAACTTTAAATGCTGCTATTATTTATTACACATATGTTTAAATATTTTTTTAAGAAGAAAAAGTGATAGCAGTGTTTTTAGTGGGATAAGCAAATAAGAGTCCTGATATTTGAAGTATAAAACAATGTATCTGAATAGAAAAGCACATCCATATTCAGATGCTGTTACAGAAACTGCAGAGCTCCACAGGGCAGACCACCATAAGCAAACATCTCCAATGTTATGGCAATTGGTACCATTTGCTGAGAGCTTTCTTATCCCACAACGACCCTTGGATCTTTTTAACACATTTCAAAAAGATACAATCCAACAGCATGATGTGAATCAAACTACTAAGTTGACTCAATACTCGAAAATTTGGAAGAGATCGGTAAGGAACTTACTATCCCCATGCCAAAAAGCTAGCCCAGGAACCAGCACTAACATGCTGAGGTGTCAGTACTACAAGCTCGAGCTTGTTTGGCTGTGCTCAGACTTCTGCAGCAGGAGCATTCAAAAAAACACACAGGAGAATTCTTCCAGTCATGGAAAAGTCAAAGGTGATGTCTCTCGGTTTTTGCAACCAAAACATCTGGAGTAAAGTCATGAGGAACTGACTTATGTCTACTCTTTTGGACAGTTCTTACAAAAATATGGAGTAAATCAGAGTCCTCAGCTGGCTCAAGAAAGCCTCTCTAGTTCAGCTGACTATTCTCCCTTCTGAATTCCCAAGTTTTAATTAGAGAATGAATTCTGCCCCAAAACTTACACATGATCACAATCCAGTGCTATTACCTTCTATCCCGGAAAACTGAGAATGCTGAAAACCTCTGAAATTAGTCAAAGTAGGAATTTGACAACATTCACAGAAGAGAGAATTTGGTACATTTTACAACTCTCTTTCCTCCTTCACATGGTTCCTCTAGGAGGTTAAATTTTATTTGCATATGAACACAGAAGTGGCTACAGAGGGCTACACTTGAAAAAAAAAAAAAGGAGAGTGAAAATGGCAGACCTTTCAGGTGAAAAGACAGACAATCCTGAGTATCAAGCATCCCTGGAAACAGGCCAACGCAGGAAGCAGTATGAAGCAACAGGTGCTAACTGGCACTCAATCCAAAATGTCAGCATTGTCCTTTTTCTGTAGTGTTAAATCCACAATCAAGAAAGGGCTGTGATTCCACTTCCACTTGATTCAAAGTCAGATGAACAGTCATCTCTGTTCCATCACCTCACAATAGTGTTATCAGAGTCTCATCAGACAGACTTATTTTGGGGACAAGACCCAAACCAGACAGTGACTTCAGCAGCAAAAAAGCTTTCTAGTTCTGAACTTATGACATTAATTCCCAAGAATTTGCCTAGCTGCTTTCTGAAAGCACACAAATTTTTCTAACCACTCCTGCAGTAAAGATCTCTGGGTCTTAGGTACACAACCCATGAAGGACAACCATCTCTGATGAATTTTGATCTTGCCATCTTTGAGTTCTTTTGGACAGTCAAGTTTTTATAATAGATAAAGAAGCAGTCGTCATTCTTCTTCCAGCCTCCTCATCTTACAGACTTCTAACACAATGTCCTTCCTTTGCTCGAGGTCATCTTTTTGGCAGACAGAAGAATGTGTCTATACAATGAGAAGCAGTTTCTTACCTTTGATCATCTATGCTGCCCATCTTTATACCTTTTCCTTGTTCTGCTTTCTCTCTTTACTAGGATTACTAAAATTAACTTAGGAAAAATTCTGATGAAATTGTAGAATTAATAAAGTGTTCTGGAACATCAAACAATTCTTTGGAGCTTGCATAAAGAATTCTTAACAATATCCTTATCTTTAAACGTAAACCCATTAGAAAGAAGGAGAAAGGCAAAATAAACCCATACAAAGTGGAAAAGCAGACAAAAGACACTCACTGCAACAGGGCTTTTGTTTTTCTGGTGGGATCTTCTGGTCTGAAGTTTTTGTACACCTCTACTTCATGTTCTATAGAAAGCAGCTGGCTCTGGAGTTTGCTTCTGAAGGCTGGCAGGGTATCCCGAATATGATTGGTAAGTTGCTAAAAAGAAAATGAAAGTCCTTTTAAACTGTTAGTAAAGATGAAAGCAGGGACACAACCATTTCCTTCTGACTGCCATGCATATCAGCCATGACCTGTGCTAGTTTACCAGTGCAGTTCCTTTTGATCTCTGAAGCAATGGAGACTATTAAGAACAATACAATATTCCTGGTGCATACACATTGTAAGAAGGCTCAAAAATTCCTTCATCCTCTCACTCACACTGAGCCCTGTTGCTACACACCTGCTAAGTTACACACAAAACAGTTATGACGTGGGTAATTTGAAATGACCTCTCATCACACTGTGCTGATGCCACACTCCCATTTTGCTGTATTTCCTAAGGATGTTTTGCAACTCCTTATATACTTGTTCAGCACAATGACTCCTTTCTGTTAGAGCCACAAGAAAATGTGGAACAAGAAAGAGATTCTGAGCACCCAGAGAAGATATATATTTTGCATATATATGTTTTAATGTGTTTGGACAGCACTATCCATGACTTACCTGTGCCATAAATTTCCCAGGCATTGTACCCATTCCTTAATTAAAACCAAACTGGACTTCTTCCGGTATGCCCCAAACCCTCTTTCCAACCCAATCAGACAACCTATAAATTTAGAATGTCATATACCAAAATATATAAACTCAAATTTAAAGTTGCTCAGCACTGACAAGCACAAAATCAAAAGCTGGAGTTTCCCTGGAGCACCACCTTGTGGATACAGAGAAACTGAAATATTACCTGAAGCCACAAACACTATTAGGTCCCCCCTATCTTGAGGACAAAACTTATGTAGCTCTTCCTATATCTAAAATTCTACACACAGTAAAATCAACAGAAGATGAACAGTTCCTATTGAAGTAGGTCAATTTTCAAAACAGCTCACAAGAAAGTTAATGCAAGTCAGGACAGATAAGACAGTCGAAAGGTATATACAGCTTGTGTTTCAGTCTCAAAACTAAGACATATGGATTAAACTTTCAAGATATAAAACAAGGCAAAACATCGTAAACAGAGATTAAAATGCAGGATACAAGCAAGTTCTTGCATCCTGATGAAGACTTTGGCTCTGAGGCACAAATAAATGGCATTACCAGTCTTTTTGATGGAGCCCAGAGCATTCCATAACTCAGCTGTCAAATTACAGCTGTAAAGCCACTGTAGCAAAAAATTAAGCCAGCCAGCCACTTAGCTACCTTCATCAGTAACATTTCTGCTGTTTCCAGCTGCTGTCCAAAATGGACAATGCCAGGCTGACCTGGTCTTTGTCTATCCCAGACCAAAGGCTGCAATTTGACAGTGAACTGGAAAAAACGGTATCAAGCTTGACTTGTAGGAATGCCAAAAACACTGGTCAACTGATAAATTAAGTTAAAATGTCACAATTAAGGAACAGGATGGTATACTTCCAGGAAGGGAAATCTTATTTTTCATGTTCATATTCAATATTCAAGAGAACGAGTGCAGAACTGTCAGTAAAAGTCAGAAACTACTTCTCACAGCAAGCTTTGGTATGCTACATGTAATATACAGCTTTGTTTTTACCTTGAGCAAAATAAAACATTAAAAGCAGGAAAGAACAAGTGAGGTTCAGTGACCAACATTCATTTTAATGAAGTTTTTATATAGGTCCTACCATTATAAAGCTGCATTTCACCACAAAGGTTTCAGGTTTTACCTGGTTTAGAACCTTCTGGAGATATGGTGTTCCCATCCGATCTGCCATGTGCCTGTAGGATGGGTGGGAAAGAAAGAATTTTCTTTCTGCTAGAAGAGCTGCCTTTATGTCCTTCTTCCCATCAATGTCTTTCTGACTTCTGTTTACAACACCAATATAACCTAAAACAAGACAAAACCAAAGGATAAATCAATGCAGCTATTGTCTCAACTACTGAATTGATCTTAAACAGAACTAGACTGTCTCAGCTCAAGCAAAACTTTCTAATTTAGGCATTTCTGATCATGTTTACAAGTACTCTAGTGACCTTAACATTGTCTAAATTGTTCATTCTGTTCACACATAACAGATAGACTTCCTTTTAAATCTCCAATTCAAATAGAGAAATATGTGAAACCCACAGAAATCACTTCAAAAATCCAAACCATAATTGAAATATACACACAGGTCTACATAAATAAATGATATAACACTAACAAAATACAAAAAAAATTTCTTCTCGTTTGCTGGGCCAACATGCTCCATGGGAGGAGATGGTAGTTTTCATCAATAAGTTATAACTAGAATCAAAAGTCTTGATATTAACAGCATGAGCAACTGTGGCAGTAGCTGTCAGAACAATCATACGAAAAATTTCTGGGAGGGATGAAAACTCAGTGAGTTTACCAAAGCTCTGGTGCTTGCTTCTGTCATATACAAAGAAAAAAAACATTATTTTGTTACAAGCAACCTGGCAGAAAGAAAAGAAAATGGCTAACCATGTGTGCTGACATTACACTGCATTTTCCAGAGGAATTTTCCAGGTCCAGAAAAGAAAAATGCATCTTACTTGCAGGATACTTTTAGCACAGCCACCTTTATTATGTTTGCTGAATAGATAACTATAAAAGCAAGGAATACCTCAAGTCCAGCATAACCTGTGATTCATGGCCAGGACTCCCAAACACAACCCTTATCCAAACCACTTTCTGGACTGCAAAGAGTAAAGGCAACCAAACATTCTCACCTCTACGAAGAGGGAGTAGTTTGTTTTCTAAAATTTCTCTTGCATCTGTTCCTTCATCCATCAGATCCAATTTTGTGATCACACCAATGGTCCTAAGGCCTGACGGGGACGGAGGCAGGAGGAAAGAGTTATTGAAGAATCATTCAGATTCAAAAGAACAATTACACCTTACAATTATATAATGACATTTATGTGTCCTTCTCAAAGCTTGTATCACGCAATACCAGTTACAACTCAAGTTATGGTATGTCTGGAAAAGAAGGGAACAGAGTTGCCAGTGCTGAAATGTGTTCCTCTAAACTCCTTAACAAGGCTCAGGATCCCTACAATATACTTGTACAAAATTTATGATGTAAGTATCCAGAAACCCCATCAGCACCATGGTCCTTTTTGCCTGATACGACAAAAATCCCTAAATAGGTACTACTATACTTGCTTATAAGAGATAGTGACAAAATTTTAAAAATACATTTACAGCAGTATTACTCAAACAATACTGAGCTAACAGTCACTGTAATGTTGAAGGCTGTATGAGAATGTGAATACACATCTATATTACATGTTATTTAATTATAAAATTTCCCACAGGAGTTGGTCTATTACTTCCAATTATGTTATTACACTTGAGAACAAAAAGTGGTAACATTCAATCATGCTCACCCTGAGGGTCCACTTCCTTTGCCAACTTCAGGGCATCTGAGTTGGCCAGATCTGTGTTAGCTGGAGTCACAGCCAGGATCAGACAGTTCTCTCGAGAGATGAACTGCATTATCATGTCTCGGATCTGCTGCTCAATATCCGGGGGCTGATCCCCTACCGGCACTTTAGTGATTCCCGGCAAATCAATCAGGGTCAGGCTTAACACTGCATGGACAACACGGGATCATAAACCTGGTTAGCACCTCAGTCATGTCAGAGAGGTCTACACATCTATGGCTGCAGACAAATTTTAGTCACATAAAACCCCACTTAATTACCTTTATATGCATATAAATATTGTCAGTGGTTCAAACAAAATGCCTGACAATCTGAAAGTACATTTGTTTCCCTGCTGGTCTTTCATCTCTGGATTTACTAGTACTTGTTAATATTTTAAATATTACAACTAGTATAGAATTCTGTGTTCTAAGACAAATGAACTTGGCTTTCTGAGCTTTGTCCAAAAACAGGAGCACAGACAACAGACCATTCCCATTGTATCCTTCAAATCAATCCAAGAGTTGTTTGGATTTTTGTTTTTTAAATATAGTCTTTCCCTGACCATGCTTTCAACCTCTCCCCAATTAAGAGACTCCAATTAAGACTCCCAAAAAAGTCAATAGCTAGCCTTTTATAGCAAAACTGTTGCTAAGGGGCTTGGGGATATGTTGTTAGTTTGGGTGTTGGGTGTTTTGGTTTGGGGTGTTTTTTTTTGTTTTTTTACTCTGTAACATCTTCAGAAAAGAGACAAACACGAAAAAGTTAATCCATTCAGAAAACCTGGTTTGCTCTGGCATGATTTCCCCAGTACTGGCCACGGTGGCATCTAGAATCATCCTGGCTTGGGGTAAGCATCCCACTACTGGGGTAACAGGGCTTCCTTTAGACATATCAGAAAGGAAACGCCCAAAGTATATCTGGAGTCTGGCTGATACAGACAACAGTTGCTGAACTAAAAGACTGATCCTAATAAAACAAAGTCAGAGCAACAGCTAGGAAATTTACACTTTCTCCCGGAGTCAGCATGTTCCACAAACAAGCTTTAAGGCAGAGCATTTAGTCCAGCTCTCTCTAGCTAGAAAAATCAAGTACTTAGCCAAACTTACCACTTTTCTCCTGTATCAAAGACAGATTCAATGGAAAACATTTTCTCTAGATTGTCTTCATTAAATTGAGCAGATGGCAGCCAGAAGGACTAACTTTGATAGATACAGGAGGCCTCCAACAGAAAGCAACTTCAAACACCATTATTGTCTGACTGTATCTTTTGTGACAGCAAACAACCAATTTCTAATAAGGCAAGAAGACACAGTGACTTTCTAGATCACTGTTCAGGCAATCCCTTTGGAGGGTGGCAAAAAGAAGTTTTGCCACTAAGTCCTATTATTGGTCTTTACTAATGATCTACTATCTAATGGTGAATGTACTGGGGGAGAGACGGCTTCCATCCTGATGCAGGGTGAGAATATTTTTAAATCAAGAGAATATTAGACACAGACAAAGGGTTTGTGTTCTGCCCAGCTCTCGTGGTAACAGCTCTCCACCATAGAGTGGTTTCTTAAAACAGGAGAATGTGCAGATTTTCTAGGCACATATCCACTCTTGGTTCAAGTCAGCCTCAAACCATTTTCAAGCCAGAGGATCAGGCAATAAGAACACATAGAAAAGGTGGTGGCTAGACAGACAGAATTACATATATGTTTATACAATATAAATGTAAAGTAGAATTATTTTACCTACCATGTGGAGAATATATTCTTAAATTAATAGGTATTGAAGAAATGCCTTTGTTCATTCCTGTTATTCTATCTGTTTCTACTTCAATTTCCTGACGAACTTCATCAAAATCTGTAAATTTCTTCCCTTTGCAGTGTAGAAATTCAGCATACTCTGTTGAGAATATTAATAACAACTCTGTATTTCACAGGCTTATTGACTTGGACACCCACTTTCAAGCTCCCAGTGTTTTTCAGATGTGTGGGCACAAAAGTACATCATCATGGCTATCAGGAAAGCATTATTATGACTGCACATATGAAAACCAGCACTCAACAAGAAAGGCTTAGTTAAAAAGTCAAGTTGACTGGATATGATTTATTGCTCTTATCTTTAGCACATCATCTTCTGGAACAACGTGAAAGATTCAATTAGATGACATTTACAGTAATAGAATAAGGAACAGATTGTGAATGAGATTCTGAGTTTTCATCTGATCTCATTTGCCTGCAACATATCACTAAACTGAAAAGTAATTCAAATTCTGTACCGTGAAAGACTTTTAGCATTTGCTTCAAAAATTAACAGCCCATGTTACACATGAATTTAGCAAAGGAATTCCATAAATTTTTACAAGTTCATAATGAAATTCAGATTACTTAAAAAGACTATAATGTTTTTAACACAACTTCTCATTTCCTAAAAGCTTCCTGTAGTCTAAATACAAACCACGCTTACAAAGTTAGTAAAATGTCTATAAAAATGTGATTTTGCTGAAGTGGGAGAACACAATTAATTCCCAAGTCTTTGATATCATACAAGTTGTCACCTTACCTTAAAAGAGCATTGGATCAGCAATCAGGGATAGATAATCTATTAGACCCAAATTTGACACTAGGTCCCTGTTTTGACTTTTGGATCCAAATACTGATACTAATTACTGCAACCTTTTGGTTGCCTGCATAAGCAAAAGCACATCCCAGAATTTTAAAACTGCGGTTTCTTCCTTCAAAACAGAACACAGAAGTTTATCTCACATAGCAAGGCTGCAATCAGAAATAATTACATAAATGGTAATCACAGACACAAGCTCACATCCTGTCCCCACCAGGTCTAAGCAGTGGGACTGGAGGAAGGCTGAAAAGAGTTGTGTATGTTCCAGCTCATTTCATCCTGCAATCAAGGCCTGATCTCAAAGCTCCCTTTAGATGTTCCTTCCCGAGAAAATGTTACTTGGTAACAAGCCCACGAACACCAGTGCAAAGAGCTGGCTTGGTACTCAAAGAACAGCAGCTCAAAAGACCAGATCTGAGAATATTAATTAATAGAGGGCCTTATGTGTCAGTACTGAAGCCTGCTTCCCAGAAGTCACTTTATTACTATTCCGGACAGAGATGTTAAAAAAAAAAAGAAAAAAAGAGAAAAATAATAAATAGTCAAAGCTATAACAACAGTAAAAGCAAACTGACAAACAAAAAAAGGACAGAGTATAGCAGAAAACAAACACCCACCTATCTGCGCTACAATACCATAATCCCTCTAGATTCAAAGTGTGAGGAACAGGGAAACTCACCCTTGTTAAGACAAAAATACATCACTTATCTTAAAAATAAGAAAACACCTAACAGCAAACCTCTTTATTTTATATTCTTTTTTAACTCCAGCAGCAAAATGACAATGAATGGGGGTTTTGTTTCTTTGTCCACTGTTTATTAAGAAAACTCCTACAGAATATTCAAATATTTAAAAATGAAAAATAATATGGTGCAAAAAATAAAACATCTCAGTTGAGAACTTACATTTGTAAACTTTGTCATGTCAAAGTTGGAAAATAGCTACCTACTGAAAAAAAAAGCTGACAAGTGGTTCATATTGTGTCCCATGTCTTCATGTACTGCTCCCGGCATAAAACAGACTGTATTCTTCTTGGTTATTACTTTTCCAAGTGGTTCATGAGATTTTCTCAGAAAAGCATTTCTAAATTCAGTAATTAATACTTGGTGCCTAGCTGTAATCAGTTGACTGACTCACTTGGCAGCCAAGGAAGCTTTTCTCTTTTGTCCCACTTCACATTCAGTAATAGAGTCACTATTTGAAATGGCTTCAAAGAAACCCAAATACAAATGTTTGCTACTTTTTAGCTGTGTTAATATTTATCAATAACTCATTCCTCCCGGTGACTTCTGTGCTCCCACTAGTGCTGAAGGAATAAACTTTACAGTGGTTCATAACCTGTGGTGCCACACACAGCCTACGGAATAAAAATTCAAACGGACAAGCAGCGCTTTGTTTTGCTCCTTTCAGCCCTCAGCCTGTCCTTGGCAATGATGCCTTTAGCCAGACTGGATAAGTACATGCTTTAATGCAATCTTCACTTTCCAGCTTTCATACACAGAAGAATACTAAGAAAACATTTTATTTACATTTTTGTGGGAATGACACAAAGCCAGACAAGAAGAAGTGATCCTGCCTGATGTCTAGCTTTCAGACATGTATTTTTTTTAATAAAACTGAAGTTACATTAAGAGAAAGAAGAATTAGATACAAAATTAAAACAGTCTTTGCATGTAAAACACCTCTTCCTTTTTCCCCAGACTCATTAAAAGCACCTTGGATAACATAGAATGAAAAGGCTAGCACAGAATAGTTCCTTCAGTGCATCCACAAGTGATTAATTATCTCTTCAATTCTGATTAAATTAGACCAATCATACAAACAAGTGATATGGGATAACATCTTTTAAAATGCTCCTTATTTTTCCTGTCAGTTATATCTCTCTATGCCTGTATGATTTATTCCAGCACAATGTTATAATGTTATTAGAAATAAACAGCCATTGCTGTTTTCAAATCATTTAAATTATATAAATACTTGAGATATTTCATAAATTTGTCCCTTATCTAAAGAGAGAAAAGTGACAAGGATTAGCCCTTAGAAATACATAAGAGATGTTTTGAAAAACAACCCTGACCTGCATCAGGCTGAGCCCAAGACCTTACAAGGCCCAAAGACTTTACCCTATAGAAAATAACCTGTTAGTAGAGGTCAGGAATTCACCAAGATGAGAGACCTGGATTCAGAACTGCTCCCAAATTGATTTCAAGAAGAGTTGCTCCAAGTTGGTGGTAGGGTCCTGCCTAGAGTACTCAAAAGAGCTTGCAAGTTTTGAAAAAAGGTGGCTCATTAAATTGTAGGCCTATAGCAAACATTTTAAACATACGCAGCAAAGGAGGAATACCTGCTATTACTGCATCTTCTGCCTGTCAGCCCCTTAGGGAGATGTCACTCAAGCAACAACAGTCTTTTTACCTTCAAAGATCACACAAAGCTTCAGAACACGTTCCAAAAAAGTGATTTCAAGAGGGTGTTTTTAAAACATGCAAATAAACATCATTAGTGAAAGTACATCACCTTTTCTTGGATGATGGGCAGCTTTTTCTGAACAAAGTAAATGCAGTTAAGTGAATCTGGACCATAGCAAATCATTCAATAGTGCTTCAGTGAAAAGAGAGGAAGTATCAAAAGCCCTTGTTGTCCTACCCAATCCATAATCCCTCTTCTACTTGGCCATTTCTGTAGCTTTGCTAACAAGCTGAAGATGAAATACTCAAAACTGAGGTATTCCACTGCTAAACTTCAAGCAGAAAGGCTACATGAAATAGAAGCACCCTGGTGTTTCCTGAAGACAAAACAGAAAATCCTGTCAATGCACAGGATTACGAGAATATCATGGCAGAAGATATTAAAACATGGAAAATACTGTAGACCTGATGAAAGTAACTCCCATAAAGTACCACGTCACACTCTTAGGAATCAATGAAATTGTTAATTATAAGAGTAGGCTCATACCAGAGAAGTATTTTTTTGGATGCAATAATCTTCCACAACCTTGAATGTTTTGGTTTATAGAAGAAATTCATCTCTGTGCTTTCAACCTTTTCCCATAGATCATGCTTTCTAAAGTTCCAGTCACTCAGCCTTCCCTCCAGGCATTTTTTTAAGGTTACAGAGGCAGAGCTTTCACCAGGGCTCTCTCCTTCCCAAGACTGAGAAAAAGCAAAACAACTACTTACAAGACTGCATTTCTGTGACACTTCTTGTGCAATGTTTCCTTCTGTATCTTACAGCAGCACAACAGCAGTGAGTGATGGTCTGTTAGAGATTCACTGTGAGCACCAGCACAGTCCTTTTCTGAAAACCAACTATCTCATCAAATACTAGCTTTCCAGGACAGAAACAACCCCTACCCCAGCTGAATTTCTTCCTACTTTGGGGGACATTTATCTTCTTTTGCAAGCAATTTGAATTCAAGTCTGCCCTCCAGTATCTTTCATATTCTCGCTTGCATTTGCCAAAGACAAACTTAATAAACACACTCCATTTCGTCATCCTATCAGTAATACAAAATACTGACCATGACCTGGAGGGATGTCCCTTCCCCTCTGCAAACAACTGTGCATCCATCTTATAGGAGTCCTTGCTCAATCATGTTTCCCAAGATTGTTTATTGTATTTTTAAAAAACAAAGTAATCCAAAAACCCTTCCTGTACCCAAGATACCCACCACACCTTAATTTACAAGCCTGCTACCCTGTAATAAAAAAATTTATTGCACTGATATGACAGGGTTATTTCCCTCGATGAGTTGGTGTTGGCTGCTATTCATCTCAAGTATCTTTCAGATTATTAGTTAATAACTAGTACAATTTCTTTTTCCTAAAGGTGAACTTAGACTGATTCTTCTGTCACTTTTCTTTATCATCTTCATGAAGAAAGGCAAATATAGAGCCATTTCCCAATCTTTTAATGAGGAGATTCCATCTTTCTTGATGTCACTGAGCATCAATCTGGGATCAAGGAAACAAAAGCTTCCAGGCAAAACCACTTGTAAAACCAAGTATTTGTGGGTACCATGAATTGGTCCCAACATGAGCAGAAGCCCATACCCCATTTTGAGGGTCCTGATGGGACAACTGGCTGAGCCCTCCAAGCCACGCTGCCAGGCCTCAGCAGACACCGGGATTACCAGCATACACAGCAACAACTGGGAGATTTGCAGGTGCAAAGGAAGTTTTGCAGCCTCTACAACGTTACACCAAGCTTAAACTCAGGTTTCAGACCAGCACTGTCCCTCTGCCAGGATATCAGTCCTGTTTGGGTGACGAGCCTTTTGTTGTCTCAGGAAGGGGTCACCTGTCATTACCACCCTTTCCCCACAGTGGTGTCACTTTTTAGCTTTTGGGGTACACACCTCAATAATTTTACTGGTCTCTACAGCATCCCTGTTTGTCATCTGAATAAGAGCTGCCAGAGATTTCTTTTGGGATCCAAAAACTGGCAGTCACTGTCTTCCTTTCCTCCCTGCAAAGTGCCTGGTCTCTTCCCTGCTGTTGGCACTGTGGCATTTTTCTAGTTTTTGTTCCTGAAGACCTCCAAATACCTTCCTGCTGTTGAAGTCTCTAAGATCATTTGTGTTAGCTGAAATAACCAATCTAAATTCTTGTTCTAAAGATTTCATTTTCTGCTAGAGGATTGTTTTTGCCACCAGATGGCAACAGAAGATGGCTATGCTTGAGGAGCAGTCTTACAACGCAGGCAATTTGGATTAAAACTCAACAACTTCAAGAGAAGAGAGCATCTGCAAGACTTCAGAAAAAAATCAGAAAGTCTTTTGAACCTTATGATTTACTTTCCACTTAGTATTCTAATTAACAGAACTCAAACAAATGTGGGTATTGTACACGACTCATTAATCTAAAAAATGTTCATCTCAATAATGATTTTCAAAATCTGTTAATCTGCTGAAGCAAGAAGAAAATCTGAAATTCCTCCAAAAACAGTCATCAAAAAGAGGAAAGTAACTCTCCTAGAGCCAGTATATTTAACATGTAAATAACAAATAATAGGATTTATATAGCAGGCAATGGCTTTTCAAACAAAGAGAAGACCTACAACGAAGGCTTCACGCATTTTTTGTTGCCCCGTTGTTAAAAAAATATACTACACAATCTCAAAAAATCTAGTCATTATTTCACCTGCAGAAGAAAGCACAGCAAGAAGAGATTGCCTGAGATTATACAGAATGTGTGGCAACAGAAAGAAAAAACAAAAACCACATACAAAACCCACAACCAACCAACAACAATAAAAACCCAACAAAAACACCAACCCACCTCTCAAGATCTTCTCAGACATTTTAAGTCAGTACCTTCTCAAAGCTTACTCAGCAGCACCACTTAAAATATCTAATTAACTCCTACAAAAACTATTTAATCTTACTGATGTATTAGAACAAAAAACCACCAAGCTAAGGACTGCACTGAAAGTTGTGAAACCAAAACTTAGAATGTTTAAAAAAAATGGTTTCATGAATAAATTAAGAAATACCAACTCAAAAGAAGAAAAACCCACCATCTTACTAGCTCACTCAAAATTCTCATCCCAGGTCAGCTGTGTCCCAACACTTGCATCTTAAAGACACACAGAGCAAAATCCTTCTAAAAGCCCAACTGTAGGAATACATGATGAATTGCTGCTCCTGGAAAGCAATCAAGAGTAAGAAAGGGAGAGACCAACACTCTACACTCACGGGGAACGGCTGAAACGCCACAACACTGCTGCATTTACAACAAATGCTGTGTGGTGAGAAAACATCCTGGAACTCCCTGGATCTTACACATCAGCAGTCAAATACTGAAAGAAGGAACATGTTCTTTTGCCTGAATTTAGACATCAAAATCTCACAAAATGAACTGCCCTCATACGCAGCTTCTCACCCAGGAAAAGAACAGGTGGAATTCCTCCCATGTCCATCCTCTGACTGGCTAATTTATCTCAACTGTCTTGGCCAGCTTGTTAATCCTGAAGGTGGCCCTCAGACAGGCTCCCAGCTAACAGCACCCTGCCCACACCTGTGCCTTCTAAAACGCATTAAATTGCACCTTCCCAGGTGGAACTATTCTCTCCAAAACCATTCCCCGCTCTGACCTCCTTCAGAGGCTGGCAACAACAGAGAACACAGCATAGTCTTTCAGGACTGTAAACTTTTTATTTTGACTTATTCTATGTTACTATGTATTTATCACATTATTAAGCTCAGAGAAAAATACTCAGAATTATTAAAGGCTGACCTGTCAGTTGCAATATTTAATTAAAAGCTTTATATTTGCCTTCAATATTTCAGCAGAGCACAGTATTTGTATGGATGTGGAGTACAAATGCCATAAAGCCATTGAGGAATTGTACTGCTACCACCAAAACATGTTAGTGATTAAGTGAGGCCAAGAGGTCACTCTGCAAATAGCTTTGTGCTAACTACACAGAACTTTTTAAAAAGGTGAATAAAATTCTAAAAGAATATATACTGCACATCTCTCATGAGATACATTTCTTAGTATTGAATTGTTTCATGTTACCCATTGCAGGGGTAACAGTTCTTTACCCAGATGTCAGATCTTCAACATGTTTGAGGGTCCCTGATAACTCCTCACAACCAGTCCCTGCTGCACCCTTCCATGCCATGTCCAACTCTAATAAGGGATGGTCAAAGTTTCCTCATCCTTTGATGGGCACAAACACCTCCACTGCTAATTTTCATCCCTTGGTGTAATGACTCAAAGTTAAAAGAAGCTTTAGCCTCCTCTGTCAATCAAATTCACATTCCAAACTGATTCCCAGCCAGTTTCAAAACGCTGCTAAAGTATTTTGTATTCATCTGTGCATGTCTGTACAGAAAGTGCCCCTCTCTCCCCTCCCTCCCAAGGAACACTCTCATATTAAGAATAGTTACTTTTAAGACTCACGAAAAATCCTAGAATTAAAAATTAGTTATGTTTACTACAGCAACAAGAAGCTGATACAGCCCTCTAATTATTCTATAACATTTTAGATAATTATGGACTTCACAGAAATCAGTCCAGCATCTGCTTCCTGTAAAAGAACACTGTGCTTCTCTAAGCAGTTTTCTTTATTTTCTTTCCCTAAAATTAGTTCACAAAGATAAAAGGTGACTTAAAAGATAAAGTTATTTGGAATTTCACCACCAAAAACAACAGTGGAACAAAGTTTAAAGAAAGTAACAGAGTATTTAAAGCTAGCATTTTAAAGGTCTTGGCATCTAATCCCAAACAAGAAACACACAGCATTTCCCAAAGGGAGAAATACGCCTTGACATCCAGGAAACTCAAAATTAGGCTGAAGCTCAGTTCTCCAGAATGTTTGAAGCTTTTGTTGTGTTACTTAAGTTATAACGAAGAACTCATTTTCAGCAGAGAAGGCACCTATATGAAATCTAGAGGCCTACCTACAGCCAGTAATACTTTGGGAACATACTAATGAGGAAAATATCAGAAAGAGAAAACCCTTTCAATGCCCCTTTAACCAAGGGATCATGATGATTTTACAAAATAGGTCAACACAGACTAGTCAGGGTAAGTTTAGCACAGATGTCAATAAGTATTAACCACTTGAGGTCAGAGTGTAAGTGCTCACTTACTGACATGTCCTCTCAGTTTGGTCATTTTGTTAGGATTGCCAGCACAAAGCTCAATGCTTTTCTTCTGCTCTTACACAGTGCTGGCAAAATCAGATGCAGACTCTCCACAGCTAGGCCTTATTCATGCACTTCTGCATGATCTGTCAGAGGACCAAAGCCAGAAAAGGCATGTATTCCTATCTCCAACTAAAAGGAACTTCATATTTAATATATATAAAGCACTATAAGCATATATAACACTTGAAAATCCTAGAGTTTCTAAGCTGAGCATGCAGAATATTGAATTCTTTCTCTTCTACAGTATCAACTATGGACAATTTCATAAATACATTGAAAGTATGACAGTACTTTAAAAGCAATCATTCAGAAAAAACCTGAGGCCTAGGCAGACTACACTACAGTCTGCCTTCCTGTTGAACAATGCAAAGACCTTAAGGAAAGAAATAGAAAAACTTAATTACACATACACAGAGTTTCCTGGGCAGCTTCAACTTTGTTTCTTCCCCAGTTTCATCAGGATCCATAATTTAAAGAATACTTTCTGGTTTTCTGGTTGTGCTGGTTGTTCAAAAGTGTTCAAAAGTGCTGGTTTGGATGTTATTTCATTTCTTTTTTACTATTTTAAGTAGAAGTAAATAGTAAACCAGTGGGTTTTGAGCTTACATTGGTTTAGAAGTAAAACCAACAAAAATTGAAATGCTGGTAAACCATAGCTGCTTTTATATCTGCTAGGGAACAGAGCTACACTACAGCAGATCAAGTGCCCCGTGGAAGAGTACAAAGTGGTGAATTCTGATGAAAGATCTCAACATGCCCCACAGCTTAGTGATACACACAAAAATATTTATCTTTTTGACCAGACAAATACACTGAAGCCTTGTTTTCCCCCAACCTACCTTCTGCTCTACTTAGTGCAGTGAGCCCAACCAAAAAAGACAAGTTATGAAAACAGGCTGTGTGGAATCGAATCTGTGTGCACTGGAGCAAGAGTTAAAAGTAGAAGTGCAGCAATTTTGTTAACTAATACAACTGCAAAGCTCATCAAGAAATGAATAAATCAAAGCCAATTTACAAAACATATTGTATGTAATGATGTTTCTCCACTGCTTCAAGTCTGACCTTGGATTAAATTCATGATGTGCTCTAGGATTTAGAAGTTACCATTTTCCCAGACAGGACAATGGAATTAGCTGGCCCTGAGCATACAATTTTGAAGCAGGAGGCCTTTGTTCCAGACAGTCTAGTGGCACCTTTCTTCACATTGCTGATGTCTTCCTAGAAAAGTTTTTTCTCCTGCTGAAGTACACCAGCACTTTGACCAGGCATTGACCCAAAAAGAGAAAGAGATTACCTGTTTTGGCAGTGATGAGTTGCAGGACCAATGGCCGTCTTGTCACAATTCCAGAACCTCGTGGAAGAAAATCCCTAGAAACATTAAAACAATAGTTACTACCCAGAAAGTCCTGTGCAGTTACCTAAGATATTGGACTAATTTGGAACCTTCTCTGTACCTCCAGCTGCAATGAAAATGGAAAGCTGCTGTGGACAGATTTAAATCAAACACTCCTATGAAGCAGGGCTGTTAATTTTGGTTCAAGATAGTAGTAGGTCATCACATATTAGACAAATATGTATTAAAACTAAATTACTGTCTCAGGGCATTACCAAACCACTTCAAGGCCATCATATATAACATCTCACCTTGCACAGTAAGAGCACCTGAGGCCATGCCCAAATTTATCAGGCCCTCTAAAATAATTGTGTCATTATTGCAAACTTGATTTTAAAAGAATTTGGACATAGAAATACACACACACAGACACACCACACCAAAGCTCTGGACAAAACAAACTGTGAGCACTCTGCACCTACTCTTTCACACACTTAGCTTCTGTCAGTTCAAATCCCCAAATAACTTTTCCAGCAAAATATCTGTCCAGAAGTTTTTGACTGAAAGCTGGAACTAGAAGTATTTTGGGACAGAGGGAGACAGTGTCCTTGGACTACAAAGCAAGCAAAAAAACAAAGACACCAACTCGGTCATATCACTATGCATCCCCAGGATTCTTTCCGTGCCTCCAAAGACAGAGAGGCTTCCTATGCAACTGAAACCCTAGAAAAACTTTGAAGCAGTTATTAGTTGCAAAACTCATGATATTGCATAACTAATAATTAGAAACCCAAAGCAAAATAACAGACATTTTTGTCAGGGTCTTCCCCACTTGCCATATCTATTAAACACTTATAAACTATGAGATGAGGTTCAGTGAGAGGCTCTGAAGAGTGTTCACTTCAAATAAGCAGCTCCAGAGGAATAAAATTCAGAGGTAAACGGTTGCACAATCAGCATAAGTTCATCAAAATCCCCTCATTTTTCCTGCCTACAAGGGATGTTGAATCACTTTCTTGCCTGCCTTTCTCCAGCTCAGGTGAAAAGCAATGCAGCACAAGGTTGGGGTATGAATTTTCAGTCAAATGGCAGAGCTGACCTGGGTAACTGTTGCCGTAAGTGTAAGTGCCTGTACAAAGGTGAGGCAGGAATGTGCAGTGTCTTTGAGAGGGATGGGGAGAAGGACAAGAGTCAAAGAAAGAAAGTACAGCCCTGTCAGCCTATTCAACAGAACTGCTTAGACAGGTCTGCTCAAGCCACTTGAGAAAACGCCTCTTGCTTATAAACCACTGCATATCTTCATACTGACCTTGTACTACTTAATGGATGCCTGACTTTAGTGGCTCCTTTAGAGGCAGCACATAAAACAGCAAGGATTAAAACAAGCCTCGAGGGTACATCTATGAAAAATAAACCACTCAAATATTCAGGATATTATTTGTGCAAATCAGAGGATATTAGGTCTGAGCAGTCCCAGGTCAAGACAGGATCAGGAATGCAACAGTGAACCTCTTTCCACAAGCACCAACAAGGTAACAAAGCTTCTGAAATACAGCAACTCTACCTGTGCTATGAGTGCTGAAGATTTCCTTCCCAACCTAACATCCAGACATTAAAAAAAAATTTAAAAATAACATATGCAAGCAGTTCTAAAGGTCTGAGGAACAAGACAGGCTGTCAGCTGTGCCCTGCAGTACTTTAGAACTCCCCAGCATTTTGAATAAAACAACGTTAGTTTCTGGGTAAGTTGTGTTTCCCTTTCTCAGTATCTGTTAATGTGTGCTTACAGTGTGATTACTCTGCAAACCAAAGCAGACCATGAAAGGGGAGGCTGTTCAAACACAAGCTAGCTCATTAACTTCCCTACTCAAACACAGGCCTGCAGGCAGAAGTACAATTAATTAGGAATTCAAGTAATCTCTAAAACAAAGATACTGCAGAAACATCAGGTGTGCTGATTTAAATCTGCTGTGATGCTTTGGAACACTTGAGAGAGTAACAGGACGCAGGAATTAGCTTAAAGAGATGCCAGAGGCCTTCAAATAAGTCTTTCATAATTTCAGTATCTACTCATGGAGGGAAACCTGTCCCTCCATGAAGTGCCATCTACTGATATTATCTCATGGGGAAACAGAGAAACATGTCAGGAACATGTCATACTTCTAAATGCACTGAAACAACAGTAGCCCAGCATGTAGCAAATGCCGATCGAGATTATAGTTTCACACATTGGATTTCAAGCATTTAATATCTGTTTTAAAAAGATTTTTTTTTTCCCCATCAAGAAGCTAAAATGAATTACCATTCAAGACAAACTGATCACCCAAACCAGTGTCCTCTACAGTACCACATGAGACAGTAAAATCCTTCAGGGAGTCAAAGGCTGAAAAGATTTATTGATTTTCTGCTTCAGACTAAGCACATTCAGCAATAAAGAACACTGCATTAATGCAACTCCCAGCTGTATGCAACACTGACCTTTCCTCAACAGCAAAATTACAGAGAAAGGTAAGACTACAGTTTTCCTTCAGAACATCCTCTTAACGTGTCCAAAAGCGATGGCATTCTTTAACCCTAATGAGCTGAACTAATGTCTGTTCAAGCAAACACCAGCAGAGAGAGGGAGAGCTGTGTTGATCACATAACCAACTAACCAGTGCAGCAGCAGGACATAAAGCTTCTGCTTCAAATGCACAGCTTGAAGTGGAAAAATGTCAAAGAATGAGGGTAACAAGGGGTTCACAGGGAGAGTTCAGGAGAAAACTCACCACCACTACTTAACCATTGAATGGGTGTTTTACCTCTATGAAAGAGACAATGACATCAATCTGCCCACAGAGACAGGGATTTTTTTTTTTTTTAACGTTTGCAATTTCAGCTTCAACTCTGTACAGCACAAATCAGATATTAAAAATAAACACATAAACGCTACTTCTAGAAAAACACAGAACTGTAAGTCAAATCTGAAACATAACTTGCACTTCTTTAGGAAAAGCAACATATACCCCATCATAATTTTAAAGCAAGAGAATCAGATTAAATGCGGTACAACTGCTTCTCCAGAAATGCCTACTCTGACATCCACAAGACAGGATGCAGGTCCTCTTCCATTCCCCTTGGGACAGAAAGCATTCTTTACAGGGTTTGTTAGTGGTGCTGAACAAAAGCCTTCTGTATTAGAAATGGCCCCACAACTTATACAAGTAACAGCAGCAAGAAATACAAGACAGAACACAGCCAAGTCTCAAAGGTTCCTTCTGACCAAAAGGAAAATGCCCCTCCGTGTCCTGATGGCACAATTAACAGGCTTCTAAGGAAGGCTTGAGAGAGCTGCTTTTTGACACCTTTTGGTCAGGGTACACATGAAAGTTTAGAGAGAGTTGGGAGAAAAAAGTCACATCGGAGTTGAAGCAGCTGCAAGGAAATCTGTCTAGGAAAATGTGACAGTTTGTGCTCAAAGACACAAGGGAGAGAAAAGGCTATTTTCTGTGGTGGGAGAAGTGACCCTCAGAGCACCTGTACACACAACTGTGGGACCACTTAACAATGACGAGGTGCAGGAAACAAGAAAGACACACATCATGTGAGAATAAAACTGGGAATGAAAGCCCTGCTCCTTTACGAGACATTCATCCTACATTAAGATTCAAACTACTTTTACATCTTTACTCTCAGAGCATTTTCAGCACAAAGCACTGTGCTGACAGCAGCTGTACCAGCTCAGCAGCAATGCTGTGGTGACAGGACAGTCCGTCAGCAAGGCCTGTCCAGTGCTGAATGTATCAAATGCAAATAAGAGGCAAAGAGCCAGGTCTTCCAGAACATCACTTCAGGAACTCTTCAATCTTAGAATGCACTCATCTGTTAGAATACCATTAAACACTTTCAAAGAGCAAAATATTTTCAGAGCCAAATAATTTTTAACCTAAAAGCTGCAAAATTACTCATGTCTTACTGCACAACACAGGCTGTTGTCTTCACTTTCTGGTTCTGCTCGTTTCTAGTATCAGAGATCTAGACAAGTCTATCTACTAAGTTTAATGTTTACTGCTTGTTTAATGCATGAAGTTAACAGACAGTAGTTTGAATTTAACTTCCTAAAACCCAAGTATCAAACTGATGCCACAGGATGGTGAAGCAAGTTAACAACGGCCATAGCAACATTTTAGCAGTTTATAATAACAAGCCAGTTCAGGCTTTAATATGAAAAAGTAATTAGACAACTCATTAATTGAAGAGTCTTGTGGAAGAGATGGGGACACCCTTTCAAATTTCAGGAAGGGCAGAAACTGTAATGAAATGCTGAAAAGCAAACTAGACACCAGCTCCTTCAGTGAGGTGGTCTCATTATAATGCAGGACTTTAGTCTATAAAGAAAAGAACACTTCAAACAAACAAAACATAAATATAACGTGTTCCAGGGGTACTTCCAGGTAGAGTAAGAGTTTTCATTTAGGAGATCTCTAGCACACTAACAGTATTTATTATGGTAAAAAAATAATTAAACAAAAAACAAAAAAAAACCACACAAAGAAAAAAGAAAAAAAAAAGACAAAACAAAAGAGTCCCCAGTTTGAAAAGTGATGATGCATCACCACTTAAAACCAAATTGTGGTTTCAAAAGAGTAACATAAATTTGCTTTACTTTGCCAGTACAGGATTGAGAAATGTTCTGTGCTTTGATCAGTTACATGGTCAGTATCACACAGGATAAATGGCAACTAATTTACATCAATGCCAATGTAATTAATTCATACAAAACATACGAGGGATCCAGGAAATCAAATAACTGAGGAAAATGTCAATGATTACACAGTAACTGCATTAAAGAGCTACAAACAATTAAAATTGATAGCGATGATTTGTCCAAAAAATCACAACTGCCTCCAAAGTAAAAGCCTCCACATTATTCACAAAGGGTAGAAACATGCCAGGCTCAAGACAAGAGCCACAGTTCTCTTACAGAAGAGCAGAAATGACCCATCTATTTCATTCTGCCAAGCATTAGCAATGTTACTTAGGAAAGTTCTCCCCCACTAACACAAAGTCCATCCCAAGACCCTAAACTTCCCTCAAATGCAGAAAGGCCATGATCCATCAGGAGCTAATACAAACAACAGTGCCATGGCAGCACCCCCACAGGCTTTTATTCACAAGTTTTGCCAAGGAATGCAACACCGCTTTAATTGCAATAGGAAGCAATTATGTCCAAAGTCAAAAGTTTTCCCAGGCCTTTTTCCAACAGTGTTTATTGTTTTATACAACTTCAGCCTGGCACTTTAGGAGCACTTGTGGCCCATATTAGCAGCTGAATTACCATTATCTTGTGCAAAAGACCACACAGTTGCACAGGAACACTTGCACATGCCCATACAGCCCAGCATGTCCAAGTTCTGTTGAAAAGATACATACGTACTCAAAAGGTTTTAATTTTTCTTGCATTTATCATATTTTGCCTCAAAGAAAAGTGCTAAAACACTCCCCAAAACCAGAAAAAAGCATGGTTCAGTGTAAGCCTGAGAAAGGAGATATGAATAATTTCAAATTTTTTTTCATCAGGTTCACTTTTTAAAATCCATAAACCAAACTCAGTTAATTTATAACTGAAGAACTCTTAATGCTAAAAATATACATCTGAAGACCTATTTTGCAGATGTGCTCATTCTATCTCACCTGTGCTCCTGTGCTCACCAACCCCACACAGGACCCAGCAGGAGATCCTTCACTCACTTTTATTCATGACAAAGCAAGGTATGTCCAAGAGATGAGAAATGTACTTTGCATTTATGCAGATGCCTTCTTAGGAATTAAGTCCATGGCACTATGTACTTTTTCTGAGATTTGTCATCACTGACACAAGACACCACTGTTCTTATTCTCGGTGGCTTTGGAAGCACAGTTTCTCTACCCTTCAAGTGACAGTACAAAGATAACCCAGGACATGTTTTCAAGAAGTCTCAAAGCTTTAAGGCACTACCCCTGTTCTGCTTTGATGTCCTCAACCATGTGCCTTTTTTTAATTCAATAACACAGTAGTGTTTCTACATGACACTGATATTTGGCCATTTATGTTGTTGCTCATCGGCTCCAAGCACAGAGACCAACTCTTATCGTCAGTCACCACTTGACCCCTAACCTCCTTTCGTTAGTTACAGAAGAGTAAATGTTTTTTGTTTTGGCACAATGTCTGTCAATCAAGAGTCTCCCACAGCTTTGTTCAGTGGCTGCAAAACCTCAACCTAACATAAAGGGCCTTACTTGAAGATGTACAAGACAATTAATTCCCTTTATTGAAGAGCAATGATACCTATCTTAATTAGGCCTACCAAGCACGCCAAATGCATTTAAGAGGCTGTGGATTTTTAGTGATATCAGGTATATTAGCTCCTAAAGCTCTGTACCAATCTTTCTGGTGGTTTTTTTGGGAACCACAGAGCATAGATGGCTGGCATCCTTCTCATGACACTTTGGTGCTTAATTCATGTTTGGTCTCAGTTTGCAGCAACCATTCTTTCAAGGTAAACCTGTTCAATGATGGATCCTTTTAATTAACCTGCTCAATCAAGCACAGTCCAATACCCAGGAGCAGTAACTACTCATTGCAGCCCCTGCAGTGTGGGCATATCTTTAGGGACAAGAAACAGAATATCCAGACATCTTAGGGCTCTAAACTATCTCTTCCTCTCAAGCAGGGTATATAAACTTACTGTTTTTGAGAAGTCATTTTCCAACCCATCAGTGTCCTTCATCACCATTGCTGAACTACTGGACCTGAACAGCAAAGCAGGGACACCCCAATTATTCTATCCACCACTTTCAGGTAAGAACACAAGTTGAATCAAGAAAAATTAAAAAATAAAATATTGAAAATCTTACACAGCACTACAACCTAACAGCCTAAAATGTCTCTTTGGGTCTCCTTTCCCCCACTCCTTTATGGAGTTAAGATCAACTATACAAAAATCCAAAGGGCTATGGTAAAAAAAAAAGGTCTATCCAAAAAGACCTAACTATGGGAATATTTGAGAGTAGCTTCTAAATGTGACAAAAAGGTATTTTTGAAAGCCCTTGAAAAACTTCAAACAAGCTGGCAGGACATTCCAGTCACACTAGCTGGGCACCTCCATAACAAATATGTTCAATGACAATGGTTAGGCACCACTAAGGTGAGAAAGCAAAGCTGGAGATTTCCTCTTCATGCAGAAGACTGGAGAGAGAGCAGGCTTAGAAATCCCTGTCGTTATACTTCTCTTGGATCTGGAAGATGCTTTCTGTAAGTAGCAACAGCATTTCTGCTCAACAGGCTGCCAGAAATTAATACATCTGCCCCACCAAACATTATAAGGCTATGAGAGAATCAGTGCCAAAAATTACTCTAATCCCAATGGTAAAGTCTTCCATTAAATACGACTGGAACCAACAGGTTCTCCAAAGTAGGGGACATTTGAACAGAAGTCTAAGAAGGCACAGACCTTCTCAGACCAAGTCTAAAGCTGTATTTTGACAGCAGTGACAGTAGCCCACATCACATTTCCTTACAGAAAAAGGTAAGCCTATTCACTGACTCAGGGAAAGAAAAATGCACTTCCTAGTATTAAAAAAAATTGTCTTTTACATGATAGAAAGTTTTAAAGCCTCAGTAATGATTACAGGACTGAAAACTTGCCGTACACAGCTATGAAAACCTGCCAGGCAAAACCGCAGGAGTGGTGAGATGAACAGTGCTCTGTTTGCAGTGATTCTGCTGGGCTGTGGGCTCGCTGTATGAACAGATCAGGGAGCTGCCAATGTGCAGGCTCGTCGGCAAGGCACGGTATGCACGATGCATCTGTCCTCCCTGGCAGGCATCCAACACTTTGCTGCATCATCCTAATTCCATTTGTGAAAATGCCCTTTTTCCTCTTTCTCTTTTAAGATTTTACAAAAGCTTCTGCTATTTCCTGCCCAACGGTGCTCTCCATCAATTCCAAGTGGTGGTGGAGGGGGAGAAAGGAAGCACGAAACACAAAGAAACCCAACAATTCTCAGAATTTTGTGTCAAAAAGAATAAAGCAGACTTTGCAGGACAACTTATTCTCCCTAATCAGATATGTTTGCTTTTAGGAAAGGACTAATTTGCATAGGATGTTGGTGCATAAAAGCCCATCCATTCTCAGGATGAATACTAATGTAGCAAGATTCTGTATCTCAACACAAGAAACAAACAACAAAAATTCTTTACTCACTTTAAATTGTTGTCAGTGCTCTAAATAGACCTTGGCTGTTTGGGTTTTTTTCCAATCATTTCCAGCTGCCAAATACTATTAACAATGTTTCTTGAGAAAGATTTGAGGGTAATGTTTTCCTCCATAATATAATAAGAGATAAACAAAAATCTGACTGCAAGGATCAGAAAGAAAACAGTATGTCCCAACAATCCAGGCATATCAGCTACATGAAGCTAACTACTATAGAAATACTTGCATCTACAAAATAATTCACCTCTTGATACTCTGTCAAGACAAATCTTTTAGATATTGTGAATTCCAGTGCTGTTATCAAAAACTCAGACAAAATAAGCTGCTGCCCTTCCTCCCAAATCACACTGTCCTGAACTGGAATCCATCAGTACAGACTTTTTAAACTGGCACAGCACACCATCAGCTGTGACACATCCCAGTAAAATCCAAAAACATTTGCCTCTTCAGAAACGTTGTGAAAATACATTTCTCTTTTGTGGCGGACAAGGTGTCAAACTGTACAATTACCTTTTTTGGTACAAGTCATTTCAGATCATTTTACAGAGCTGGAATGTAACAGGATTCAACTCTTGTATTCCCTGCAGAAAGTATACACAATGGGAACTGTAGCATAAAGAGCATGAATTTATCGACAGGAGGACAGCTACAGAAGGAAGGGGGAAAGGAGGTTGTTTCCAAAACAAGTGATCCAAGTTTCTCAAACAGCTTCTCTTCTCTAGCCACTTTATCCTTTTATACCTGCGCATTTATCCATTTTTGAGCCTGTAGTACATGCAAATTAATATATTGTACAGGACAATATAATGTCTGCTTAGCTCAAGAGTGAAATTTAGTATCAGCCATGATCTCCCATCTCTCTGCTCACCAGAAACTGAATTATTAGCACCAGAAAAATTTATATTAGAAGTCTGACCAAAACAGTGTTTTGTGCTGCTACTTCCCAGAACACTAACAAAGTCATAATGCTGTAGGTCTCAGCCCAGACTCCTGAGCTTTCCAGCCTATTTCCCAGATCTGACAGACATTGAGGACCTTCTGTCAACATTTGTTTAGCACCTGAACAAACTAACAGGTGAGCACACAAAGGCACAACACTGCCTCTGATGGATTATGCTAAAATTTCTTCAGCAGCTTCCAGCTTGACTGATGTACAGACCTGGAACAGAGCCCGTTTCACCCCCTGTCATGCAGCAGAGACCAGAGATGTCTCTCAGTTGTTCTCATCCTTGCCACGCAGAGCCCTGTCTGTTCTCTGCAGGTGAGTTACACCCAGGCAGCTTTGGAGCATCCTCTAGAGCTGAGCACCACTGAATACACGTGCACAGTTTTAGGCATCTGCAGTGTACATAGTAAGTAACGTACAAAGTGCCTAAGGTTAATCTAGCTTTGATGGTAACATCTATGAGGGTAAAAATCTATCTGTATTACAGCAAAGAGGAAATCTCCTGCATATCTGAAGAATGAAATCTTGGTGATTTTCACAGGAGCTAGCATACAGAAATACCATGCTAGGTACTGAATTGAAAGCGTACCTTCCACATACAAATTATAAAGGCTGACATTATCAGTAGACACTTGGATTGAAAACCTCTCTTATCTACAGCTACGGGTCTCCTTTACATCCTAGAGGCTATCAAAGACAACAGTGCTTGGCAGCACATCGAAGTCCAGCATGCAGTTAAATGGGATTTTGCTCCTCTCTAGTTCAATAATGCTGCCTTGTTCATCTCAATGCAACTTGCTGAAGAAAAAGATGCAAGGTCACAGTTAAATAATGCCCATTTCCTGTTCTCAGCATATTTACACTACAGGCTTTACCCTGCAGACACACAGCATTAAAAGGATTCCCAGTAGCCCGTTACACACTAGCACAGCAAACATGGTAAGTTCATGGCCTTCTATTTATTGGAAGGCCTTATAATGTTTTTAAAAACTCACAAACAATTTAAAAAAACCAAATCAGAAGAAGCAAAAAAGGTCTCTGCCCCTCACACTTGCAATCTAGGCACTGTGAGAAACCCACTAATACTTGCAGGAGTATCATCAGTTTGCTCAGATCAGGGATGGCAAACCACAGACATGATCTCTCTCAGTGACTAAGTGGTTAGAGGTACAAACAAAACACCAATAAGAGTCCCTTTTTGGGATGAGAAAACACTGCTGTATCTCAGCTGTTCAAAGCAGAATCCAAGACTCAGTTTTGGTGCAACACAGAAATCTAAATCAGCCATCACTTAAACAAGAGAAATGCATAACAGAAAGTTTTAAACTACAATCACAGTTATCCCAGGCTAATTTTAAGATTATGTGCTACCCTCTTCCTTCACAGATAGAAACAAGTTAAAAATAAAGGAATAAAAATCTGTGGTTAAGGCAGAGTAAAGACTCAAGGCATGTGTGGATGCAGATGCAGGTAATGTTTAAAAATCAATGTGAGGTTATACAGTAAATGGGCGGCAGAGAACTCTGTCCACACTTCCATGCTTCTGCTGCAATCCATGGCAGCATCACTCCCGATGTTTACTGGTGAATGTCCAAACAATCACATTGCTAACATCTCTTTATCTAAGCTGGAAAGCCTTGTTTGCTATTTCATCTACACAGGAAAGTGACATAAGCTTGAAACATTAGCAGCAGCAATGTCCATCAAGAAGCAGCAAGACAACAAAGGTGTTGGTTATTTGTTGATTTCAACATTACAAAATTCCGCATTGAGGGCTCCTTCCTGAAGGCAATGAAAAACAGGACTTACAGTATTACACAAGAGTCTAGAGAGTCAGACAATCTGTCAGGCTTTCAGAAGTGCCTCTGTATTAAGAATCAGGAAAGTTTAGATAAGTAGAAAAAGAAAAAAAACCCACAAACCTCTCCTGAGATGACTGTTCTGCTTTAAAAAGTATCAGAGGTGTGCAGCCACCTTCAGTACTTTGATGGATTGAACTCCCAGTAAGAACTGCCACTGAATCTGTAGCACTGATTTCTCAGAAGGCACTCGAGACCAGACTGGGGTTTTTTTGAACATTGCTTTTTTCAGGGTTTTGAATTTATTCTGAAATCTAGATCTCAGACTTCAAATACTACACCTGTGTTCACTAAATGCTACAATACCCTAATCGTACGTAGCATACTGAAGTTATAGTAAGTCTATGTATTCTCAGAGGTACACTTTACAAAAGTGTGAAGTGTTACTTACTGATTTAGCATCTCTACATTGCTTGATACACTGAACTTAAATGCCAGAATAAAGTCAGAGCTCCCTACACTATGCCTGACTCATTACAGAGTACAGCTTTTCTTAAAATAGAAGAAATATTTTAATGGCAAAATTTAAATGCCAAGAATAAGAGAGAGATCCTCAAAGTAGTTTTAGAGGAAAAAATTTACTTTACATGTGAGAGAAAAAAAATCTGCATATTTGTTTGCATGTCTGTTTTTTACTACACATTTCATTTACTTTGTATATATCAATACTCAAGACTTGACAAAAAAATTAATTTTAAGTCCACAATGGAGGTATATTTAAGGACAAAACTAGGCCATCTGTATCCCATGCAGTTTGTTCTTCAATGTATAAATGTAAAAACTTATTCAGGGAAGAAACCCAAATGAGCCACTGTCTCATTTACTGCTGTTTCTAATTAATGAAACACCCAGAAAATTCTTGCTTTTGTTGCACCAGAGTATTTTGATAACTAGGCTAATACACTCAATACTCTACTCAAAGCTGTACAATGGCTTAATGAGTCAGGAAAAGGAGTGGTTGATTCTCATTTCCAGAAGATCCTTAAGATTAAAAAAGAATACACAGTGCCACATTTCAGTTTCTGTCTCCAACTGCTTAGCTTTCTCATGCCTGTTTCAAAAAAGAGGAGAATTTTCTGTAAAGTTTTTCTGTCAATGCCTAGTAGCTAAAAGAATAAAATACCTGCGCCAGTCTTAATACATCTGCCCCAGGAAGCATCAATCTAAGTACATGTCTACATTCTTTGGAGAAATTTTGTTTTCCAGCAGCCAGAGTTAAAGTCCCTTCTCTTTTCCTAATGACTCAATGCAGTCTTTTCACAACCACCATCTCAAGCAAAAAAGACTGAGCTGAGCACACAAGGAATAGCAATTTCAAAAAGAAATAATCAGTACATATGTCATAATAAATAGCTATACTACATGCAATGGCCCTAGATTATCAAAAGCATCTCAGATCAAAAAGCTGCAAAGCTGAATTACACAATCAGACCTCAGGCTCTTAAAATGAAAGTGCTTGTTTGATTATGACTGACAGGCTTACAATCAAGAGTTCCCATCTCTTATAAAACAATTATTTGACCACATGTAGTTTATATTATATTGAGCAGGAAAGGAAGTGAAGAGCTTTCAAGTTGGAAACCTAATTATTAATTTCTTGCTATTTTTAAGAATAAAACAAGGTTCTGATTTCTGAAGGAGGAGGCCCTGACAAGGTAGCTTGCAGTCTGTGCCTTCAGTTATCTTAAAAACCCATTTGGATATACATGAAATAATAGAAAGTGCTTTGTCTCCAAGTACAGTTTACAGGGATTGCTTCCTGCCATTAGTTTTCTTTTAAGTAACCCTATTATTATCAAAAGTGAGTTTAAAAAGCACAAACAACATATAAGCTCTGTATTGCTCTGTAGCACATCAGTAAGAACAGGCCAAGTGCCTGTCTCCCACTGGCAATCTGTTGGTAATTTTTGTTTGAGCCCCCTTTGAGCTTTTGAATCACTCTCCCATCAACTTCTACCAGAAGATTAGATCCTTTGCTTCAAACACTGGCACAACATTTTATGGGCACACTTATTCCTGTTACAAAGAGAAGCAGGGAGGAAGAACATTTGCTCTTTAGACAATTCCATTTCCTCAAACTTGTGCCATGAGCTCCAGTTATGAACACATGAAGGTCTAACCCATAAGTGGTAATGACTGCTGTCCTCAGGTGCTCTCAGGAATCTCTGTTTCCATCTAAATATAACCAGAATCCTGAGAGGAAAACCTTCAAACACAGTCCTTGACTACCAAAAGAAACTGTCTCCTTACACACAGAGGAGCAGTAAGTAAAGAGGAAACTCTCCAAATACCTCAGGGGATGCTAATCCAAACAGAACAATAATGGACACATTGAGAGATTTGACACTGCCTCACTCCAGCTTTGTTCAAAGCCAGCCTACAATGAGATGAGTAGTTCTGGGTGTCACACAATTCCTGGAGCAGGCAAACATGCAGAATCCATCCTTATTCAACACCACTGTCGATGCAGATCACACATGTGAACTAATCCAAACATATTCCCTGCCTGTTGTTAGTCATTAAGGATGCTGTGTGCACCTAAACAAGCCTTGGTGCTACCCTGGAGACAGCCATGGATATGTGTCACTCAGCAGCTTCAGAAAGAACAGGACCTGGATCCTACTTCCAGACCATCTGCCAGCCCACAGAACTGTGCCAGGGCCAGATCCCTCTCAACCCTTCTGAAAAATTATGGCAGTGCACAAAGTAGATGGTGGATAATGCTGCATAGCCCAGCATGTTTCCTAGGACCCATAAAAAAGTACCAACTCTTGTTACACCTGCAAGTCAGAAAATAGTTTCCACTGTCCGAGTGCAGAAAAAAAAAAAGTAATCTTTGCACAACCAAAGACCCTACGGAAGACTGAAACAGGCACAATGCTATAGTAGCTACAGACAGCAGGGAATAACAACCTGATCCTAGAGTTAAGAACCACCCTACCAACCTCACCAGAGCTGCAGTGACAAATCCTGAGGTTAACAACCAGCATGTTTGTAGCAATACCCTGACCTCCACATGGAGAATATCATGCCTTCGTTGTAACAATTACAGCTATCCCTGAAGGGAAGAGATCTTGAATGTCTCTCTGGAGACTAAGAGTTCATCATTTACTAATGATAATGATTCATGTGGTAAAAAAATCCAAAGCTGACATAACAACAAAAAAAACCCCTACAACCATAAAAAAACCAAACCAAAAAACCTAAAAAAACCCATGAGAATTAATGCTCAAACTTCAGAGTAATGCAAGGACTATTTTATTTTGATGTTAATTTCAAAGGTGTGTTACTATTAGTTAAAGTTTGCCCTGTGGTTATTCAGAGGTCATACAATGTAGCACTAACAAAGAGAAATGAACACAGCATGTCTCTACACGGAAACTTGCTAGCTCTACAAGCCGTATTAAGACAGATGTGGATGAAACAAACTTGTTTAAAGAGAGCAGATGCATTATCCCATAAAAACAGAAATATCCTATGGCTTACTAAAAAGAGACACAGATCATTTGCCTGCTGATCCGACAAGCAAAATCCTCTTCCTATCTCATGGATATTTATTAATCTGATTCTGAGGGTTCACAACCAAGTTCTCACAGCTTAGAAAGTGCACATCTGCTGACCACACGTACTCAGTCTGGAGGAAAAGCACAAGTAAAACAGAGTTACTTAGGTCTCATGGAATAGGTTTGAAGCAATGCATTTTAATGTCATTTTTGCAACAGGCTCTAAGGTTGCAAGTAGGGACGTACTACAGATCAGTTCATGCTGAATCTCAGGCAGTTACTGCATAAAACAATGATGTGGAACTCTGAAACTGGGTTGAAAGAATCCAAATTCCAGATCCCATATGCCAGAGACATTCTGGTGTTTCACAGTAGCCTGTAATCTCTTCTTTGAAGAGACTCTCTTGCAGTGTCTGCAGGACAGACAGTGAATAACTATATGAGTGAAAAAAAGTTACTGCCCTTAGCCCTCCTTCATAATCCTTCCTAGAAGTGCCCATGTCTCACTTGTGCAGCTGGTTCCAGTCTCTTGCCCAAACACGCCAGATCAGCACAAACTGCTCATTTTCACCTTTTGCTCCAGCCAGGCACATGCAGGCGGCTGGGTGGGGGTGCGCTGCACTCAAAAGAACAGCTCCACCTGCGGATCAGATGGAGCAGATCCCTCTGGGAGCGGAGCAATAACAAGCATCTGGGAGTAGTGTGATCTTCCATCAGCACAGCTGAATTCAGAGACCGACATCAGCCCACCTCACTCAGCTCTGACCCCAGGGACCAAAATATCCTCACTGACAAGAAAAATGAAGGTGCTTTTTCTCCTCAGCACACATGCTTTGTGCAGCTTTGTGGACACACAGATCAAAAAGTCAAAAGGTTACCAAAATACTTTTTAAGGACTTGGTTAAAGAAAACAGTAATAATTTGATGGTCAATCTTGCTTCCTGAGGATCTCATTTATGCTTTCCAAACTCGAGAGACTGGCAGTACTATCAACACCAGAAGTTAGCTGAAATCTTCAAGAAGAAGAGGAAGAACTAACATCTAAAACAGTAAATTCTGAAGCAGAGATGAAGAACCACTATACAGTATTTTTATGCTGTATATCAAGCGCTATTGCAGCCTGACACATGACCGGGTTGTGGAGCGACACTGCATTTAATATTACCTTCAGTGACGATCTCAACATGTGAAAGTCCCCCAATCACCGACACACGACAGTATTTCGACCCTATAATCCAGACTAGGATCGCAGCTCCGCTCCGGGAGCACCAGCTCCCTCCAGGAGCCCGCAGCTATTTGCGGCAAACGCAGCAGGAACTTTATCAAGCAGCACGTGAAGCTCCTGTTTACCTCGGGACATCTCCGGAGGCACTGCCTGTCCGTCAAAAAGCACCACCTGAATCGTCAGACTTTCCCTTTTCTGTCACTAATTTGTTAGAAATCATGCTGATGTTTGACTTGACGATCCTGGAGGTCTTTTCTAACCTTAATGACTCCGTGATTCGCATACCCACAGGCGCGTTGGGACGGTGCGATTTATGTGAGATAGGATGGGAGGAACGAGCCCCCCAGAGCCAGCACCCCACCGAAATTAAGGTTTGGGACTTGAAACACCTTGTTCCCCTCAGGCAGCCGTCACCCACACGCACACACACAGCACACGAACCGGGCACACGAATGCGTTCGCACGGGAGCCGCGGCGGCTTCCCCGCAGCGCGCACATCACATCACGGGCGCTGCCGGGCCAGGGCCCGCCTCGCCACCCCCCCGGCACCGGTTGGGGGCGCGGACACCGAGCACCCTCGGCGAGGGCCAAGCATCCCCGGTGGGCTCGGAGTCGCGAACCGGCCCCCCC
>WBMZ01013255.1:0-34573 GCA_013400975.1 Atrichornis clamosus | reverse complement strand
GTCTTTCAAACTAAGACAGCAAAACAAAGACTGGGAGCAGATACAATAAATATGTTGGTGACTTGAGCCTGAAAAGGGACAAGGACAGTGTTAGCTAAAAGTAAAGTGTTTGCACAAAAGCAATTAATGTGTAAATGTGTTGCAAATATGTTTTGATTGGAAATCTGGAGATTTTTTTTCCTTAAAAGAGTGATATCCTCCAATACCCTTTCTGTGGAAGTAGAAGGGGGAAGAATACTAAATACTTAGGTAGATCGAGCTCTATCAAATTATACATATATATATTTGCAGTAGCAGGGGAACTGAACTTGATCAGGGGTCATTTCCAATCTTCTGATAGATGGGCCAGGAGTGTCTAGATACCTCAGTGAAAAATCACACAAATAAGTAAACATATAAACAGCAGTGACATTCCTAATGTAATTATGCAAGGGTCTCCAACAGCTGTGCAAACATGAATGCTAGACACATATCTATCACTCAGGAAAAAGTGAAGCAGGTATTATTGGCTTCATGTTGAACTGGGAAGACTGACGTATAGAGAGGTTGACTATCTGGTAAGAGTCTCGTTCAAAGGTTTTCTTTTCAGTAACCACAAAGCTCCACTGGGCTGAACTAGCAACATAGACGTTTTGGAGTGCAAACAACCACGTAAAAAGCTTTCCTAGAGCAACAAGAAAGAGGTCTATACCTGTCTACTCTAAGAAGTAGTACTGCTGAAGACAGGATGAGGGCCCTGTCAGTTTCTTGGGAGTGGCCCATGTTGTACTGTAATACAGTATTCTTTATATGCTGAAAATAATAGAAAATAATCAGAAGCTTCTATGTCAATTAAAGCAGCCTTGAAGAGGCTCCACATTTTGCTTGGGGACATCACAATAATGGAACAGTGTTCCCTCTGAGTGAAAGAACCACGTAACTGAAAAACAGGCCATGTGAGTAAGTGACAGAACTGAAAGAAACCAGAGTAACCCTAAATTCTCTCCTTACCACAGTAAATATAAGTCTTCATTTACATTCAACCAGCAACAAAAATCACTTTGCATCAGCCCTTCTTCACTGGCCCATACTTTCCAGATATTTTCTGTGGTCTCAGCATAAGCCTGTAACTACAGGCAATCTAGTGCAAAAGCAGACACTTTCCTTTGCTAAATTTGCCCCATTTAAAAAACCCCAAAACCAGCAACACTCAGTGACAGGCTTTTAAGAATCCATCAAAGAAAAAGTGTTGGCCTACCTGTGTAGTCACTGGCCTCGTAACAAAGGTTAGCTCTCAAAATATACATCTGCAGTAAGGAAAAAGGACTAGTCTGTCCCTGCTCTCACACAATCCTTTGTGTCCCACACCCCAAGCCAGTGGTCTCAGGCAAAGTTAAACCACTTACAAATCTTTTCACCTAGAAACCATAATTATCCCATTATATCTGAATTCTAGGTTGAAAAAAAATGTAGAGAGCAAATAATACCTCAGTCTAGAATGGGTTCTCTGTTATTTCACATTTTCCCCACAGGTTATGTTTCTGTTCCTTGAATACCCAACTTCTTCCCTGAACCATTAGAGGAGTCCAGCAGAGCCCCAGCACTTTAACTTTCTACCACTTCTGCTACCCACAGCCCTCCACTTAGTGAGAAGGTGAACCTGGTCTTCCTCCACGATGCTGGGTAAACCTTGGGATTCTACCCAGTTCTTTTATTCATTTTCTACAGGGTTTGTACAAGTGGATTCTTTTTTGTTTGTCCTGTTTGTCCAGTTTTCTCCACTGGAAAAGTAATAGTTCATTTTAATCTCATTATGTTTGAGTGTCTCCTGAGTTATGAAAGGCTGTCAGTCAACCAGAGAGAAGACATTTCCCATGGTATGGCATCTGTTTACATGAATTTTATTACAGGTGAGTTATTGAACAGCTTGAGCTCATAATTTTTGATACTATCTACTTGTGTTTCTACCAACAAATCTCCACGTTTCCTTTGCTTGGGAAATAAATGAAATAAATTTTTTAAAATGGCTTTAAGCAAACTGTTTTCTAGCAGACATAATTTTCTTTTCTGTGAGGCATTCATCATGACACAGCACATAAAGCAGAAAAAAATTTTAGGCTGGACTCTGTACCATTGATGTTGAGTCACTTACACCATTGCTAGCAGCCACCAAGTGAAATGGTTGTGTAAAGCTTCTCCTGGACCTGTATAAATGATGCCAAATGCAAAGCCCTGGAGCATGGTATATTATATCCTTTCTCACACATTCTAGGCTTCACATTTTGGCACATACAGTATAATTTCCCCACAGTTCTAGACAGTAGTAATGTTTGTTATTAGGCCTGTGTTAAACAATTCCATAAACTCATGTGAGGCCAAAGCTTGTCTTAAGTAACTAAGAATGACAGGTAGGAAAACCCATTTATTTCAAATTTATGAATTCTGGATAAGCTATAAAATTGCTGTACCATGGAAAGGTTAAGATTATATTGAATCAGCAATTTGCTACCACAGTTGGTGTCATGTAACTGCCTGAAAAGGAAAAAACATCTAAGTGAGTCACTGCCATTAATAGTCTTCCATTTAAAAAGGACTCTCTTAGAAGAAATGTATGACTGCCCTTGCACCCAGCGGTCTGTGAGAGCTGGAGATGTGTCATGGAAAAATCCCAGAAAAAAAGAAGGACAAAGAGCAGGAAGTGGCTGTTGAAAACACAGATATTAAGAGTTCAAGGAACTCAAAGGAGCACATTTTGACCAAGGGAAGTCTTTTGACCATTGTATTAGGAGAAGGAAAATACCTTGTTCTGAGAGAAGGAGATGGGGATTGCAGTATATGCAGACAGTATGTAGCAGCCTCCCTCCTGGGAGGGAAGAGGCAGGAGAGATAAACCTGAAGCTGAGCAGATTCCTCATGTCACAAAGGAAGTATATGTGTCAAAAAGATGAGACACGGGAATATGGTCCTTATGGAGAGATCATGAATTCTGAATATTTGCAGTGAAATCTTTCTACAGAAACTAAAAGGCATGTGTCTTCCTCATTGGTAGAATAGGCTTTTTACCCAAGAAATCTGAAAAGCTGTGGATCTTTGGTTAGCTATTGTTTCAATTTCAAGAGCTTTCTTCTGCCTTCCAGTTTCCTGCATCTTCAGTCTCACTGTACTAGGATGAGTGTTCTAAATTACCTGCTCTTGGCCAATGGTCCCACTTCCAAAGTACTCTCCAGGCAGAGTAGCATTAGGGCCAAGCTACAGACATCATAATTTGTCTGTTAATAACCACCTGCTTTGCATCTCCCTATGGAAAGCAGAATAAGTGCTGGGCTGTGATGGGAACCCAGACAACAAGGTAAAATGGCAACAGGGAAAGGAGCATCTTCACATTAACCTTTCAGCTGATGATTTCCTGGTGTTAAGAGTGCACTGAAGCAAAATAGAGCACAGTTTTGGAGTCTGTTTCTTCAGTATTGACATGGGGCTGGAATGACCATAGCTACACCCTTAAGCAGTGGAAACTTTAGTGTTATCTTCCCCTTGTGAGGAGAACTGAGCAAGCAGAGGGGGCAGATGGCCCTGCTTTGTCTTCCCTGTGCAGCCCTCAGCCCCAGTGAAGACTTGCCAAGCACCATCTCAGGTTTTGGCTGCTGACACACTGAGGACTGGCAGGCAGTTCAGTGCCCTGTTCTCTTTGTAGTGGCAACAGGAAAGAAGGGGAGGCATTACTGGTTACTTACTCACTTTTTATGGACCGGCAGGGCTGTGCCCTTTGTTAGTGGTCAGAGGGATAAAAGCAGCTCAGAGCTTTAGGGAAAAGATGGTATCAGAGACTTACAGGTGGGGAATAACAAAGCAACAACAAAACAGTAGTGTAGTTGCACTTGGTTTTTCATTATCTCCACACTGGCATCAGATGTTAAGAAAAACCATGGGAACCAAGTCATCCAATAAAAATGCTCATAAATGTGAATTAAAGAACATTTAATCACAGGTGAAAATTGTGCTTTTTACCTGTTCATAGAGCACTGTTATTGATGCCTAAGCATTTCTTGTGTAAGACCAATAAGGTCCCTAAGCATTTGATTAAATAAGGCACGTTTGCCAATAACAACAAATAGAAAAACTGAAGCCACAAGTTTTAAATGATCATACAATGTTTTCAGACATGAGAGTCATCTTAAACCATGACTTAAAATTGGCAACAGCTCGTTGTTAAGGACCCAGTCTCTTGGTGACATTAGTCATTAACTCAGTCTTGTGCTGTTGACTCACTCAGACTCTATCTAAACAGAGAGAAGGTTACATGCTTCTCTTTTCAGCTATGAAATGTAAGCATTTTATGAAGGCAGAAATTGTGGTTAACATGCTACATGCTTGAAAATACATTAAAAGTCTCATGACTTAGCTGAAAGTAGCTGAAAGGAAGCAGAAGAAAATGGGAGGTCCCCAAAATACATTAAATAATTATCTCTATACCAAAGGTATGCTTCTCTGTACAAGTTATTCAGGCATGAGGTCTTAGAAGAAAAGCCAAGTGATGCCTCTTCACAATTCAGCAGAATGCCTTGTAGTAAGACAGAAGACCTGTGCTCTAGTAACAGGGACCTCACCTGAGAGATGAGAAAACAGCCTGATTTAGAGAAGGCACAAGTTGTGTCTTCCATCTCTCAGGTGAGCATCCTAATCCATAGGTGGTAGGTGGTTCTAGGATTGGAGCTTCTTCTGGAGAAACTTCTGTTGTGAATCAGAAAGTACATATGGCACTGAGAAAGGCAGCAGTTTTCTGGTCTTACAGCTAGCTGAAAAGAGTGGTCTTCTAGTATGTCTGAGACTCATGAAACTCTGGCTTTCTGGACTCAGGATGTAATCTTGCACAAAGCTCTCTTGTAAGCCAGGTGAGTGCTTCAGCTACCATGCTTAGACTTACCAAATCCATCCGAAATATACTTGTCCTGTCCCTTTTATATTGCAATATTGCAACATGGAACTTGGTTCATCTGTATGTGCATCTTAATGGTCTGTTTTCCCTCTGACTTAGTTATTAGACCTAAAACTTTGATTGTTTAGGTCAAGCTCAGATGCATGCAAAGTTGGAAAGTCTAAGAATGCTATTTAAAAAAAAAAAAAACCAAAAACTCTTGCTTTCTGGAAAGTTCATGGTTTCATTTGATACAAAATAAGAAATACCTTCAAGTCTTCAGAAATATTAATGGCCTGGGAAAACAATATCTTTACAGTCGTAGTGCTATTGTAGACAATTGTAACAGAAATACTAAGAGTGGTATGAATGTGAATTGTCTGAGTGTGGAAGTTCTGGAAGGGACCCAGCCACCATCTTCTTAGGGTGAGTCAGGAGCACTCTAGGACCTCTGTGTCCTTTTTGCAGTGAATTAAGCCTGCTGATCCAGGCATGTCTGCATGTACCCATTTTTCGGTCATCTCAGACACATTCATCTCCTCCTTTCCCCTGGGAAAACATTCTGTTCCTAGTTTGGCCAGGAAATTTGTTCATCCATTTGCTATGCTGTCCCTCAGAATTCAAAAAGCAAAAGCTTAGGTGCTTGACTGTAGGTAATCTAAAGGAAGACAACTCTAACAATCTCATGCATGACTGAGGACTGTCTTAATGCAAATATGACATAAATGAATAATGTCTTCAGTCCTAACTCTTTGTCATGCAGGACAACATGCTTAGTAGGAGCTTATTTACCAGTACTGGAAGAACAAAAGCGTTGCAATTCCAGCATTTTTTTGTATGGTAAATAGGGGTAAGTCACACGGATGATAAATGTATTGTACTGTACCTTACAGTGCACATCTTTATGTACACAGTGACCTTGGTTGTGTCATTTTGTCAGTTCCTGAGTTTAAGAAATAACCCCTTGTCTCATGGATCTCAAGGTCCCCAATACAACTGAAAAAAAAAAAAAAACTAGATCCACATACCTTAAAAGTCCTTATTTACACTCCAAAAAAGAAAAAAATCTGTAAGAAATCCTTCTTTCTTCTCTCACCTTAAAACTTGCTGACTGCAAAGCAGAACCTCAGACTTAGGAAATAAGCAGCACAGATTCCCCTATTACTTAGAGTTCATGGATATAAATCTTTTCCATCTGAAGTGGTCTCACAGTCTAATTTTTGTGACAAGGCAAGGCAATCTGGCAGGATTTCAGAATCATCCAGTTGGGTTTTAAGTGTCTCCAGAGAGGGAGACCCCCAGGACCTCCCTGGGCAGCCTGTTCCAGTGCTCTGCTGCCCTCACCCCACACACCATAACCACCCACTGCTTGAAGATTTAAAGCCAAAAATAACTGTAGTAGTTTGACCTTGGCTGGATGCCAGATATTTCTATTATGTACAAATGTGTGTGTATGCAGGAGGGAGGAATGTAATGTGGGGCAAAATTATCTGTACATAATTCCTTCTTAAGGAAACAGTAGCTTGTCCCTTCACTGTCCCAGAACTTCTGTTCCCTCTCAGCTTCTGCATATTCCTTTAAGTAGAAACCTAACACTCTTCTTCTAGCTTTGCCTCTTCTTACATCACAAAACACTGAATTTTGTCTTTTGTGCTACTTAAAGCTCAGTCCAATCTGTCACATATCAGAAAGGGAGACATGTCAGGGAGTTTTATGAGGATTTTTGAAAGCCATTTTGTTATAACCCTTGGAAATTTGGTGCAGTGTACCCTCTCTCCTCTCTTGCAGCACTTGGTACCTGTCCCCTTGTAATCACTCATTTTGGTGCAGTGTATCCTCTCTCCTCACTTGCAGCACTTGGTACCTGTCCCCTTGTAATCACTCATGACCTTATGTCTTTGTCAAAAAATTACTTTAAGAAGAAGGGAGAGGGAAGAAATATCAGGGTTTTCTCTAGTGAATTTCTCTGACTCTGTCCTGGTAAGTAGGCTGCAAGCTAGAAGGTCGTGTTCCTTACCTGCTTACAGCTTGGAGAGGGGAGGGAAGGGTTCAGCATCAACCCTCTATCTGTCTTTGTCACATTGATTTAGGAACTTGCTAATCAGTTAGGAAATACTTCAGTGACACAACATGTCACAGATACTGAGTAGATGTTAGATTTCACAGTGATTTTTTCTTTACATACTTCATCGCAACCTTTCTATTTGCCCCCTGTCATAACTTGTGAATGTCAGATTTCTTAAGGTGGGTAGTAGGCAGGCCTCAAAACTACAATGCCTGAGTTTGGATTTTGCTTACTCCACTGGCTCCTTTACTTGTCCACAGACAAGTCATCTAAGCCAAAGTGTCAAAATCATCAGCCTAACCCTGATATTGCACCATAAGTCAATCATCAGTGCTTAGACACCCCTTGGTGACCTTTGATCCAAAATTGCAAGCTCAAATTCAGCTTTGATTAAGCAGAGCTCTGATGATTTCAAAGAGCTCATTTTTGTGCTGCAGGAAGGCTTAGTGGCATTATTCAATGGCATACTCTCCTATCAGAGAGCGTATGTGAAAGACAGAGAATATGTATCAGGATAAAGATCATAAAAGCTAAAATTAGCCACCACTATTAAACCAATTATTTTGCTGAAGCTCTTTTATCAGATACCACTGTTAATGGCACCCCTACCTGGATGGCAAGACACAACCTTCCTAGGAGGAACACTCTTACAGGCTACTTCAAAAGTCTGGGGGCTAATATGTGCCTTAGATACTTCTGCATCACCACATTTTTTTAACAAGAGGTAAAGTCACTTTAACTATAGACTCTGTGCATGTGTGTATGTATGAAATGTGTATACGGGCTAAAGAATCTGAGCTCTTGTATGCAAAATTTAAAATAAAGTGTTTTTTAAATGAAGGGGTTTTTTCACTTTTATCATAACTTTTTTGCAGGAAACTTTCAGGAAACCTTTTTTTCCTAAATTTTCAATTCCATTTCAAAAAGAAACTTATATTAGAAAATATAATTTATAAAAGAAAACACAGCTAGCATATTTCAACCAGGTCATCTAAGAATGTTGCAGATTTTATTCGGGCGTTTCCTGCCTTGAAATCTGTTCTGGAATTATCACCCAGAGGTAAGTAACCTGCTGAGGGTACTCTGTGCTCCAAGGGCTCCTCTGGGCTATGCAGAACTGGTTTAGGAATGACACATTGGCTTTTCTCCCAGCTCCAGCATACAGGGAAGATCAGGAGCCCCGGCGGCAGTCGCTAAGCTCTGGGTAGTCTCTGCTTCACAGGACCTTAAGAGGCGCAACACAAATGGCACCGGCCCTGGGGAGGCTCCGGCTCGCACTGAGTTGCTGCGGCCCCTGCAGGACTCCGGAGTATGACTCCGAGGGTAACCACACAAGTTTGCTCCCCTGCCTGCAATCATTCCCCTCCTGCCTGAAGTGAACTAACTGAGTGCAAAATCCTTTAGGTCCCTCTTCAGCACTAGGCTAGAGAAGCCAAATTTCTTCAATTTCTTTTTTTTTTTCACTGTGAAGACTGGATATACAAATCAAAACCAGTACTGCTGGCTCTTAAAGATTTTATTGTGAATCAAAGCCACTAGTCAGGCAATTACCCAGTAAACACCTTTTTTTCAAGTTCCCAGCTCTCACAGTTAAGAAAACTCCAGAACAAGATGCCCAGAAGCCAGATGACAATTAAAAAAGCTCTACGGCTCTTATTTCCTTAAAAAGAAAAATCTCATGAGTTTTAAGCCAAACATGATGTTAGATTCTGAGTAATGATTTTTGAATACTTAGCACAGGTGGCGAAATCACTGATTTTGTAGCACGTAAAATGTAGTGGGTGCAGTGCTGAATAGAGTAGTGCACGAGCAGCCTCGTAGGAGCAGCCAGGACAGCGAAGGACAGCACAGACAGCAGAGGCTCCGACATTCTGTAGATTTTGCAGCCCCTGGGGCAGGTTGGGCACTTGCTTATAGAGGGTTTTGAGAGTGGCAATGTCATGTCCACCTTATAGCAACAGCACGACTGTGCAGAACTTTATCTTTGCTCCCTTAAAGTTCCTTGGCTGGCTCGTAGGTATCCAGACAAGGTTCGCCTGATTACCAAAAAGTGTATTGCTGGCTCACCTGATGTATCAAAAGTTTGCTGCTTGCTCCCCTGATGTATCAACTACAAGCTCTTTTAACAACATTCACACAGGGTCCCTCATTTTCTGAACTAGAGCAGTTTCTAAAGTTTTGGTTAGAGGCAGCTTAAAACTTTAACTTTCAAACCTTGATCTTCGAAGAGGCAATGGAGAAATGTTCCTTATTTTTACTTGTTCACTACAGGAGTATTGAACCAGAAATTCCTGAGGACCAGAAGTATCATCTTAGAGATCAATCACTTTCTACCTTTGTCTTGGGTTGAGCATATGACACCATTTTATTATCTCATATCACCATTTTATACTAAACATGAATTCTGTACCTCTGACTCGATTCCAAGAATTTTCAAGGACAAACACAAATACTCCTGTGCTGGGACTCAGGCGAGTTTGGGGTTTTTTTTTTTTTTTTTCCCAACCACCCCCAAACTCCCGGTCCTGACAACTGCGGCCGGGAAGAGAGGGGTGGTTTTTTTTTTCCCTTTTCTTTTGTTTTGGCCAGTTTTTTTCCAGCTCTGTTTCTCAAGGGAGAGAGACGGAAAGCACATTTTTTTTTTTCTTTTTAGCTAGCTAAAACACGGAAGTTTTCTTTCCTTGGGCTTTTTCTTTTTCCCTGAAACTGCTTTTCAACCGAGCTCGGATCCAGGACAGCAGGTCATCCTATCGCTGGCATGGCCGGGGTAGGGGCCCTGCCTCAGCCCGTCAACGAGGGACCACGCCAAGGACTCTGTACTTTACACAGGTTTCTTCATCGCAAGTAATTTATCATTTAATATTGTTCATTTATTTTCTATGCCTTGTAAATAAAACAGGGGTTTTTTTCATTCTACCTCTAAGGAATTGCCTCTGTCCGGACCTGGTGGGTGAGGGGTGGCTGATAGTCTACCTTCCCCCGGGAGGGCATTTTCCTCCTTATATTGTCTCAAACCGGGACACACACATATAGATATTCACTGCACATGTCATCAGATAGTATATCCCAGGAAATAAAGACACTATTGAAATCGACACAGTAACAAACTGTCTTTGAATGTCATGGTTTTAGTGTTTGGAAGTTTTTCCCCTCTATGTAAAGTACCCCCAAATGTAAAGTCACCTGCTACAATTTTAGCAAGGAAAGAAATTTGGATACTTTGAGAGTCTCAATTGCTGCCAGCCACTAAAGTAAGAATCTGATGACAAAAAATATCTATTAAAAAAACCCCCCTCCTTTCTCACAAGAATGGCATTTTCTCTAAGCATGCTTTGTTTTGAATCCTTTTAAAGGTTTCCATTATTCTGAAAGCAAAAAATCCCTGAATTGCAAACAGAACAAGCGAAAGTTGTCAAAAGAACCTTTGGAAGAAGTGTGCATCTCTTCTTTCATGTGATCATGTGAGTGCTCACTGTCAAGGACCAGGAGTTCCTCAGCCAGGCAGTCATCCTTTTAGGCATCACAGTAACTTCAGCACCTGCATTGTTTAGTCACTGGAAAAGAAATATTAACTATGGGGGAGATGGTGTGTTGTGTGGAAAATCACGCTGTGAAAGGCTAGTGTCCACAAAGGAAATAGAGGAGTCCTGCAAGAATCAACTTTATTCAGATAAAGGCAGAGAGTCCACCAGACCATACATACCCCTGTGGGTACGTACAAGTTCAAGAACTCTCAAGTTCTTGGAGGATGTAGCCTTCTTTTATCCTAAACATGTTGCCCTCCTTCTTTCCCAATTGGCTGAGGTTCTAGTAAGGTACAGCCACCTACTACTTTTTCCCCCTTTAACATGTATTCCCCCCTCATCATGCATTGTGTGACCATTAAAATTAGCTTTAAGCCCAGTCTGGGCAGAGAAGTTAATATTCATAAGTCTATAAAGTCTGTGCATTTTACCCGCAGAGTTCAGAAGTGCAGCCTGTGCTCAGTTCTACACCAAAATTGTGCAGCCTGATGTTCGTAAAGAACGTCATACCCATTCTTCCAGAATCTGATCCATTCTTTCAGATTGAATCACTTGTGAAGACATTAACACCCATTTCTCCTATCAGTGTCCTAGTTACTCTCTACTCCATGCTTTGTCACAAGAGGAAGGAGATGATCCTGACAATTCAAAAGTTGTTGCAATTTTTCTTAGATTGAGGTGTAGATACTTTTTGGAAAATTGTGCCAAAAGGAGCTGGAGCTCTCTTCCATCTTTGTAAATGCCTATACATAAATTACAGAATGTGTTTCTGCAGCTTGCCTTACTTCAGAGACATTTTTTGCTGTGGATAACAGTAGTTGCTGTAGTTTAGATGGGAAACAAAGATGGTGGTATTGATGTAATTTTGTCTTGATGTGGTATTTCTAGATCAAGTTTTAAAATCTGTGCTTGAGGTTCTTCAGCAATTTGAAGAGGATCAGAGATTTCAGAAACAGATGCTTTGTCCTCTTGCTTAGGACGACTTAGTGAGAAGCCTGTTTGCAGAGAGTGCTTTGCACCTAAGGTTTCATTACTCTGAGCATTAACATTTGTTGAGAACTTTCCTCTGCCAGCAGAGGTCATGCCAGTATTTTCTTGCATGTTGAAATCTTTGCTGTTGACTTGCTGATTCTCTAGCATCAGAGCATATGCAATGCTGGTATCCATCTCCAAGAAAGTGTTATGGTTTGACTTAATGGCAATTTCCTGGGTTTTTTCAGTGTCAAGCGCCTCCTGCCAAGGATTTTTACATTTAGTTAGAGGACAGGTTTCATACCTGCCATGCGAGGTGAACTCTGACTTCCCATACCTGTGAGGTTGCTTATGTTCAGTAGTTGCTCTTTTTTAGCGTCTAAAGACGCCTGAGAAACCAAGGCTACTTCCTTCCAGTCAGGTAATATGAAAGATAGTCCTTGCCCCAGAGAGCTTAAGAAGCAGAAACTTTAGAGAGAGAAGAAAGAGGTTTTTTCCCCACTTCCTGCTGACTGACAGAGTTTGGCTGACATGATATCCTGCTGTGATACAGGCAGAGGGGAGCAAGGAGCATAAAGTACCCATGCAGCTCTAGCACGTTTAACTGCTTTATTGTGGGCAACCCCAGGAGTGCCCCTGGCCTTCAGCACTGTCTGTGAGAGTGACCGGACATTCACCGTTAACCACTTATGTGCCCGCCAACAGATGGGGGTGAGAAACAGAAGACGGAAAGGAAGCCATGGGCACAAAGACAAGGTAAAGAACAAACTGAATTGCTGCAGAGCAGCAGCATCTTATGAAGTATCTGCACTTTCAGGGACACAGGTAGATAGACACTGGTGACCTATTTATGTGATATAATGTGCACAGTACATCCAGGAAGTGACCTTGCTGAAGTTACCACTACAGGAGCATTATTCTGATGCGTTACCATCACATATATATTGATAAAAATCAGAAAATATGGATGCCTTATAATTTACTAATATTTCTTTTTGGTCAAGTTTGACAACTGTATTAGGATTAGGGCCTTGGAATCCTGATATTTCTGTCAGGGAGAAAATCTGCTCACATGCAAGTGTGGCACCTGCCTTTTGTGAGATTTCAGTGCAAACTCCAGTTTGTGAGTTGTGTAGCTGAATTTACACAAGATGCCAACACAACCTTGATGTGCTGCTCTGTGAAGTTTGCCTTGCTCATCATGTTTTTTTCAAGTTACAATGGGGAACGGTGAGAACACTGCAGCAAAAGGAAATAATGTCAGGAAAAGTGCCTAGGTTTTTGACGGAACCCACTGTAGTACTAGGGAAACACTGGGAGTATAATGACTTTTCTGTCCTTTGGTGTGATTAAGCACATAAATACTCTGGGTTTAAGGACATATTGGTAACTCAGATGTTCTGGTATTTGAAGCTGTGGGATATATGTCAGTTTAAATCCAGATAGCCAGGGATTAGTATCAAGGCTTATTTTAATACAGAAGCCACACAGGATTAAAGGAACTACTTGCTTTTCCTCTCGTACAGAGAGGGTGAAAATAACTCCTGAAGAGCTCAAGATTTATGCATCATTTAAGTCCTGTTCTGATGCTGCTAAGTAGAGCATTGTGATGTACCTCTGCATAAAGGTGACCTCAGCACAGCAGGAGTACCCCAAGGTGTTTATCTGACCCCTGTCAGGACATGTGAGAGAACTGAAACTGTTCTCAAAGGCAGATTTATACCACCATCAAGAACCTGATTAAACCAAGAATTCTCCAAGGGTTTTCTGGCAAAACTCTCAACACAAGTATTTTACTTAAATATTTATTCAATTCTGTGCTGTGTCTCATAAAAGGTATTTGTATTATTTAAATGTATTCCACAAGACTGTCTATGAGTCCTGCTTCTAATCTAATCCTTTTAATCAAGTTCTCTTTATTTTAAATTAAACCTCCAAATTGCGATTATACAGCTTATTGCTGATTTATATCCTAAATCATTGGCTTTCTACAGTTTTCCTAATTAAGACCCAGGCTAACAGAGACTGGCAAGCTGGAGTTTCTGCTGGAGCCTGCCTGCCAGCAGATGTACAGCAGTCTTCCGTGAACACATGAGATTAAATTCCTTTTAAGGTCAATAGCACTGTTCCCCTGTTGTTATTAGGAAAACAAGATCTCTGTTTCAAAGAGTTTAAACTCATGCATATCAATTATGATGCTCTAGTCTGACTTCTTCCAAAGGACTGACCAAAGACAGTAACACAGGAATTCCTATTTAAAGTTCACAGCTCTCCTCTGAAGAGTAGTCAAACTTCTAGGAAGATATCCTTTCTTGTCACAGAGACTATGAACAACAGGGAATTCAGTACATCCAATACCCAACCATCCTGCCCCGTTAAAAACACCGCCAGCTACAGCCTGAATTGCAGAAAGACTTTCAGATATTCATAACATGCTAAATCTCTCTCTTCTAATTTTTTTGAGTCTTCCTTCCTACCCTACCATGGGGTTTATTGCCAATCTTTGCGTACACAAAGGCAAGCTCCTCTGATTAATTTTTTTTAATCCTTAAGGAAATTTTATTTTGACCAGCAATCATGACAGTGGAAAAGGCACAGAATCTAGAAGCTCTGGATTGATGGAACTCCTGGGACTATGTGGGAGCAGAAAAAGCATATTCATGGCTATGAATGACAATGTGGTGCATTCAAGCTACCTTTCCAGTTACTGCTGCCTTCTGCTTCTGTGGGTTCGGAAAACCTAGAGTCTGTGGGGAAGCAAGCAGGAAGAAAGGCATCACACACGTTCAATCCCCAAACTCTTGTATCAGCACAGAAAATAGTCACAGACCAGTTCCTAACACAGACAAGAAAGCAGGCTCTGTGCATTGGTATGGTTCTGAGGTGCAGAGTTTTAATGATTTAGCTAAAAAATATGGCATCACACTTCTTTAGTTCAACCAGTGCAGATGCATGTATGTACGTACTCCGTACTAGTCTGAGGGAAACTTCACCATGATCAGCAAGGTTTAAAGGGAACACACAGTTAAACTGGTGCAATATCATCCTTCTAATGAAACTGATACATTTCCTCTGTGTAATGAACTGGTTTTGAGACTCCACTGCCTTGTCTGCATCATCATTTATACCGACAAGAAAAGGGTACCTTACCAACTCAGCTGAGGGGATACTTCTTATCAGATTAAAAATCCTCAAGGGAAAACATAGGCTAATCTAATAATGACTCAATGCCTTTCCTGTTAGGTTTTTTATTTTTAAAGCAATCCAGGAAATGGCAGGGACTATAGGTCAGTATGATTGATCTACATAAGCCTGTGAGTATGGGGGTAATTGCTTATTTGACATATGTGTGTTTCTATCCAGGTTTCTTAGCCAAGCAAATTTGTCTATGTAAATAATTTCATCAAATGACACAGGGACAAATTCTGTCCAGCCTGTATTTTATATGCAAGGTGCCCGCAATTCTAGGACACTGTATCTGTGAATCCCAGTGAAATTAAATCCTGTCCAAGAGTCCACAAGACTACTACCATCTTACTAAGCACAGTGAAGGTCCTTGCTGCATCCTCCAGTATAACAGTGCTGGAGTAACTCTGGGATGCTGCAGCACCCTGTTTACTGGAACAGCTGCCTCCTACCCAGCTCAGTAATCTACAGTCCTCAAAGATTGTCAGCCTGGAGACAGAGAGAGCACTCAGAGGATGCAGTATTTCACAGATTCACCCCTGGAACATGGCAGGGATCACGCTCCAGCTGTGGCACACAAACATAAAATGTGCCGGCTCTGCGACTGCTCTGTGGGTCACTTTTAGGGGAGGTGTTAAGCTATGGAAAACAAAAGGCAGGAGGAGGTGGAAATTGATTAAAGGTCTATTTCATTTCTTTTGCTAGATCACCTGTCAAACATGCTATGCCAGAAAGGCCTAGGTCCTGTCCTTTGCTCCTTCAAGATCTCCCATCTGAGACACAGGCTGTGTGGACGAGTGTGTAGGCTCCACAGAGAGCCAGCTAGCTGCAAATAAGCAGAGATCATATTTGTTCAAAAACTCCTCTTCCTGAGTAGCCCCAAAGGCCTGTGGACAACGGAGTCTGGGTTCTTGCCTTGCCGTCTCCCTTCATCCCCAGGAACAGGGAGTCTAATGAATCTGCATGTTTTGAGGTAATCAGAGGCCACAATGCCACTCACAGACACATGAGAGGAGCTGGGATTTGTCACAGTCCATTTGGTTGTCAACTCTATTCTGATACCTCCAAGAAACATTATCCCTTGCTTTGTAAGAATAAGCTTATATGCTCAAGATTTTTGTACGAGGCATGACTCTAATGCTGTCTGCTTTAGTTATTCAGCAGGAAATCTGCAGTCTCTCACCGAAATTACAGCAAGTCCGATATTTGCTGTGTATATGTTATGTAAGAGTTACTATTCTGGGCTATGCTAAATTTAAAAGAGAAATCTACTAGGGACTCCTACCAGCAACTTGGGCATTGAAATGTTCAGGAGGATCTCCTTCTTTGATTAGGCAGATTGTGAGCAGAAAAGCAAAATTTAGAAGCTTAATTTACATCCCAGTTCAAGTCAAAAGAGAAAATTGTAAAGCTCTAGACAAATTGTCAACGATATTGTCATTTAATGTACTCCCAGAATGAAATTTCAGTTACAGTGACACAAAACATTTTTAAAGGGGCATATCCTGAGGCCCTTCACCAATGACTAAGTTCCTTTCCTAGACTGGTTGGAGAGAGTCTGGTGTGTAAGTGATATAAACCATGGATAGCCTATGCTCAAACCACGTAAGCGTACTGGAAACTTGTGAAAATAAGCTCTCTTCACTCCTGAATGCTCATGGTTTAGGTGGGGCTCACACACAGACCTTGTACTGCTTTACCTCCTAGAAGTGATTTTTAACTACTTTTAAGTGGTTAAAACACCAAGTAACTGCTATAGAAAATGTGAGATTGTTTGTTGGTTTCACCCTATCAGCATTTCACTAAATAGCAACAATAATTTGAGAACTACTTAATTTACCAGTGATAAGAAAAATAAGGGGGAAAAAAAAGAGCTAATCACTAGGAGCTAGATCTTCAAATGTTTACCGACACCTAAGTGTATGGCGTACACTTGTAGAAACCTAGATGTTTTGATCAATGTTTGTAGCATAATGAATACACACTGTCTCTGAAAACTTTTCATTCACTGACATAGGACAGCACATTGTAAAAAGGCTTGAATAACTCTTTTTGGAAAGCTTTAGCAAGAAGGCAGATAAAGTGAGACTCCCCAAAGGATGATGTTGTGACAAACAGGTCAATAACTAAAACCGTGACTGATCCCACTTTGCTATCTATCCTCCTCCAGGCAACCTAATTCAGTTCAAACCCAGCTCCAAAGGCTATGCAAGGCCGCAGAAAGTGCAGGAGCTTTCTCTCCAGCATTTCCCGAGCTGCTCTGTGCCTGCTGTGTGGCAGAGAGGGAAGCACATTCAAAGTGGGGGTAAAGCAGTTTTCTCCACCAGCCTCAGGGTGACACCGACTGCCACCAGCATTTGAGGAATGAGGAAGCAGATCAACAGGTTATTTTATCCCAAATACTCGCTTCCGGTTCAACGTTTTACCCAGAAAACACCTTACCACGGGCCAGGCGAGGTGAAAAAAAGGCACCTGAAGATTTTAAATCTCGGTGAAATGCTGAGAGTTGTGTTTTCGGCCATGTGCAATTAGGAGTTGAGTGCAGACTCGACCTAAAGAGGAATATGGTGCATATTTATCACCGTGGTTTTTCACATGTTTGGCAACCGGTGTGTTGCAGTGGGAACAGTAGTTCTTTGCTGCTGATGGGGTTTCCACCGGGAAGGTGCCTTCGGATACGCTGGAAAGGAGCTAGGGCTCATTAGGCACCCGAAAATCCCCATCTCTACTCAGTCCAGGGAGGGATCACAGGGGGCTACTGAAGCAGGGGACTGCTGCTCGCTCGCTGTGCCGAGAATCAGGCGGCCCCACAACACTTTCAAATGCTTTTATTCCTCTCCATAACAAGAAGAACAACGGCGTCCGCAGCCGGCGCCGCTGCGGGGGCTGGCGGTGCCGCGTCCCTCCCGCCACCAACCCTCAGGGGCCACGAGATGGCGCCGTGTGCACCCGTCCCCAACATGGCGGCGGCGGGCGGCGGGAACGGGGCTGGCAGAGCTGAGGTGTCGCCGGCACTGCTGGTTTTCCTACGGGAACACCCGGACCCTCGGGTGTGACAGCAGTGCCCTTGGCGCGGCCGGGACAGCACCTGAGCCCGGCCTATGGAGGAGACCCTGCGCTTCCTGGAGATGAAGGCTCAGCCATCCAGGCACACTCCAAAGGACTAGAAGATCCTTGCTTATGGTCAAGTAGTAATACCTAACACACGTGTAACACACACGCAGACTCTTCTTGCCCCCACATTTTCGGTTTTTCAATTTCTTTCATTCAAGAAACTAAGTAATTATATGAAGGTCTTCACCAAAGTCTTGTAACAGGTCAGCAACAAAGCAGGGCATGAGCAGCAGGGCACTGAGATGTTGGTCCTTCTGGGAATGCTCGTGCTTCAGCTGGGATAATCAAAATAATCACTGCTGTATGTAGCCAGAACTTTTCAAGCAAAAGCTTTCATGGAGCTGAAACCCAAACATGACTGAAACCCCCTGTGTATGAAAAGTGGAGAAATCCCAGCCAGTTCTGGTGTGGAGTCAACATTGAGGCTAAGTGGGATCTTACTACTCCCAAGCATTACCACCGCTCTTGGTAAATAAGAATTGTGCCACTTTTCAATCTGACACCAGGCTAAAGAGAAGAAGGTTTAGAGACAAGCAGTTGCACAGAAAATTCTTACATTTTATCTTTTGGAAAACAATAAAGCTGTATAGAAAAGTTTCAGATCTGTAGTCTGTAAGCAGCTGCAGCTGCATTAGTGAGAAAACTCTAAAATGTACAAAAATCTCTGCACTTTTAGAGCACTTCCCATTGGTATAACTTGTAATGGGGGTCAGTGCCAAAGCTGGGATTTTAATTTAGGTCTTTTACCTCTCAGCCAGTCTCAAATTTGGTCCCTGTGTGGCTGTGCTGTGATAGAAAATTATCCCCACAGGGCCAATTGCACCTTTGGAAACTTCCAAGGTGGGGTTCCCCTTCATACTGAAGTGATGTTCAGCTGTTGAGAGAGTATCATACCATGTCTTCCTGCCAGGACCATTCTGGGTATTGCATAATCCAAAATCTAGGCGAAAAGGAGTGGGTGGGCTTAGGAGTTCACTCAGTACCCCTGGAAAATCTCCATAAAATTCTCTCTTCATTCTTCCTGGTTATTCATTCCTCCTGTGAAATCACCCTACTAGAGCATCCAGAGTGGCTTCTGGGACAGTGGCAGGGCAGAGATTGCCTCCTCATGGCTTCAGCACCTCTTACAGATCCCTGGAGGACCTCAGAGCTTGCAGCAGCTCCAGTGTCTGCAGGGTAATCCTGTGAAGAGTGGTGGAGGCATTTCTTCCCTCTAATGCCCCTCCTGCAGATTTTTACGATTTTTCCTTGGGAAGGGATGATCTAAGCCCATGTAACTTGGGATTCAATGTTTTTACCCTAACAGCAACGGCAGTGCACTTCCCAAGTGGAGGTAAAGAGTTTTGCTTCACTGCCACTGTTGAGCAGCTGTTAATAGCCCGTACAAAGTTTATCTCTGTGCCAAAATTCAGGCTTCTCCTTTAAGTAACTTACAAACCAACCTTCTGGAAATGCCTTCTGCTTATTTAAGTGCCAGCGCTGCCCTCATCACTGGGGGAGGAGGGGAGAAAGCTGAAATATGAGGTCATGTTCTAGTCATGTGACTGCTGCAGCATCTGTCAACTGTGATACAAATACTAAGCCATAAACTGTGCATTTATGGCATTCAAACCTGCTCAGCAAAGCCTCTCCTTCTCTCTGGCGCCTTTGCCCTTTCTCTACCTAGGGATCATTTTAAAAGGTGCCTAAGCAAACCTGCACCACGAATCACAAAGCACACGTTTTGGTGGTCCTGTTTTACTGAATATTGCATTGTACCACGAACCTCATATTCTAATTAAATCCTTTCCCTGTAAAAAGCTTACGGGCAGTCTCTTGGGTGGGACTCTTTGGAGCAGCAAATTTAACCTCTGTGTTTCAGGAGAGTTCTGAGCCTGTTAGGCTGAGCAGGAGCGAATGCAGTCTCCTGCCTGGAGAAGCTGGGGTTTGAGACCTTTTTCCAAACTATCTGCAAGATTCTTATCTCAGCTGCAGTATGGCTGTGTAGGTTATGCAATCACTGGATAAAGTAGTTTGGGATTTGAGTTTTTTTCAGTGACTGTTTTATGACTACAGGGATAGCCAGGTCCGTTGTGGGTTACGTCAGGAGGTGCAGCAGCACACCAGTGTTTTCTCTCTCTCTCTGCAGCCTGCCTTCTGTATTGCAGACACAGAAGCACTGCCAGCACAGTGTGGACACATTCCTATTGTTTACAAGTTTCCATTTTTATTTAGTGAGCCATAGCAGAGAAGAACGGATACAGACTGTGTACGGGGTAAACCCCCAACTATTAGAACCACAGATACATTTAATTGCAGAGGATCCAGCAATAGCCAACAATATTGGTCGCGAGTAGTAAATTAATCAGAACTGTACAAGTCCTTATAGATTAGCATCTGTATGACACAGATCACTCACTATATTAGCCAAATGCAGATTTTTTAGGAAAAATATATGAACATTATGCCATACCAGACTTCAGCTAATTCAGCAACTTATCATCGACAGAGGCCAAGGTCGATGCTTAGGGAACATTTCTCTCAGAAGGGTGTTTTTTCTCCTAGGACATTATGGCAATTTTTGGCAAAGTTGAACTGTTTCCTGAGTCAGAGGTTGCATTTGGATCATCATCCTTAATAGCCAGGGGTGGAATCATCCTTCACAAATCTTTCCAATCTTTTTAAAGCACATTTATCCATTTTTGCTGCTACAACTGATGGCTATGAGTCACAACAGTAATAAGCACCATGTTAAAGCAATTGTTTTCTGATTATTTAAAACTCGGTGCCTGGCAATTTCCTTACTTTTCAGTTCACATCAGTTCACATTTATCTCATCTGTTAAGCACCATAAAACTATTAGTCACATTTGATAAGTTATAAGCTGATGCATTATTCTCTCCCCACTCAGCAGAGAATCAGAGAGAAAAGTAAACAAGCTATTGAACCGGTGGGAAGAAGGACTAGGATCCTTGCTGACTGCATCTGGGCTGCCTTTGACACTGGTAGTGGTGATGTGGGAGAAGAGCCCTGTAGTTACCCTACAATACTCAGTACATACCCATAATGAAATGCAGCAAAGGGGGAATGCAGAACCGCTAAGGCTCTTGTACCTTTTCATTGAAAAATATGAACAAAGGAGAAGAAAAGTTCACCAACAATTCCCCCCAAAGCTTTGAATCCCTACTGGAGAGAAACCAGATACTCAGCTCTACACTCCTGCCCCTATTCCCTCTCTCGAAGAAGGATGCTTACCCAGGTGACACTGAGCAGGAGGTTAAGGCAGGCTAAAGATCACAAGTAGATAAACATACTAAAGTGTCCTGAGGATATGTGGGCCAATAATGCTTCAGGATGGAAATTGCAACCTCTGGGAAATTTGTGATCCATTAATAATTTTTACAGAACTTACAAAAATTGGCAGAGGCTGGTTGATTAAGATAATATATAGGGAAGAGATTTCTGTGAATGCTGGAAAGTGAGAAGTTACTTGGACCTTGAATACAATTTGTTATCAAAATCCTTAGTGACTAACCCGGCTCTGAATCAAGTACCAAAACCAGCAAGAATGAGACCATCCTTTAGACATACTCAAATTGGAATCAGCCTCATGCAATGCTTTAGTGTTATAATTAAAATGCATGCTATGAATGTGATGTTTGCAACCAACTAGGGACAGGAATTACATGACATCCCTTGGCAGAAAATGCAATTGTATGTCTATAGGTACCTGACATATGAGAAAATTCAAGAAAAAACACCACTAGACCATATTCACTCCTAGGTATAGCTGTTTACTAGGTGGCATGTAAAAAGTAGCATGGAAGCTGAAGTCACCCACATAGTATTTAATGAATTAAGAAGCACTATCAGGCCCAACTTCTCATTTTGAACTGTTAAGTGCAGTTCAAGCCAAAGGCTGCAAGTTCTGACTGTGTCAGCTGTAACAGTTCAGTGTGCACTCTGTCCTCTGCTTGTCTCCTTGTTGCTTCTGACTCTTCCCCTGCATTCTGCATCCCTGCAGGAGCTAGGTTGTGCTCAGACTGAAATCTCCTTGCAGATGGCAACATCTTACTGTAGGCCATGATAGGATGGAGCCTCCAACCGCAGCAGGGTCTCCATGAGATGCGTTACTATGAATGCCTTTGTTTGTATATGTCATATTTAGCATTTGATAAATAAGCTGTGCAATGAGAGAGATTTCCAGATGCAAGAAATTCTTTGAGAGCTTCCTTAATAGAAAAAGCATTTGATGCTTGAAAGAGCATAGTAACAAGTTGGCACTGCATCTAAGCCTTTCATAACAGTTTAATTCACACCCTCTCTCCAAATGTAAATTAATCCAGATTGGGAAATGTTGGCAATCTGAAGCAATGTAAATGATTTGGTACTAGCATAGGGGTGGGGAAGAAAGAATAAAAGAAAACATCCTGCTCAAATCTTTGTATGAGCATTGAGCCAACGTTTTTAAGCCTTCTAGTCTTGAGGCTGATAGCACTGCTAACTCCAACAATCAGAAACTGAGATCAGGCCCCAAACTTTGATCCCTGAACCTGCTGAAAAATTCTCTAGTGTTTAAAACTTTACAGTTCAGCTTTCCACCTCTTCCTCAAAATCAGGAGAGCACAAGTTTTAAGGAAACCAAACTAAGTTAGGACTTTGGAAATTATGACTTCAGAGCGTGGGTTTTGAGGATTTTGAGGAAAAAGAAATCTCTCAATAAAAACAATATGATGGAAAAATACGACTCTTGCAAAAAATTGCTTGCTGTGCATGTATAGGACAAACACACACATATAGACTGAATCACGTTTGGAAATGCTTTTCTGCATTTGCGTGGATATTCTGTAACATGGTTGCATTTTTTGAAACAAAATTTTCCCCTCTGATTATGGATTTTTAAAAACCAGACCACTTCCCATTAAAAAGTTCCTAGGCATACCCTAGCAGAGCGAAGGCTGGCATCCTGCAGTCAGTCAGACAGGTGGCAGGGCACTTGCATAAAAGCTGCTATTAGCATAAGCACTCTTCTGCTGGTTCTGCTTTTAGCACTTAACCCTTTTCCATGCTCTTTGGAAAGGATGGGAGAACCAAGCCCTGAACCTGGGAGCTGTCTCGGGGGTAAGCCCGTCATTGTTTAGGTGATGCAAAGGAGATGGGAGGTATTTTGGTTCCTACAGATTACCATTTGAGAAAGACCTAGCAAACAGGACTGATTCACCATGTCTACAAGAGAAGTAAATTAATGGAGATAGCAGCAGTTTTGCAGTCCATGTGTTAATGCAGCACCTTTGCATGCTAACACACAAAACTGACTTCCACATAACTACGCTACATCCAGCTCTACTGCCAGGAAAGGACTTGAGGTGTTTAACCCAATTGATGTTATCTCTGATTTCAGAGTACTCTGTAAGGTCATTCAAGATGAAGGTTGTTCATAAACACAGCAGTGTTACTATCTTAGGGGAAAGGTGGCCTATATTACTCTCCTCTGATGTCTTTAAAATGTGCAGATATTTCTGCAAATGCTTATGTCCCTACATCTGTCTCTTTGGATTTCTTGTGGTCAGTAACATAGATACTAGAGACCCACACACAGGAAGAAGCAGCATCTTTATATTTTCCAGCTAGAGGACAACACAAAGAGCGCAGTTCCCTGTCTGAAGACATGAAGGAGAATTTTCTGCTGGCTTTCTGGATAACATGAAGCTGGATGGTAACTTAGGGAACCGGGATTTTTCTGAAGCCGACAGACAAATCTAGAACAACTCACCAAGCTTGAAATTAAAAATATTTACAACCATTACTCCCAGGATTTTGGCAGTCATTCTAGTGAACAGATGATCATATTACTTATTTCTGGGAGAGGAAGGGGGTGCAAATTGGAATTTGTGAGGAGGTGGCCAGTTTCATTTAAGAATTTGTAAATTCAAAAGCAAGCCCATTTTTACCTGGGAAGAAACAGCTCTCCGAAAGTATTTTCCATGGCTTCAATGACACTTAATCACTGGTTGCCACAGAAATCTTGCTCAGGGAGAGTGTTGGAGTTGTCTGTACCTGGATACCTTTTTTTCCTCTCCTGCACTGCTAAACTGCACAAAGGCTATGCAAAATTTATGTCTAAAGCAAGATCTGCTTTGTTTGGATTCATCCACTTACCAAATGGAGACATCACAGGAGCTGATTCGACTGGGCTGGCTCATGCCACCGCTGAATTCTTTTCAAAATCTATTACTATCAGCTGAAGCCTACCTCAGTTTTATGTCCTTGAGCTCTTGTTATCGCCCAAAGTCAACCATCACTTTCTAATGATGGTTTAATGGGTGGAAGGAGCAGTGAGTTTGGTAGTGGTGTGCTTGTGCACATTGATGAATGTTCAGGAACAGCTGCTGAGGTGTTTCACCACTCCTAAGTTGGCACGATAATACCAGCTTTCCAATGGAAAACATTTCTTCATGTTATTCTTTGAAAATTTCATTATAAATGCTTGAATCTTTTAAATATTTTTTCTTTGTCCTTGTCACCACAGCATTTTCCAGCCATCCTGGAAGGAGAGTTTTCAGATTGTGGAACCAGAAGGTCAAGAAGGTTTCAGTTACCTTTGAGAGACAGCAGTGGTATACAAGTTTGCATCAGAAGATGGAGGGGGTGAGAGGTGTGCATCTCATTTCCACTGACACCAGCAGTCCTTCCACACTACTATTCTGTCAATGTTACTGTCGCGCCACAGCATTTCCTTCCTATTATAAAGCTGTAGAACTCAAAAATTAAGTAATGAGTTCATGGCTGAGTTTTGACAGGACTTGAACTAAAGGATTAGGTTGTCTGTAGTCCTACGTCAGAACTCCAGCTTCACTCTATCTTTCATCCATACGCAGCTTGGATCAAGGTTCTAAAAGGTGTTCATGTACCACACAAAGAGCCCACTCAGGTACTTCTGAAAACCCTGTAAGCTGTAAAACGAGACAGTGAGATTCACCGAGTATTTTGCGATAACTGTCCTTTATTTTTCCTTTTCTTTCCTGGAGAGAGAGGAGCTGAGCTCAATTGAAAACTGGTGCAGTGTTTGTGGCTTCCAACAGTTATACACACATTTTTAAAAGCTGGTTTCTCTGCAAATACCTGCTAAAGAAGCCAGCTCATCCTTAGCCCAGTGTTTTCTGACTGTCACTAAAAATAGAACCCATGAGAGCAATAAAGAAAATAGTAAAATGGTGGTGAGTACCACCACTGGTATAAAAGAGCCAGTCAGCAGGAAAATGTTCAAAACCAAACTACCATCTGCCACACAGAAATAAAAAACCCTACTGAGTCTACTACTGCATCTAGTCCTTACTAGAAACTTCAGAACTCCCGTATCATCAGAATTTTTTTTGTCATCCTGACTCACAGACCAACACATTGCAAAGATGCTCTCTCAAATATATTTTAAGGATCAAGGAAACAGTGAATATCAGGTCTTTAAAGCATCTTTCCTTCTTACTGACTGACAAAACCCCGTAATTAATGCCAAGTTAGGATTTCCTGGCAGTCGTTGGAGTTCTTATAAAATATCAGCTTCAGCAAAATTCAGACTTTTGGAATCCAGAAAATACAGAGTTTAGGTCAACATTCAGGCAACCTTTATTTTTCTCTCCTGGGAGGTGGCAGTGGGAACAAGGAACTGGCAGTATTTGTTGAGTTGATTATTGCAGTGTCAAATGGTAGAAAACTTAGTATACTATGATAGTGGGGAAAATGGGAGGCCATACCTTTAGATGGGGCCTCAGCCCCACACTGCTCATCACTCCTGTGGCTGGGATCAAAAGTGCAAAAATATTCTGTGGGCTTAATAATATATGTGTGACTAAACATTGTTATCTGGTGAGACGGGAGAAAAGATAAAATGCAATTATCATGGAATTTTTTCCTAGGAAATTGGGTCAGAGCATGCATGTAAAAGGAAGTGTCACTTTGAATACAGTGCACTTTTCCAAAGAGAAGCTGTGCCTGTGCTACAGCAGTTACATATTATGTTCTGTGAATGTCACTCACTGAAAAGGTGAATTATTTCCATTACAGGTATATTGAGCATTGCTATAAAGGTTGAGTTGAATATTGCTGTATTATCCTCTGTATTTCCTGGTTTCTCAGAAGTTTGAATTATGCTGACATCAACTTTATGGAAGCAAGTGAGCAGCCTTAACCATATGTCAGCAAAACTTTCCAGCAAAGTAATGTTTTTAATAAGGACATATTTTTTTTAGATTTTAGAGGTTCTTTAGGTGCTTGTAGTTACTATTGCAACAACAGCACTACTGAAATGAAATAAACATGTGACTCTGAAACCCTGTTCTCTCTATTTTTATATGGAAGGAGGTTATCACCCCTCACTGAAATCTTTGGCATGAGAAGTTATCAACACCGCAATGAGAGGTCCTCAGAAATTATGGTTCCATTGATACCAATAAACACCTAAGAAGAAAATGATGGGTCTCTTCTGCCTCCCCTCCATTTCCCATCAGGATATACAAAACCCTGCCTGAGAAAATTTGCAGCATGCTCTTCTCTTCCAACCCTATTAAACCATTAGCTTTTCAGAAGCTATTAGCACCTAAGGAGTTTCTAATGCTTCACAGTGAGCTTGTTACAGCCCATGCTCCCCCGCATATGCTAGATTCCCCAAGTCTGGATTGCTGTCCTCAGGTCAGTTTTTAATGCCCTCCAGCATTCTCCAGATGCCAGATTACATGACAAGTTGTTGAAGAGGACAGCCAAAGAAGGACTTGTCCTTTCCCTCCCAGAGCAAGATGTGTTCAGGTCCTAAAGCAGGACTGAGTGGAGGTACTGCGGGGTTGCCCACTTTCCCACTCACTTCTCCTCTTCTCCACCCCATTTCCCAGTATCCCATCCACTACCATTCCTTTCCTCCACATGATGCTAGATGTTACTTCACTAGGAAGCAGACAACTGTCGTGGGTTAAAATGTGGCTATGGTTTTATGTGTGAAACATCCTTAAATCAAGAAAGATATTTGTATCCCTATTTGGCTCTACAATTGAATCTTACTGGTGTACAGAAGATTAAGTAGTTTAGGGACATGCTTCTGTCTGTCTAGCAGATTGAGACTCAGATTCAAAGAACCTGTTGAAAGAAGTCCAGACTTCATGAAAATTCAAACCTGAATCCAGACTTCATCAAAGGCTGGGGGAAATCCAGACGTCAGTTTTAGGCACAGATTCATTTGTAATAAGTGGAATTAAAAAAAGGTATTTTTTCATGCATATGTCTCTAGAGCTGGAGGTTTTGTTTGTTGGTTAGTTATTTTTTGCACAATGGGAAATATTACCAGATTTACCAGAATTAGTAAATAATAATTACTAGTAAGAATCAAGGGAAATAATTTGGACTGGAATTAGTGCTGCTCAATAAAAATGAAATTTGGAACACGTAAGCCTTGCAATGCCTTGCAATGATGACATCTATTCTAGTAAATTAAGCAAAGTCAGATCATATTATTGAATGCTAAGACTCAGTTGTTAGCACTGTGATATCCCTAGAACATTTCTGGGGGTAGTTTTGGATGGAGCAACATTGTGATTCTCCCAGGGAACTCACCAATGCCATGCAAGACTCAATTTTAACTTTCCAGAACTAGATATTTTGGGGGATTAGTTTTGTTCCAAAATACAGGAAGGAGCCAGAAAGGATTCCTTTCACAAATCCTGACCTCTTCTGGTCTCTGGCAGTGAGCCAAGGCTTAAGATTTTATTTCGTTCTCCTTTTGGTACACCATGGTACGTAACAGCCATGCCAGACTATCCAGTCTGGAGCACTGGGATGAGTCAGAGGTGTGTTTTTCTTAGCACCCATGAAAGGGATGCTCTGATGCTCTGGTGATGTATGGAGCCATAGGGGTGGCACCAACTGAGGATGTTAAGTGCTTAGTCCTCTTTTCCGCGCCTGGGAATGGCGGTGACTCTAGCTGTACAAAAAGTCCCACCATGATACAGATTTTATTTCCAACAAAATGTCTGGTGAACTGCAAGGAATTGTTACCAAGTTGGCCTGAGGAAAAGAATTGCTTCTTGTTGACACTTAGCGCAGTGCTGAGTAGAAATTTAATTCCGTTCAGGTTCATTCACTGAATATGAAATAGTATCAGAAGAGCTCTGGCATATTTTATTTTATATTTTAATACTCTGTCTTGAAATTCATGATTTGTCAAGAAACCTGTGGGAGGCAGGTGCCCTAATCTCACCAAGTGTCCAACGGATTTATTCTCTCTGGTGCTTTAAATACTTGTGTAGAAAACTGAATTTTATATTGGCCTGAATAAAACACAAGCTTAATTTTAGGCATGGAGCTGGATCTGTGGACTTGTCGTGTTTGAAATTTAGTACCCTCTCAGAGGTTATCTGAACGAGACACTTTTTTTCCTTTTTTTGGTTGGCTGTTTCTTTTTTCTTTTTCTTAATATCTCTTTTACCCCTACTTTTCTATCCATCATTTTCTCATTCTTCTATCTTCTTCCATTTCCTGCAGCATCCTCCACCCTGCTCTAGCTTTCCCTCTCTTTTCTCCTTCCTTTCTCCCTAAGGAATCTTCTTTTCCAGCTGTAGTAAAATAGTGTTATATTTAATTTCATTTTTACTTTCCTAAGAGGGATTGATAAACAGCATGCTAATGAATTTGGCAGTAAACACTAATTTGGCAGATATTACAGGGGCCAACATGGAATAAATAATCCTAGAGAAATCAAGAAAAAGATTAAGTTACATCTTAAGAAGTGTATTTGGGGAAAATCAATCAAATTCACAGCTATTTCTTAGGACAGAGAAATCTGAAAAGCAAGGCATGGACCCATGGTTTGTATTAGCTTGATCCTGTCAATTTGAACCCTGACTTCACTCACTTGCTCTCATTTTTATGCGTTGTGCATTCCTTGAATTTTTTCAGGGACTGGACCTTAAAATTTGCTTTCTACTTTACATTTGAACACTTACTATTCAAATCAAATTTTTGCCTTAATTAAGGACACAAGACTATTGTGACACAGTAGAAGAAATATTAATAATAGGAGGGTGGCACCGCATTGCTGCAAAATCAAATGTATTCTTGGAATGTATATCTAAAAAATCACAGCTCTGAAGTGGACAGCACTTCTTGGAGTGGTTATACTTGAATGATGATGTCGACCACTGGGTGTTGAATACTTCACTACTGAAAGCACCGATAGACACAGAGACTTCAAGGAAAGTAAGGTATTATGAGTTAGACAATATGCTGATAATCCCCATAATCTAAGGGAAAATGGTCAGCGACCTGCTAACACCACTTACACACACGGATGTGTGGGGCTGGGTGGCATCCACCCAAGGGTGCTGAGGGAGCTGCCCAAAGAGCTGGCCAAGCCACTCTCCACCATGCAGCACCAGTCCTGACCAGCTGAGGTGGTCCCAATTAAGTGGAAGTTAGAAAATCTGATGCCCGTCTTCAAGGAGGGTCGTAAGGAGGACGCAGGGAACTACACCCCTGTCAGCTTGACTTCGGTGCATCGTCCTGAGTCATCATGCGGCACTTGCAGGACAACCAGGGGATCAGGCCCGTGGGTTTATGAAACCCATAATCAGCATTGATTTATGGAAGTTTGACTGTTTGACTGACCTGACCTTTTGTGACAGGGTTATCCACTTACTGGATGAGGGAAAGGCTGTGGATGTGGTCCTCCTGCATTTTAGTAAAGCCTTTGACACTCTTTCCCACAGCATGCTCCTGGAGAAACTGGCTGCTCATGGCTTGGATGGGTGCGCTGGGCTAAAAACTGTCCGGACGGGCGGTGGTGAACGGAAGTAAATCCAGCTGGTGGCTGGATTCCCCAAAGCTCAGGACCAGGGCCAGTCGTGTTTAATATCTTTATCAATGATCTGGATGGCCTCAAGTTGTACCAGGGGAGGTTTAGAGTGAATATTATGATAAATTTCTGCATCTAAAGGACTGCCAAGGACTGGAACAGGCTGCCCAGAGGAGTGGTGCAGTCACCATCCTGGAAGTATTTAAAAGACAGGTAGACGTGGCACTTGGGGGCATGATTTACTGGTAGACTTGGCAGTTCTAGTTTAACTCAATCTTAGAGATCTTTTCCAACTTAAATGGTTTTATGATTCTATGCTATGCTATCTTACTGTAGTTTAGCATGCCATGAGTATGAGGGAGGACGTAAGCTGTTCAGAGGATAAAATTTCACTTTTATGAATATTTTTGAGATTTGCCTTTGTTCTAATCAGCAAGGCAATCTGAAAAATTTTAAATCCTTTAAAAAACCCAAAACTTCTGCAAGAAAAATGAAGCTGATTGAAATGTTTAATGATGGCATCTTTTCATTTATGTTACACCGTATTCTAACACTATGCTAACTTAAATTGAAACCATAGCGATTTAGAAATTAAAATGTTTTGCTCTGAAAAAAAAATGGGATGCTTTGAAGCTGTCAGAACATTTGTATGCCTTTCTTAAAACATTTTCATGGAATTGACATGATTTCAAAAGGTATTCTTCTCAAAGGATCTGCCTTTTCAGAGAAAAGGTTTCCACTGATGTATTTTCTTTGACCACCTTTAAAGCTCCTGCACTAGAGTTATTAAGAAAAAAGCACATAGAGTAGTGATTGTGACACTTTTCAGTGGCTAGTGGAAATTTATTTTTCAAACACTGTATCTCATTCTCAGCAATGTGCTCTAGTTTTGGTCCTGGTGCTACTATTTTGCTTTTGTCAACTGCAAACCCCCATCTCAGTTATATCCATGTAAAAAGGAAGGAAATGTTAATAAAGGACCACAAGTTGCAACAGCATAACAGAATGAGACCTGTGCAGGAGCTTTCCATGTAGTGGAGTACACCAGGCTGCTCCCTGAGGAGAACAAGTGGTGTTTGCAACATTCATCCCAGTTCTGAGAAGAGGACCACCACAGGTATAGTAAAGAGCCAATATGCTCTAGCATTCAGATGACTGCAGCAGGTGACCTAAAATGTGTCATCCTGTTTTATTCTGTTTTCATATAGTGCATGCCTTTCCTTATAGATATCATCATGTTCTTGAAATACACAAGGAAAGCAAGCACACAGCCACGACCCTTTAAAATGAGAGGCAATTAGAGTGGAAACTGACATTCAGAAGGAATTGGATCTGCAGCTATTGAATTGCCTATCCATTTTTGGCACATTAGAAATATGTGATTTGTTTCCTCTGTATTAGCTGAGATGCAGACACATTCTCTGCATTACATAATCTTGGGTAGAAAAGCAAAACTGTAATGATCAGATTCATAAACTGTAAAAATGGTGTTCTCACCACTCAGGACACAGTAAATCATTCTGACTGAAAACCAGGCTTGTCTTATGTCCACTTGGGTGTAACCTTCTGCTTAGGGACAGCTCTGCTCGAGGATGAGAGATTGATTGGTCTGAAAGACAATATGCTGCAAACAGGGCATTCAGATGCCATCGCCCTTTTCACTGACTTTCCTAAAGATTTAACATTCCTTGTAAGTCTAAAAGTTTTTCTAAAGAACCATAAACCATGGCTCCAATCTTCCACAGACAGGGATGCCTAAAAAAAAGAATCCTCTGATGGACTTTGTGGGACTAATGTTAGTGTTTTTCATACATCACTTGAGCTTTGACTGGGACTTGACATTTTTAGGAGTGTTTCCTCAAATACTGTCTACTTCCATGAAGTCATTTCACCCGACATGAGAAGATGTCCACCTCCGTAGTGAGATGCATGGCCACACTCTAGTGATGCACAACGACCCAGTAACAGAGCGAGGCATCGTGTCTTATCTGGCTAGGGAATAGGAGGATTTGGATAGAGAATTGCTGGAGCGTACTCACAACACAGAGTGGCAGCACAGTTGATGAAAATAACTATATTGGGCAAATTTCAAGGTTAAATTCAGAGACGTTAATAATGGACATGGACGGATCTATCTTTTCAAAATGTGTTGATTACATGATTTAGACCACTTATTCCCTAGTTCCATAGACCAAACACGTCTTTTGCTGCTTGTGCTGAGGCCTGGCTCCATCCCTTTCTCTTCTATTTTCTCTGCTGCTGGTAACTCTGATGAATGATTTTGTGATTCTAGTTCATGGTCCTGCTCCATGTTCTCAACTGCAAAGTCTGTATTCCCCAGAAATTGCTTCCAAGAAACGTTTAGCTGCACAATCATGGAGTTTCACTAGACTTGTATCCTCACAGACTTCCCATCATTTATTAGACCTTATCTTCTACACACTTTCCTCCATTGCTGACCTGAATCACTGGAACAGACCTTATTTCTAAAGGTAATCTAGTTACATATCTTTCTCCCAATGAGTGCTCAGCCTCATATACACATAAATTTATTTTTTAATTTATATTTATATATAAACCTTACAGAAATCCTACAAAGCAAAATTTTAATTCCTAAAATGAAAAAAAAGGCTGTTTAGTACTAATATGTGATACTAAAGTAACTATTCAGTGCATAACCTAGAACTAGTCAGAAACTGTCCCTTTTGTGAAAAATTAGATGGAACTGTTTTTCATTTCCTATCAACTCTATAGCAAACTATGAGGAATAAAAATACATTTTAAATATTACTAAGATGATAAGAGTTTCTTTTTAACATTTCATACTGGTTTATTTTATGACCTTAAGAAAGATGTTAGGGTAAATGGCTAGATTGAGTGTCTTTAATAAAGATATTTAAAATAATATTTGTCATAGGTAGGTAATGATTTTAACATTCTTTATATTTGTACTGCTGAAAATTGGAAGCATATTACACAGAACAGATTGCTAATCTATCTGAAAGAAGGATGTGATTCCTGGTAAAGTATCCACTGTGCCCATACAGCTGAATTGATTTCCTCCACTGAGCCATGTCAGTTGACACCAAGCAGAGGATCCAACACATCCTTAGTGAGCTGCTGAAAGTCAGACAAGTTTAAGACAATAAATGAACTCCCATGAGCTTACGATGTGTACATTCTCCTTATAGTTGAACCCTCCTTATCACACACTGGAAAATGACACCTGCAAAGGATGAAAGACAACCAAAATAAGTACTTATGCTGTGGATGAAACCAATAGTCCTATGCCCCTGTGGGTGAATCCATAGAGCCATATTGCTGTGGGACTCTTGGTAGGTGTTACGAGGTTGGAGGTTTTACGAGGTCTTGGAGGTTTTACTCCTGCAGCTACGTAGCTCCCTGGCTGTACAACCACCCACACTGCTGACGAGAGAGCCAAGGCGAGTTTCAGTTTGCCAGTGCCGTATCTTCATTTTCTCTAAATATTTAGTGCAGACTAATTGGCTATCCATTGTCTGAGCAAGATGGAGGACTGGATGAGAATCATTTGGCTGAGATTGTGCAAGTTCAAAATGATGATTACAGGATTTGAGAAGCAACACAAGCAATTAAGCAAGCAGCAGAGTGGAAGAAGTATACTTCCCATTGATTGTGTAGACGGCAGCCTGGCGTGCTTTTGCGCAGGAATGCAAGTGTTGGATACTCCTAAATGTACACATTGGCAAGTACAGCAAAAAGGAAGTGGATGTCACCTGGGCCACTGAGTATCTGCATGGTTTCAAGTCCCTCATGGGTACCTGGAAACCTCTAGGTAGGCCACTGTAAAGCAATTTTCCTGCATATGGTGCCAAACCCCGTCCTGAAATAGCTCCTCATGCAGGACATATCTGCTCATTAGTAAAAGTTGTTGTCTGGGAGACCTGTGTGCTGAGCCCAGCACTGGCTACCAGTTGACTTCTCGGTAAATCCAGCTTTCTTTTGCAGCTGGCATTTTCCAAGGGCTGAGGAAATACCTCCTGGAGCAGCTTCTGTACGTTCATGCATGTGATGCTCTCTGGATGAATTGTGAAGAGATTGCAGCAGAGCAGTCTTGGATGTCCTGCTCCCACCTTCTGTGGTCTGAAGGAATGAAAGCTCAATTGACTAAGCTGAAAAACTTGCAAAGTAATAACTTTTGTATTTTGTCCTGGTTTGAAAATGTGTTTTATTGAATGTTCAGATAAGCTTTGTGCAATGTGAGCTTTGCATTTATTTTCTCTCTAACGCATGTCAGATCAAACAGAAACACAAACTACACAACACAGAGGTCTCCTCGTGGCTTGCACTGTTTTGGGCCATTTTTGTTGTAATTGGATAGGGCTTATAGCATAAATCTGGAAAAATTGTAAACTAGAAAAGGCAATTGTTTTCTGTCTGACTGTGAACATATTTCACACCATTTGAAAATGTGAAGTTGGAAACAGCTTGCTAGGGTGACAGCACAGTGTCACTGAACAGTGGGACTTTTGCCACTGACAGTAGTAGGAGCATGATTCACTAATTTTTCATGCAATACTTCCTCTTTCTAGATCTTGTCCTCTGGTCCTGTAGCCTTGCAAACGGGTACTCAAGCCTCTTTAAATCACACACGCTGGTGTTCTTAAATATATTCCCACTACTGAATTTCAGACCCAAAGACAATAAACTCAGCGCAGAACAAAATCCTTTCGCACCTCTTTGATTATTTTCATGCTTACCGGCATGTTACGGGCCAACATCAGAGGATGCGACTGGAGTTTCCTTTGTACGCACAGGGCGCTGGTGGGGGGTCAGCACAGAATCAGCGCGCCCCCGCTGCTTGCGCGGGGCAGGGGTGCCCGCAGCGCCCAAGTAACTTGCGGGGCGGGGAAGCGCCGGGTGCTGCCGTGCATGCGTGTGCGGGCAGCGGGGCCGGGGCGAGGGCCGCTCTCGCACAGCGGCCCCAGCCCGGCAGCCCCGCCGCCCGCCCGCCCACGCGCGGGGCG
>WBMZ01013253.1:0-95974 GCA_013400975.1 Atrichornis clamosus | reverse complement strand
CGCCGGCGCGGCGCGGCGAGGGAGCAGCGCCGCGGGGCTGGCGACAGTGAGCCCGACACCGACACCGACCCAGAGGAGGCGGGCGGCGGCGGCGGCGTCACGGAGGACGAGGAAGCGGCGGAGCGCATTGAGGGCGGGCGGCCCGTGCCGCCTCCCGTCGAGGCCGGCCCGGCCGGGCGGGCCCCGCTGTCCCTGTTGGAGCTGCCCCCGGAGCTCCTGGTACAGATCTTCGGCTCCCTGCCCGGTACCGACCTGCCTAGCCTGGCCCGCGTCTGCACCACCTTCCGCCGCATCCTCCGCACCGACACGATCTGGCGGCGGCGCTGCCGCGAAGGTACCGCCCGCCCCGAGGGGATGGACGGTCTCGGGGGTGCAGGGAGGAGATGGGCTGCGGGAGTGCAAGGTCAGGGGACTGGAGGATGCAGGAGGACACGGGTAGTGTGGGAAGTGATGGAGTGAGGGCCTAAAGGGATGGGAAAAGGAATGAGTCTGGGGGTGCAGGGCAGAGCTAGGGTCTGGGGGCCATGGGGGCTGTGGGGCCATGGCAGGAGCTCGCAGGGCTCCACGTGTGGAGGGTGGAGAAGAGGGCACATCTCGGGTCCTCTGGGGCACGGTCCCTTGGTAGTGGCACTTGGCATGTGGCAAAGCGCAGCGAGCTGGGGTTGTCCTCTGGGGGCAGTTGGAGGGGAGGAATGGGATGGGAGCAGGCCCTGGGAGTGATGCCTCCATGTGGAATGTCCTTGGCTAAATCCTGGGGATGGGAGGTTCGGCACCGAGGGCAGGCAATGCTCAGCCCCTGCACTAAGGAAGAAAGGAGCCCCTGGGATCCCTGGAGCTGCGGTGACACAGGGAATACAGTGGGAACAGGGAGCCTGCTGGGGTCTGGTGGGGGCACGGAGGAGGCCAGGCCTGGGTAAGGTCATCCTTTGGGAAGTACAGGGCCAGGTGTGGAGAGGCTCCAGGTTTTTGTGTGCATTTCCCAGGGAGCATCTGGTGCAAGGATGCTGTGCTGCAGTAATGTGAAGGCCTGGGAGGTGTTTTTTTCCTCAGCCCTGCTCTGTGAGGCTGCAGTTCCCCCTCGTTACTCCTCATCCTCTTCCTCCCATCGCTGTGGTTCTCTGTCCTCTGGTTGTTAATCCAATGCCTGTCCCACCTTCCAAGGTCTGCATCGCTGTGCTCGTCGTCTCTCCAAACACGGTGACCCTGCCAGGTGCTCCTGCTGCCAGCACATGAAGTCATGTAGATTTTGTTGTTGTTTGCTTTCTGTTTTTAATACCAGGGAGGGCACAGGGATGAAAGATTTGGGTTCGTCAGTGGCTGCCTGCAGTGGGATCTGTTGGAATGCCTGAAACCTTGCTGGAATGAATTTGTGCCTTATCAGCACTATCTAAGAGCCCTTGGACAATACAAAAGCTGTACCTAGAAAACGTAAACCAAAGCATTCTTATTTTGTAGTCCAGCGTTGTCACAACAATTTACCATTGGTTTTAGGAGGCAGACTAATGGAATGGTGTTAATTCTTTCCTTATTTTTCTCTAGTGACATAGAGCCCTCATGGATATTTGTGTATTTGATGAATGGTTTGGAAAACTTTACTGATTAATTATTTTAATAGGTTATGATCTTGGAAAAATGTTTACATAGAAATATATGTGGCTTTTAAATAGAAGCTAGGTTGGCTTTTGTAAAAGATCCACTAAATTAGGCCTGATGGGGAAATCCATTTATTTACCTAACTCATGTCTGCTGCTTGGATTTTCTTGCCAGTAGCTAAAGAAGTGTTCAAAAACTCAGCTGAAATTGAAGGAAATTAAGGAAACAATGAAATTTGTGTGGCTAAAACTAAACTGGACAGGAAGGGCAGGTATCAAGACTACACTTCTGTCTCGTGGCCCTTAGCTAAATACCAGATGAAAGGTGCATAAACCAAATTTTGATTCTTTTTGCACATTATTTCTCCTGTTTCCCAACACATCCATTCCAAGCAGTGTCAGAGCATGCCTTGGTGGGCTGCTGGTGTGACTGAGGAGGATCCTATACCAAAGGCAGGTGCCCAAGCTGTGCTGAACACAGAAGGGGCAGGTTCCTGGCCCGAAAACTTCCTACGGTGGTGAAACTGATACTGAAATCCTTGAACCAGCCCTGGTTTTCCAAGCAGTTCCTCAGCTGGACTTCCCAGGCTGTCCCTGGTGCTTCCCATTGCTCTGCAATGCAAGTAATTACTGGTTTGGTAGGACTGTAACTTTGAGGAGCTGTACACACGAGTGTAAAATTGGGCATTATTTTATGGGTGTGCATCAGGTGCTGGTGTATAAAAACACATTTCAGATTTCACATATTCTGTGCTGTGTTTCTGCACGGCCATACACTGGTGACTGTGTGATAGTCAGACATGAAATGTGATCACTTCTTGTAATCTCTTCCCAAAACAAGCCCCTTCCCAGCTGAGGTCAGTGCTCGAGTGTGTGTTTGTGTCTGCCTGAGTCTGGCTGTGAGGCTGCATGTCCTGAAAACAGAGCAAGAGCACCTGTGCCTCTCCCAGCATATTCCTTGTGTTGCTGTCTGAAGCCTGCTGGTGATCATGGCATCACAGAATATCCTGAGTTGGAAGGGATCCACAAGGATCATCCAAGTCCAGCGTGATGTCCCAGAAGTAACTGGGGAACTTCAGCTTGGTGTCAGTTGCATGCGCAAAACTTCTTGTGTTTCCAAAAGGCACAGCAGTGCAGAGGCAAGAGAGATCATCCTAAAATTAAACAGAACAGGGGGAAGCTTCTCTGGGGGAAGCTCTTGTTGCAGTGCTTTGTTTTGGCCATTTTTTACCTTCTCCTTGGCCAGGAGCAGTGCTGGATGTAAGGAACCGTCTGGCTGTGTCCCAAGTTGGATGGGGCCCTCAATCCATTGGTGTCTTGCTCTGCCCTGCTCTGGGCCAGCTCAGCTGTAGATTAGTCTTGAAAACATGTTGTGATAATTGCAAGTGTCCACAGGACTTGTCTGCCTGAAAGTGGAGTGGCTTTTGCTGCTGGCTGTGGACAGGGAGAGCGCTGGGATGAACCAGGGGGAATTGTGCAACACTGACACGACTGTCAGAGCTGTTGTCCTTTTATCATTGCTACTGTTTGGGGTAAACAATGTCTCTGAATTGCTTCCTTGGCAAGAAGAGGCTTGCAGTCACTTCCACGTTTTCTATAAATAGGAGATTGCTGATCTCTGCAGCAGGAGGAGAATTAAAGCTCGTGTCACCCTGGCTGGTGGCCTGACCTACCTTGATTAACACTTCACAGTCCATTTTAAATCTTCACTTCTTTCATCTTAAACCAGAGCAGGGCAAGTGCAGCAGAACACCTGGGAACAGAGCAGGAATGCAGAGTAACCAGTTCTGGAGCTTGGCTGAAAAGGCTTTTGTTTGAGAAAACAACCTCCATGAGCTTTTGGACCTGCTGGAAAATGTCAGCCAAGGTGTTGAAGCTTCTGACCTTCAAGTTGTATGGAAAGAGGTGCCTGTGGAGAAGAGTGGGAAAAGAAGGGTGGGAAATGTGGTGTCAGTGAGGAGACCGTTGGATGGGCTTCAGCTCCTGTAAGGTTCCAGGGAATCCATGCAGGAGTTTGATGCACAAATGCTGCCCCAGCAGGAACTTTTTCTTGTAGTGCTGCACCCTGGCACACATGAGGGTGGTTCTCATAAGTCACAAGGCTCCAGTCTCCCTTTGCGTGAGGGGAAGACATTGTGTAGTGTGTTAGTTGGTGGCTTTTCTTCATCTCTGATGACCTTTTCTGGCTTTTAGACAACTTGGCAGTGGTTTGCTGTCCCTCACTGCTCAGGTAGGTGCTCAGTACTCACAGCCGCCCTTCCGAGAGTCTCAGCCCTTTCTGCAAGCTGCCAATGTGAAGCTGCCCATCTTCTGCTGTAGGGTTTCCACAAATGTTTGCATTTGTTGCAGATCAAATCTCCTTTTCCTCGATGGTAACTGCAAGCCTTCCCCTGGCAGAAATGTCTGGGAGAGGATTGGGTGTGTTTTAATCTCACAGCTGAGCCTTTGGAAACAAGAAGCTGGTTCCAAACTTGTCCACCTGGTATTTCAGAGGTGCTAACCTGAGAATTCTTCCATTTTTGTGGTGTCTGGAATAAGCCAGCGAGTTTCTGTGCTCTGTTCTGTGTCCTTGCGAGCATGCATTTATCCCGGGATAATTGGAGGAGTTGATTAGGAAGTGGCAGTTCAGCAGTGGTGAAGGGCATCAAGCTCTGCCAGACATCCTCATTTCCTCAGAACTGGGGATGTGCACACACAGCTTCCAGCAGCTCCCTGGCATTGCCATGCTGAGCGGGGCAGGAGAAAAGCAGGAATTTGGTTTGTGGTAGGAGCACAGGGATGGAACCTTCCCAACCTGGGATGGAAGAGCCTTGTTTGTTTTTTAAACTCCAGCATAGGCCGTGCAGAGGGGAGGGTGACACAGCTCCTTTTGGGGAGGAGAAGGGAATGTGAGGCTTGGCAGTGGAGGCAGCAGGGCAGGGAGTAAATGACACAATTAGTGCAGATCATAATAAATGGATTCTGCTTTTCCAAGGCCTTTAAATTCCAGTGCATGTGACCATGGAAACAGCACCGTGTCACTGTGTTTGGTGAATCAGTCGAGCACTCCTTGTAAACCCACTCCAGCAGGCTTTCCAGCTGGTCAGCTGGGAACTTGGAAACCAATTTCCATCCTTGCTTTTGAAGCAGGATTAAATAGCCATTTTCTAACGGTGTGGATGTCTGTGACTATTAACTCCTTAAAATACTTCACTCAGTAAGCTATTGCACTGAGATAGGTTTCCTTAAAATAGATTTAATTGCACTGAAGTGGAATTTTCCAGGAAGCTTGAGCCCTTCAGATCTTTTTTTGGAAAGGGATTTCAGTTCGCTGTAAAGAAAACCTTACCATTTTTGTTTTTCTGTAGTTATCTTGGAGCTCTACTTGCTGTTAATTTATGTTCCTCTTGTGTTCTGGGTTAAAAAGAGATGGCCAGCTTTGTTACTTACGGTATTTGGAGGGGTTTTTTGGCACTGTGAGCCAAAAGACTGCTTTTTCCCGAGAAGTGGCCATCCTGGTGTGAACAGCTCCTGGGTCAGAAGAGCTGGAATAATGCACTCATGGAGCTCAGTCATCACTGTGGCATTTTCACTCTCTGTAATGGTTTGCTGACCAAAACAGGGTAAGAAATAGTTATAAAGTGAGTGCTAAGGCACTCTGAGATTTTTTTTTTTCACTGGGTATGTAAGACTTGGATATCTAATGTCAAATAGCAATACAGAAATCCTAAATTTTTGTGGTTTTGAAAGGAGTTTGTTATTACTTGGAAGAAAATGGAATCTTCCCAGGAAAGATTGGAATGACAACACTTTAACAGTCGTTGGGCTTTCATAAAATGTCGCTGCAGGTTGTCAGGTGCCCTTGCGTGAAACTGGGGTGGAGCTTTGACATCAAATCACTTCCCACTCCACGCTGTGCCTTGGAGATACCTGCTGGTAGCGGGTCTCCCATGGCACTGCACTGAACCTGTGAGTGATTTAGAGATTAGGGAAAAGGCATTGGGAAAAATCAGCGCCTTCTGGGGGAAGAGGGAATGTCACTGTGCTCGTGGTGCTGTTAGAGCCACACAGAGTGATCCATCCACTTGGGCAGGATCCTCCGTGTGCCTCCTCCCTTTCCCACGCAGCATAAATCCCTTCACTGACTTGACTTCAATCTGCCTGCAGTGGAAAGGGCTCATCTCACCCCTCCTGAGGCCGGGTGAGCGTTTGTTTACATGGGAACGAATTCCCTGTTTCCAAACCCACACTGTTCCTGCCCTCTTCCAAAGACTTCCGCACCGGCTGAGGGCACGAGCTGTTCCCTGCACCCCTGGGATGCAGCCACCCGTCACATTCCCAGCTGTGGACACGTGCAGAGTGGTGGTGGAAGGCCTGGAGGGCTCTGGCAGGGTGGCTCTGGGCTCCCCGGCTCCGTGGGAGCTCTGGTTGCATGGCTGTGCAGGACACGGCCGGCGGAGGCCCAGCACGGAGTGGTTTGTTTGTGCTGGGCCGTTCTTCCTGCGAGCTCGCCTGGCCTCTCCTGATTGTGCTTCCTCGTCCCACCTTGGGTTTGATAACGCTCAGAGCTTCCTCTGGCTTTGCCTGCGGAAGTCAGCAGGAATTCTGCCACCGACCTTTGCATTTTTTTGCTCAAGGGAAACGTGTTTGTTGTGCCTTCTGCCCCCCGTCACCTTTGGTGACCTTGCTGCTTTCCCGAAGCGACGTGTGCGGGACGTGTGTTCCCTGTAGGCTGACAGTAAGCCTTGGGTGTGCTTTATCATCATATCCATGTATTTATAGACAGGAGGAGGTTGAATTAATTCAGGGAAACTTCTGCTTTTCTCAGATAGGAAACCTGAACTCCCCCTTGCAGCAGGTTTCCAGCATTAGGTGGTGTTTGGCAGCCACGGTCGATTCTTAATTCAAGGATGCTCGACCGAGGATAAATTTCATATTTAATGGTTTGATGAGGGTCTGCACAGGTACACTTCTGTGTCAAATACCTGGCAGGTGTTTGTGCTGCTGAGGAAGGCTGGTGTTTGATCTGTGCTATGGATGCCTTTGATGTCAGGGAGGGCAGTTCTCCGTGCTGAGATCTGTCGGGGTCACTGCAGCAGGGTGGCCTTGTTACTGCCGATTTTTTGGGATCTCCCTCCTCTCATTTCCTCCCTCTGATCTTCTGTGGATTTCTGGCATTGAGACGTTAGTACTGCTTTTATTTTTTTTTTTTTTGAAGTTTCTTAGAAGTTCGACGTTGACTTCCTGAAAATGAAAGGAGAGAGTCTCATGTTCTGCTTCAAAGCTGCTCCGACATCTCCGTCTCGCTTTGCTTTCGGGGTGTTCTGTGAGCAGTCAAAGGCGTTTGCCTGTACAACAGCCCCGGCCCAATCTGATCTGCTTTCAAGTGTAACCATATTTGTACGTGCTGGGGCCTGTTTTATGTCTCCATTTCATTCTTTTTCAAGTCTGTGACCTTTCCTTCAGGATCCTAATAAGCAGTTTCCCCTGTCGGGTACCTCGGCGGGAGTAGACAGTTACTACGCACAGTTTGATGTAGACAGGCACCCAATCCCAGCTGGAATGGGGATGTCTCCCACATTTCACACCGAGGTGTGAGCAGCTGTGACTTTGCTGTGTTTGTTTGTGCCTTATGGTGTGTTTGTTGCTGGCATTGATGGTAAAATGTGTTGGATTCTGCAAGGAAATGACATCCAGTTTTTTTAAAAGCAGAAATAAGATTCTTGGTCTCCTTTGGCATTTTCAAGAATGCACCTTAATCAGATCTCAGCAGTAAATACCAAGACCCTGGGTACAAACCCCTTTTGTGCCAGAGTTGACCCTTTTTTCCATGTTTTTGCAGAATATGGAGTGTGTGAAAACCTGAGGAAATTGGAGATCACAGGAGTGTCCTGTCGAGATGTTTACGCCAAACGTAAGTGATAAAGCCAATAAAAACCTGCATGGCCTTGCTTAGTACCAATTTTCACCAATAGAAATAGTGAATATTTATTAATCTTTGATGCAGAAGTTATTCAGACTGAGTTGCTGCTGGGAAGTTGACATATTTGAAGTTTTATTTCTTTATACTAAGCAGATGCCAAGAGCTGGGATTTCTGTGCCTCCCAGAAAAAGAACATGTAATTTAATTTTTTAATAATGTGTCTTGAGGGATTTTCATCCTGTTCTGCCATTTTCAGATCTTGCTAAGGAATCCATAGGTAATTTTTCTAAGCCTTGATCTCAGTGAAAGGATATGGTTATAGGAGAGTGGTAAAGGGATGAGCATTCCCTGAAGGAGGAAAGCTTGGCAGGGGGTGTCAGTGGTTCTGGGAATGTTTTTGGGACCCCAACTCCTTATCTCCTTAGAACCTGGAAGCAGCAATGACCTCAAGCATTGATCTTAAAGCTGAGAAGAGGAACAGGTAGAAGGGTTTTGATCCCATTAGTAGACTTGCTGAGCATCCACAGGAAAATTATTTAATCACCGAATATCTGTCTTTACCTATTAGTGCAGTAGGAATGGAGCTTTCCTGGCTGGGAGGGCTGAGAGATGCTGAGCCAGCACAGAGATCTCCACAGAGAATTCCCGTTAACTTGAGGCCTCCCTCAATTCCCATTCGATCCTGTGTGTGGCACTGGTGTGGTGACAGCCATACAGCACATACCAGGCCAGATCTTGGTTCCTCAGTGCCAGTTTGAAGTGGGAGAACATCTCTTCACGAGCTGTATTCCTTTTCACTACAAAACTTCCATGGTTCAGATGTATTGAAGAGATATTTTGTGCTTTTTATGCACAAGTTGTGTGTAAAAATGGCCCTGCTGGCTCAGGACAGTGGTCCCAGTATCTCCCAGCCATGGCTGGGGACAGTCACCCAGGGAGGCTGAGGAGAGGGCAAGCCTGGGTGACATTTTCCTAAGCACTCCCACTGTTCCCAGTTTTCCAGAGTCTACTCAGTTTGTTTATTTAACAACTTGCAGTAGATCTGTCCTACACCTGTGTTCCAGTCTTGCTTTGCACCAAAGCACTTTCCAAATCCATGGCATCTGTTACCAGAGTCACACCTGATGTGTGGGAACCACCTCTGTGATGGTCTTTGCTGCACTGCTGTACGAGGCCTGTGTCCATACCCATCCAGCAATCCCAACTGCTGGTGGTTGCTCCGAAGTGGGAATGCTTGGCAGCCATTTCTGGCTTTCAGGATGCCCCATCTCAGCTCTGCTGCTCAGATTCAGCACTTTGGCCCGTGCCAGGAACAGGTTCCTGGTGGTGCCACCCCATTTCCTCTACTGTCCCATAAACCTCTTTAATTGCAGAGGACATCATTTGGGACTGCTGCAGGACTCGGGGCCTTTTCTGTTGGCTGAGTGTATCCTGTAGGAAATAGTGTGGGAAAATGGGAACTGAGCTCAAGTGCCTGAAAGCAGAACTAACCCAAGGCCTGGGCTGCTGTCCAGGGAGTTCCTTGGTGTTCTGAGGCAGCAGTGCAGAGTGTGGGGAAGGACTTTGATTGCACTTGGAATTCACTGGGTGCCATTTGTAAATAATGTCTGCGGGAATCTGGAACACGGAGAGTTCTCTGTGAGAAATCCTGCTAACGTGAGACTGGGGGTGATGGAAACAACAGGAAGTAAAGCCAGAACTGGACTTTCCTGCGTGGTTGGTCCAGACCCATGGAAGTGTTTGCTGGTCCCAGTGGAGCAGAGTTTGCTGGCACTCACCCTGCTCTGTCTGTTCAGGTATAAACCCACGGGTGAAGTCGGGGCGTTTTATGAAAATCCTTCCCGACTACGAGCACATGGAGTACAGAGATGTTTACACCTGCCGTACGTACCCCTGCTGCTGCTGCTGCCTGCACCCAGCACGCCCGGGATGCTGCATGGAGTGTGCCCTGGCTTGGAGCAAAGGATGTGGGGACAGCCCTGGGACAGCAGGGAGCTGCCACCAGTTCTGGCTGGCGTGTGTGAGAGCAGTGTTGTCACCCTTCGGGGTGAGCAGGGCAGGCAGTGAGGTGTGCTGCTCTCCTCTTGAGGTGTTTTGAGGTAAAATGTTGTCCTGGATGGGTGCTAAAAGAAGGCTCTCTTTTTGCAGAACAGGAGCACTCACTCTGCTCGTCAGGAATTGCTCCTTTCTTAGAGGAAAAATTCAGATACCCTGCTGAGGCCTCCCAAAAGCAGCTCTAAATAAGCTCTGAACTGGCAAAGAGCTTTGTCGTGATCCAAGTGAGCGCCAGTCAAATCCACAGCCCTTCCCTGGGAAAAATGCTGAGTGTTCCCATAGTAATTCCCTCCCTGCACAGTGAATCCTTTTAAGCACCATCTCTGTCTCTAGGAAACGTTCTGCTCATGTTTTAAAGATTGTGATGTGCCTTCCTCTCTGTGGATAACCTGTTTTTTCCCTCCTCGTGTTGAGGGAGGAAGAGTTAAACCCTTGGAGTTTAACGCTCAGTGTTCAGCAGGAATTGAGGGGGAAGGACTGATTAGTTTACATCAATTAAGGAAGCCAGTGCTGTTTGGTGTTAATTTGGAGGGGGGATTGAGCTGTCTCTGATGTTCCTTTGGGTCTGCAGAGTTTTGCAGGCTCCAGTCACTAACTCACTGTGCTTGGGAATGGAGTTTTGCACACGCATTAATGAGGGAGTGAGTGCTGCAGAATTCCCTGTGCTGAGGGAAGCAGCCGAGCAGGGCAGGTGGGAATGGGAATGTGAGTCAGGACAGACCAGCAGCAGTGCTACAGCAGGAGTTGGGACAAAGCGTTGGGTTTGGAAGTCCTGCCTGTCAACACCAGCTGTGTTCTGGAGCTTGTCCAAGCTGCAAGGTGGATTCCTTTGGAGATTGGACCTTTGCTCCAAACATGCCTTTTGTGGGGACTCTCAAATGACATTTATTGCCGTTCCCTCACTTGTTAATTCTTGAGCTGCAGCCCCAAACTTCTGATGTCCTGTGTCCCTTTTCTCTTGGGCTGTGTTGTATTCCTTGGGGAAAAGCTTGGATGGTTGGACCTGATGATCTTGGAGGTCTTTTCCAACCTAAATGATTCTATGGTTCTGAGTCCACATGGTTTAAGATGCAATGGCCCATTTCCCCCTTTTTCCCCTCCTGGGTTGTCATGATTTGCCATGGAAGTGTTCCCTAATGCCTGTTCCTGCAGTGTGGGCCGGGTGAGCTCAGATCACTTTCCCCAGGGATTTAAGCTCACCTGGCTGGCACTGGGCTCTTCCCACAAGCAGCTGAGTTATCACCAACCTGGGCACAGCAGCTGCTGGCATTGTTCCAGCTCATTTTGCTTCTAGAGACCTTGCTGCATCCCAGGAGTCCGGGAGAATTGCAGTGGCTCGGGTCTTTCCTGGTCGGGACCTTCCCCTGGCAGCCTTCTCTCAGTGGGAGCTTGGCATTCCCTGCTTTTCCAAACCCACCCCCAGCTGGATTCAAGCCGCCTTCCCATCTGAAGAGCGTGCAGGGCTACTTGTGTAATGTGGGGAATGTCCAGGCTGGATGAAGGAGCATCCAGTGGATGTGGTTTCGCTCCATTTGGCAGGATGTGGGCTCAGAAATCGGGATAGGCAAGAGGCTTCTCCAGGATTGAGCACAGGCAGTGTGCAAAGCAGAGGAAAACCTTGGAGAAACACCCGAGTGCTGTCTTCTTTCGAGGAGCAGGAAGGGAAACGACTGTCAGATCCGTCCTGTCTCCTACCAGGAAGAGCCAGAGCTGGAATTCATCAGGTTTTTCCCTGCAAGGAATATTAGCTGCTGTTTTGCTGGAGCCCAGAGAAAGCCCAGGCTTGAAAATGGAGCCGTGTTTTGAGACTTGTTTGGGCCCTTGGCCAAGTACCAGCATTTTCTCCACTAACTCCTGGACATGAATGGGATTCTTTTGGCCTCCTGTGTCCAGGACTCTGCCACGTTTCCTGAAATTACTTCTAACAGGAGCTGGGATGGGAGGGACATCCTCATCCCTCTTGGAAAGCTTAAGTTTTCTGTCCTAAAAATAATAATAAATAAAAATGCTGAGTTTTATCAGCTCTGTTCCAGACAGGGTAGAAGGCAGACTGTGGTGGGTGGAGCAGCTCATCCCATTTATTAATGTGTAATTACTGAGCTGGGAATGTGGTTTGCCTGCTTGCCTTAGTGCTGTTTGTGCTGCACTTGGTTCCCTGGGTGAAACCAGGCCATCAGTCTGAAATTGTTTACTGCAGAGGAAAAAGGCTCCTCCAGGCCAGTTGGCAGCAGCTCTGGACATCCCTCCCTGTTGTCCTAAACTTCTGTGGAAGTTCTTGCTTTGGTGGGATAAAAGCACTGCTGTAGTTCTTGCTGTCTGAAATGTTAATGAAACGAAGCTGGTGGAACAGCTGCACTGAAACACAATTCTTCCTTTAAATTGATGCAAAGGAAAATCTGTTACCCAAGTCAGTCCTGGAGGTTAAAATGGATTATTGTGGCCTTCTGAGTTGGCCAAGGACACCACTGTAAGGCAAGTGAAGTATCTTCTTGCCATCCTCATGGAAATAATGTGCATCCTGCTGTTCCTGCCCAAAATGCCAGACTGTGTGATGTCTTCCCCTGAAGGTTCCTGGTCATGAGAGGAAATTAGATGGGCAAAAGGAATGGCTGACTGTGTAAGGACTGGAGGCAGGTACCATCCCTAAGCTTTCCTCACGACAGGAGGTTTAGATCATTCTGTAATAGCCATTTTCTCCTGCTTCCTGAAAACATTCCTTTCTTTAGGTGGGATTGAAGGGACACCTGGCTCTGAGGTGAGAAATGGAGAAGCCTCAAGTGCTGCAGTAGGTTTTGAGCAGGTCTTGGAAGCAGCTTTTGGGCACTGCTGAGATGTAGCTGCTTATGTAGAATTTTTGAGGCTGTGACTGGCGTGGCCACACCACCACATTCCCGAGCTGGAGTGATCCATGCGCTTTGCCCGTGCTCCCTGTGGCTGTTTTTAAGGATGCTTAACTCTGGAGCCAAGTTTGTCTATAGAAGGCAAGGAAATGCTTTCAAAACATTCAAATTTCCCTGTTCCTTCCTGCCTTCCTGCCCTTCCCTGTTTTCTGTTGCTTTGCAGTCTGAAGCACCGAGCGTGTTTTTGGTAACTGGAGATGGCAGATGCTTTTATTTGTTTTTAGCTCTGGTTCTATCATGTGATCTGCATTAATGGGACCATGTTGCCAGAGTTTTCTGGGAATTCCTGGCGAGGTAGGTGGCTCTGCCCTTCCACAGGGCCAGGAGCAGAGAACAACACCAATGTGTGTGAGCTTGTGGGAGGCCTCAGCTCAGAACTGCCTGGCTGGGGTTGGACACAGCCAGTTTTCCTAAGCAGAGGCGGTTGTGGGTGGTTGTGTGCAGCCTGGTAGCAGTGCTATTTTCATTCCCCAAATCCCAGTTCCTCAGCTTGCTGTGCTCACTGCAGTGTCTCCCTGTTCCCCAGTGCTGCACCGGTACCGGCACATCCTGGGATTGTGGCAGCCGGACATCGGGCCCTACGGGGGACTGCTGAACGTGGTGGTGAGTGAGTACCTCATCCTTTTGAGGGCTGACGAGTCTCTTTTCACTCTTTCCAGACCTGGTGGCCATTCCCATAGCATTAAAAAGTCTGAACAGTCAGCCCTCAAATGAGTGATTTAGACCCAGAGGTTGCTGCTTGGTTCTTTGTGGGTTGCTTTTGGGTTAGGCATCAGGAGAAATTTCTTCACAGGGAAGGTTGTTAAATATAGGAATGGGAGGTGTCCAAGGAACGACTGGATGTGGCACTCTGTGCTCTGGTCTGGTTGGGAAGGTGAGGATTGGTCACAGGTTGGAGTCCATCTTGGAGGTCTTTTCCAACCTAAATGATCCTGGCATTCTTCTCGTCATTGCCACCTTTCTCCAAACTCTTTTATTTTTCAGCTCTACCTCAAACAGCTCCAGGAGCACATAGAAAACATGCTCAATGTTTGAGGGAAAGGCTTGATTTAGAGTTTAATGCTGATATCCCAGTTCAGCAGAGGTTTTAGCAGCGGCCCAGCACTGAATTGTCTTTGTCTGCAGCTGAACGTTTTGCACAGGGCTTTGCCGTTGTGTGTTTGGCAAACCTTTACCCCAGCTGTGTCTAAGACCTGGGCGTCAGAGGTGGAGTGACACTGGGGCAAGATCTGTGGGGTCTGGCAGCTCTGGTGCTGCTGGGGAGAGCAGTTAGTGACCAACACTGGACTCTGTGCTGGGAGGGCTGAGCCAGGAGCTTGCCTGCAGCCCTTGTTGTTTGCACCAGGGTTCAGTGACTGCCGGGGTGAAGCCTAACAAACCACGGGGCCTTTGGGGTGTGCAGGATTCTGTTCCGTGAACTGTGGTGTGAGAGGGCATCCAGCTGCATCAGCACTTGTCCTCTGACCTTCTAAAGACAAGTGCCTGTGTGGCACTGCTCTGCCTCAGTCCCAGATCTCTCTGTGTGGAGAGTATCCTGCCTCTGGAATTGCAGGGCCTGAGGGGAAGGATTGTGTTAGGTGTGCAGGAAGGGGGCTGGCACTGGTTTCTCTCAGTAGAGTGTTGCTTCCTGTGTTCTGGGAGTAATAGAGCCAAATAATTCCTCATCCAAAAGGCAGGGATAATCACGGGAAGCAGAATTTGTCTGCTGGAGTATCTGCCAGCATGAGCTCTCAAACCAATTAGAGTGTGACTCGCTGTGTGGTCTCTCTCTCTGGATCCAGCACTCCAGGCACCCCTCACAAAGTCATTTGCAGCAATAAAGGCCTGATCTTTTTCCAGTGGTGCAGGAAGTCTTGTAAAGAAACCCTCTCCTTCTTCACCCAGGGCGTGCTGTGAGTGGATATGGTCTGGCTTCATGTCTGGAAAGCTGTTTGGGAAAGCAGCAGGCTGTTCTGCAGCTCTGCCCTGAGCCAGAACAGGCCCCAGAGCTGGCTGCAAACTCACAAGGAACGGTGCAGGGCTGACGTGGTGGGCTTTGTCTCCTGTCCCTCTGCAGGTGGATGGTTTGTTCATCATTGGCTGGATGTACTTGCCTCCTCATGACCCTCACGTGGATGATCCCATGAGATTCAAGCCCCTCTTCAGGATCCACCTCATGGAGAGGAAATGTGCGACGGTGGAGTGTATGTATGGTCACAAGGGACCTCATAATGGCCACATCCAGGTGAGCTCCTCTGCCCCTCCCAGCATCACCTGGATGCAGTGAGTGTGCACTTTGGCTCTGGAAATGGATTCATCAAAAAACGGTGACAATTTTATGTCAGAGATGTGGCTTTCACCACCTTGTTGCGCGTGTGGGTGCCAGCTTTACACTCATTACGTGTCTGACAAGTTGTGTGGGCTGTTCCCTGCTCTGAATTTGTTCCCTGGCAATGGCACAGCGAGGCTGTTGTGCTGGCTTCTGTGGGGCAGGGTGGGAGGCTGGGAGCAGCAGGATGTGCACGGGCTGGGGGAAAGGATGTGTGGAGTGGCCTTGGGCAGCTGGTGAACGTGCCCAGGCAGACTCACAGACCTGTTCTGCAGCTCTCTCCAAGGGTGAGCCCTTGACAAGGTGCTGCAGCATCCACTGGATACTTTGAAAAGCTTCCTGAGAGGTTGTTTTTCTTTAAAGGAAGCTGAAATAGAGAAGCAGATGAGAATTACTATCTTTCATTAGAGTGCATTGAGGTTTTATTGCTTTTATTTCTCTCTTCTGTAGCTGCTGCATTCGGTATCACTTAATGATTTCTCTGTTGTAGCAAATTCAGTAAGGTTTGTTCTGTAAAGCATTTTCTGTGAACAGTCTTAGTTACATCATCCGAGACATCTCTAAACAGGTCTGTAACCTGTTCAATTCTCCTCCGTGGTAACCACAGATTGTGAAGAAGGACGAGTTCTCCACGAAGTGCAACCAGACAGATCACCACCGGATGTCGGGGGGGAGGCAGGAGGTGAGTGCCCTGCCAGGGGTCTGCACTAAGGCTCTTTGTGTGGCCCCTTCCTAAGATAAGCTCTTAGCTGCTCTAGGGGTCTGGGAGGTGGTCTGCTGTCTTCTAATTTCTGTGTATTTGGGCATATATGAAACACCAGGCTGGGAGATTCGGGCTGATTCACTGTTTCAGGCAGTCTTCTGTGTCAGGGTGCTCCTTGAGCCCAACACCTTCCTCCTTCCTGTGCTGGGACACCATTCCTGCTTGGTAACAGACCTGTCCAGCAGCACTTAGTGGACATCACACAACACTCCAGGCACTGACCTCTGTGGTGTTGCTGTCTGTATAATTAAGATCTTTCAAACACAGTGAGCACCAGCTGCGTTTAGGTACCTGCTGCCCAGTGGGGCACCTTGTGTTGCTCGAGGGATTTAAAAGCTTCATTTGGTTGTTTATCCTGTGTCTGGCAGCTCTACCCAGCAAGGCAGACTCCTGACTCCAATGCCTGTGTCCAGGTGCAGGTATAAATGTCAGGATGAATACCTGTTCCAGGTACTGCTGGCTGCTGCCAGCTGGTTCCACGTGACAGATCTGAAGGAATGCTGTAAAATGTCTGTGTGCTAATGGGAAACAGCTGGGTGAAAGGTTTAGTTAAGTGTTTTGTGGTGCTGGAGCAGATGAGAAATGCTTTAATACTTTCAAAGCACTGCGTTAAGTGTGCGTGGCATTATGGTAATTGGAGGATCTGGCTTGGGAAGATAAAGCAGGCAGGTTTGGAATATCACTTGGTAGGCTGCTATCTCAGTGTAAGCTGTTATCACACCGACTCCTGGCAGGGTATTAACTTGTCAGAGCTGGAGTTGGGGTGCTCCAGGGGATGGTTTCAAAGCACCCTTTGGATTTAGATGCATCGGTATTAAATCAGCAGGATTCAACCTCCTAAACCCTCAGTGCTTTTCAAAAGCTTCTCCTTTTGTGTTGAACGTGTCAGGACAGGGCACAGGAGTCAGCTTTGGGCACACAAACGAGTTGCTGGAGGTACACCAGGACGCAGAGAAGCAGTAGGTGAGCTCCTCTGCAGTCACAGGCCTTGCTTTTGCTTTTATTCTGAGGAGTTACCTGGGGTTTATTTGAAGGGCAGCATGTTTGCTGTGAGGTGGCTGGCAGTTACCAGTATCACTATTTGTCCAGCACATTTCCAAGCCAGCTCTGCAGCGACACGTGCTTGTTCCCAAATCCAGCCACGTTCCCGTGTCTTTGGCAGAGGATTTGCCCTGTCTGTGGCTGTGCCTGTGACAGGGTGAAGTCATCTCGAGGTGCATCACTGAAGTGTCCTTACCTTCCCCCTTTTGTCCTTGTGCTGCAGGAATTCCGGACGTGGCTGAGGGAGGAGTGGGGTCGGACTCTGGAAGATATTTTCCATGAACACATGCAGGAGCTCATCCTGATGAAGTTCATCTACACCAGCCAATACGAGTAAGGGCTCCAGCTCTTTGTCTTGAGGCTGCTGCAGCTTCACAGGCACTTTGGAGCATTTTTCCCCAAGGTAGGGGTTTTCCATGGGCTTTCACAGCCGGAGGAATGGTGTGTCCCTGCAGCTCTGTGCAGGGATAACACAGTGCTTTCCAGCTGTACAGGGATGAGGTGGAATGACAACGGTAGGAGCAGGGTTCCAAGTTCTACATGACAACTCTGCACAGTAAGGAGCTTTTGAGTCATTTAACTGTGTTTAATTTGAAGGCAGAGCAAATGCCTGTGATCCCAAGGAGTGTCTGGTTATTACCCATATTAATCAGAATGCTTTGTAGTGCAGGAGTCAGAGAGTCCCTGAGAAACTGGGGGATTTTAACCACCACTCCAAGCTGCTGTTAGCAGCCACCTCGCTGTAGCAGATGTTTAAATTTGCTTCACTTTTAGAATCTCTGGGAATCTCCAGGGCTGAGGAGGTTTCCTGTGCCCTTTCTGCAGGAATCTCCTGGTGTTCTTACAAGGATAGTGGGGAGAGAAGTGAAAGGAGGGAGGGAGGAGGTGCTTGCAGGGGTCTGAAGCAAATCCACCGAGCTTTGCTGAAAGCTTTGTTGGCGTTGCTGAAAGCGCGGATCCCTCCTGTCTTGGCTGCTCCTCCCAAGGCTGCTGGAGGAGCAGGATGCAGACACATTCCTGGTGGTGAGGGGCTCTCCCTTCACTTCTCTGACATTTTTATTTTGCCCAGCAACTGCCTGACGTACCGGCGCATCTACCTCCCCCCCAGCAGCCCCGACGACCTCATCAGGCCAGGCCTGTTCAAGGGGACCTACGGCAGCCACGGGCTGGAGATCGTCATGCTGAGCTTTCATGGCAAGAAAGCCAAGGGGACTAAGATCACTGTGAGTGTGTTTGCCTTTCTCTCAGGTGCTCATTAAAGTGTTCTCGATGCCGTGGATGCAGAGATCTCTGTCCAGTCAGTCGTTGCCACCCCAGACGCTGTTCCCTGTGGGGGTTGGTGGCACTGGGTGAATCTCAACACGTGCAGAATTAAACTCAAACCTGCTCTGCAAAGTTTCTCCTGACTCCACCTGGCTCCCCCTTCCTTTCCTCTCCCTTCCAGCTGCTTTCTGTGAGCAGCTGGTAGCAGGTCGTGGAGATCCCTTGTGTGTGTGTGTGTGTGAGGAGCAGGTACCAAATGTTGGCAGCTCCTCACTGAAGTCAGGCAAGGGAGCTCCTTCCTCCCTGCAGGGAGGGATTCTGGCAAAATGCAGCTGCAGCTTTGACTTTCTGTCACCCTTGCAAGCACAGCTTTTGATGTGAAGTTCTGTTGCTGGGAAAGGGAGAGCAGAGATGTCATAGACAGCTCAGGGAACAGCAAACAAGGTCCAAGTGGGGTTTTTTTGTGGCCAGCTTGGTGTTTGTAGAGCAGGGTGAGCTCTGTCGGAGTCGGGTGACGACTCCGTAGCACCCGGTGTCTGCAGCTGCGCTGCTCCCTCCTGTCCCCAGGGAGATCCCAACATCCCAGCTGGACAGCAGACGGTGGAGATAGACCTGGCACATCCCCTGCAGCTGCCTGACATTGAGAACCTGCGTGACTTCAGCGAGCTGTCCCGCATTGTGCTGGAGGTGCAGGAGCAGGTCCGTCGGGAGGAGCAGGAGCGGGAGCAGCGGCCGGAGGAAGAGGAGCATTCCCAGCCGGCTGCCTCCCAGCCTGCTGCCAGTCCCCTGGGAGGAGAAGGTGCTGAGGGGGAAGAGACTGCAGCTGGGGCGGAGGGGACGACCCAGGACAAGGCACCAGCTTCCCAGCCCTTCGTGCTGCCCATGGGAGTGATATCAAGGAATGAAGATTATCCCCGGACCTGCCGAATTTGGTAACGGGAGCTGGTGGTTTTTATGGCCTGGTTGTGCCAGGCACGTTTTGAAAGGGGAGGGGAAATCTTTGAGGTGTGTCCTGTATTTGTGTGCCTTTTACACCTGCCTGTGGATCTCCCAGCCCCGTGGGCTCAGATTGCAGAGAATCTCACAATGGTTTGGGTTGAAAGGGACCTACAGGTTCATCTTGTTCCAGCCCTGCCGTGGACAGGGGCACCTTCCACTATCCCAGGTTGTTCCAACCCTGTCCAGCCTGGCCTTGAACATTTCTAGGGATGGGGAATCCACAACCTCTCTGGTTCCTGCTATTTCTGCTGCTGTTGCTGCTGCACACTCTTGTTTGTCCCCTCTTTTACCACACTGTCATCTGCCATCCCACTTCCTTGCTAGATTTTATCTTGTCACTTTTAAAGCTGGCACCTCTCCTGTACTCCACCTACCCCCCTTTTTTTGGTGTGTTTTATTTCCCAGAGCTGCCCAGCTCATATATTTAGAACTGTGTTCAAGCTGCTTCCCATTCCTGTGTGTGTCATTCGTGCTCCTCGGCTGTGGGAACACAGTGCTCTCTCCCACCTTTCCCTGGCCTCTGGTGCCTCGGGAAGGTGCTGAGCACCTCAAGCAGGAGGTGCAGGCATGCAGAGAGCCTTGTTGAATGGGAGCTGGAGTTGGTGAAGCAGCACATGAAATGAACTGTGGAAAAAGAGCCCCAAAGCCGAGGCTTAGGCAGGTGACCTTCAGCCAAACATCTGTGCTCATGGAAAAACCTACCAAGAGCTGCTTAATCCCAGAAGGCTCCTGCTGTCACAACTGAGTTGTGTTTGGATAAAACCCTGCTCCACCTGCTGCTTGCTCGGAGCTTCGGCTGACCTTTATTCCTCCTCAGATCCTGATAGATTTTTCTGCTTTTTCGATTTTTCTCTCCTTTCCCTTAGGTTTTGCACAACATTTGCCTCTCTGGTCACCCTCTCAACACGCCTCTGCTTTCCTGGGAGGATTGTCAGGGTCCGCCGTGATCCTTGAGTTGCACCCGTTAATCTCAGATGGGTTATTGGGCTGAACTACAGACAAGTTCAGCCTTCTGGTGTGCAGGTGCTGATTAGAATAACCCAAAGCAGCAACCTCCAAATGAGCAGTGGGGAGTTTGTCGTTTTAAAACGACATCGACGACGTTTCGTCGCTGCCCTGTAGCACCCGGCAGTGTGTGGTCGACAGCAGAGCTTAATGTTGATTTTTTTAATGAAACACTGGTTGATGACGGCTGTTCTCACACCTCTCCTGCCCCTCTCCCCTTGCAGTTTTTATGGGACGGGGCTCATCGCTGGCCACGGCTTCACCAGCCCCGAGCGGACGCCGGGGGTGTTCGTGCTCTTCGACGACGACCGCTTCGGCTTCATCTGGCTGGAGCTCAAATCCTTCAGCCTCTACAGCCGCATCAAGGTCTCCTTCCAGAACGCCCAGGCACCTTCCCGGGAAGCCTTTGAGGAAATGCTCAAGAACATTCAGTCCCTGGCTACTTGATGAGCGGTTGGTGATGGACAGGGCTTGGGGCTGCAAAGGCTGCTGCGCTCCCCAGCCGGGGCTGGGATGGGGGTTCCTTGCTCTCGGTACCTCTGGATGAAAGCATGCACTTTTAATAAAGCCTTTTTACCCCAAATGTACACATCCCAGTTCAAACATCCCTGACTGCCCTTTCCTCTGTGCCACTCCACGCTGCTTCCCAGCAGTCCTTGTTTCCCAGTCTGTGGCATAGCTTTGTAGGGGTCCTGCAGAGGAGGAAACAGGCCTTTCTTATTGCAAAAAAAAAAAAAAAAGAATGTATTGGGACAAAAATAACGCCAGGTAGAGCTGGATCAGAGGAACAGGCAGTGACGAAGCACATCCTCCTCTCCAGAAGCCTTTCTCTGGGTGCAGCACTGCCAGGAGAGGCTGGTGTGATACCCCTGTGTGGTTTCCTTTGGAGAAATTCCCTCAGCTTGGCAGCAAGGGGAGGATCCCAACTGCAAATGAGTGGGTGTGACATTGTCCTGGCTTCTGGAGCGGGATGGATGTGCTGTCCCTGGAGCTCCAGGTCTGGGTGTCTCCCTGAGCATGGAGATGATTCTTTTTCCTTGCAGGGTTTGGGTGTGGGACTGGAATTGGGTGTAAACTACAGAGGCTGATGTGTTCAGACTGATTTGTCTTCTCAGATACTGTAAAATGAGTGTGAAAATGCACAGGAAGGAGCAAAAAGCAAGCCAGCTGTGAGGTGAGCCCAGCTGGAGCCTGCTGGCTCTGGTCTGTGATGGGCAGCAGAGGTGCCACGTGCCACTGGTACTGTGTGACCCGAGGGCTGGCATTCCTGGGTCAGATTCCCAGTCCGAAGGAGCAAGGAGAGATTCTCCTCCCTGGCTCCTGGAACTGTGGGTGCTGATGGTGGGTGCTGCTGCTCCTCTCACAGGACCCTTCTGTTCCCTTTCTAGTCACACCTTGTTCCATCCCAGATGATTCTGTGGCAGATCTGAGCTCCACTGGGAATTTTGGGTTGCAACAAGGAAGCAGATTCCCTTTGAACTGTCCTGTGCAGGAAAATCCTGGCCAGTGCTCATCTCCAGACTGTGAGTTGTGCTGTAAACCATCAGCATTAACACAACCCTTTGTTGCAGTTGCTCTCTGGCTGTGATGACAAACTCCAGGTTCCTTCTCTTCTACCCAGATCAGTGTCTAACAAAACTCTGCCTTTACCTCTCTGCAGTTTGGGGTTTGTAAATGTGTCTGTACATGTGCTGGGAGGTTTCAGGCCCCTTCTGTGGAGAAGTTTCAGTCCCTGCCTGGTTCCACTGCCTGTGAGCAGCTTTTATCCTCACTCTCACAAGGGCTTTTTGCCATTTCTGGCTCTCGTGTGTTCCCTCAGCTGTGTGAGGACCCAGACTCCAGCAGAGAAGTCGAGCAGCAGGTCACGTCACTCACAGGATTAATTCCTGTCTCTTTGGAGAGAGTTCTCCAAACCTCTGGGAATCTGAAGGTGATTTAGGGCACTTTTGGCTTTGTTTCCTCCAGCTTTATGAGTGGAAAACCTCCCTCTGTGTTAGAGGTGAGGAGCTGAAGTGCTATGAAAGGCCTGGTGAATAAGCTGCAAAAAGTAGGTTGGTTGTGAGCAGCCTGTTAGAGGTTTTCCTGTGGGGAAGAGTCAGTTTGGATCACACAGGGCTGGGAGAGAGGGAGTGGCTGTTCTCTGTGCCTTGATGAGTGCCAGAGAGGTGACCTGGAGCTGAAATTGGGCATCTCAGCCTTTTGCTGCAGCTGCTGAGCTCTGTGCAGAACATGTGCCTGATTTGCAGCCAGAGGTTTCCAGCTGGAGGCTGCAGGTTTCTGGGACACCCAGTGCTGGGCTGATGGTTGGACTGGATCCCAGAGGTCTTTTCCAACCTAAAGGATTTATTTTATGATGAGAACTTTGGTATCTCAGTGGCCAGTTTATCTTGGGGTTTGCTGTTAGGCTGGTGCAGCCAATATATTGGCTGCCTTGTGTTCTCCCTGACAGCCTAAAGGGGTGGGAAATGTCCCCTTGGGCAGCTGTTCCCTTTGCTTGTCCCTAAAACCAGCTCTTCTTCAGCTGGATCCATAGCTCTGATTGCAGATTCCTCCTTCCTTCCATATCCCCATAAAAAAATAAAAATCCTACAGTTTTACACAACTGACTCGACAGTTTTGGCTTTTAGCTTTTAAATGATGATTAAAAATTTGCAAGTGGAGATCAGAAATCCAGACTGCAATGAATGGCCCTGCAAACCCTTGGCCTGAGGCCTGGGTCACTCTCCCAAGTGCTGCCCTGGCTGTAGCCCCTTCTCCTTCCTCCCTGCAGCCTCTCCCGTTGGCTTGGCTGGGTGTGTCCCACTGCTGTGCCATGGAAGTGGCTCCCTGCAGCTTCCCAGGGCTCTGCTGGGGCGTGCAAACCCAGGGAGAGCAGCTGCCAGTTTGCTCTGTGCTGAATCCAAGTGTCCTCTGTCACCCGGGTGAGGACCTGTCTGCTGTTGGCACAGGTTGTGCAGCTGCTCTTCTCCAGGCTTTTCCTGCTCGTGGCCTGTCCCTCCTGAACCTTCTGCCCCGGGCCTCCTGAAGGCAGGGCCTGCTTGGCTGGCTGGGGAGAAGGGCTCTGTGGAGGCTGGTGCCCTCTGGGAATTTTTCACAGCTCTGCCTTGCCCCTGTAGTGGCATCTTTTTATTTATAACTTACCTGGTTGGCCTCAAAATGTCAGGATGTGCTAATCCTGATTAAAGGCAGAACTGCTGGTACCCCCTGGCTTTGTTCTGTCTGGAGCAGAGCAAACAGCAAGTTTTGTATTAATATTCCTCCTCTGACACCTTTTCTCACCTTCTGCTGCTCCAAGCCTGGCAGGCTATTGTGGTATTTCAGAACAAAATTCCCTCTGATTTGGCTGAGGGTGAGGAAAGCTGTGAAGATGGATTTGGGAACGCTGGGGATGCTCCTGTGCCGTTCCTTTGTGCCTGGCTGTGCCAGTGCTTCCAGGATAACATGGGAGTTAAAACCCAGCTCTGAAATCTTTGGGAAAGGGGGATGAGCAAGAGCAGTGGAGACAAATTTAGGAGCAGGCAGTTTGGATCTGATCACCCATGGCTGAGGGGGATGCAACTTTCCCAATGCCGCTTTTCCTCGTGGGAAGCAGTGCTGACAGGACGGGGCTCTGCTGTGCTTGTTCATGTTTAGTACAGGCTGTACCACCCCCTGCACAGCACTGCACACCCCACTTCTTCCCCAAATCCTCGTTTTCCAGCTTGTTGGGGTCTGTGTGTGAGCTGTTGACAGGGATAATGTGTGCTGGTGCCTTGCAGATGGTGACAAATTTCTGGTGCCGACGTCTCCTCGTCCTCTTGGCTCTGCACAAAATCTTGGGGACAATTGGCTTGATTTCTTGATCCCAGATGGGTGGAAAGTGCTGGCGAGGATGGAAAACAACTTGTCAGGGGGTAGGAATACTCTTGGCAGAAGAATTTTGGATTGAACAAAGCATTTGCAATGAGGTTGCAGAGCCCCAGTGGCCACAGCAAGACCTGGGGCTGAATTCAGGCTCGGGGACAACGAGTGAGTGGTTTACGTGCTGGGGCTGGGTTGTGCTCCTCCATCCTGCTCTCTGTGTTGTCAAAACACATGGATCTGGCCAGCTGGAAAACAGGAACATCAAAGCTCCTGGTGCAGCCAGTTTGTTTGCCTTGGGCCTGATTTGAGAGCTGTGAATGTGCTGTGCTCAGGCCCTCCACGGGGATTTGTCAGGCTGGTTTTGCCCTGAGGAGGAGGAAAAAAAGATGGAATTATTTGTAAATTTGGGTGTCAGCTCCGTTGTGGAGTGAACAGCAGGCTACTCTGGAATGGGACAGCAGCAGTGGGATGGTCGTTCCTTAGGAAATGTGTACTGGGGAGAAAGGGAATTCCTGTGCAAACGTTCGTGGAGGTGTCAGCTCCCAGGAAAAGCCCAAACTGCAGCAGGCTCAGTGTTTACTTTTAAAGAAGGACGACTTTTTATTGCTTTTCATTAATTTAAAACTAGTGGTACTTGATGGGAGTGTTGGGTGTAGTGTGGAAATGGGTTGTTTAACCTCGACTTGCTAGTTTAGGGAATGATAATGTGGTAGCTCTGTCTTGTAGCTGGTTGCTCACGTGGCCAATAATCCTCTGCTGTGTTCAGCTGCCAAAGGCCTGTGCTGCCCTCGGACAGCAGCACTTCCCAGTGGGCCCGGGAATTATTTGGGATGTGGAGTGGAAGATAAGGTACCAAACTGAGAGTGCCACTGACCTTTAGGTATTTTGTGTGCTGAATTAAAATGTATGATCCTTTTTGTTTGGTTTGCAATCTTTTTAACTTTGAGGTAAAGAGCACTCGGGTCGACCGTGTTCATTGGCTTAATTAAAGCATCTGCACTTTTGTTTTTTGCATTGATTACTCCTCCTTCCCTGTTCCCATGTGTATTTTGCACTCACCACTTTAACGTGACACTGATGGATTAATCTGGGCATCTCCTGTAGGCTTTGAGTGTGAATAAGTCTCTATAAAGTCCTTACTCAAAGTGAAGGTGAGACGTAAATCCCTGCTTTGTACAGAGGGCACTGGAAGGAAAACACTGGACATCCAACACCACAAATATCCACGTGGAACCCGATAACTTGTAGTTTATCACCTCAGCTGCCCTGTCTGCCCTCCTGTCCAAGGGATGGAGTTTTGCCTGTCCTTTTCCTGGTGGGTTTGAGAGGAATGGGATGGATCAAATCAACACTTGGCCTACTTCATCCCAGGTTTTGGAAAGCTGTGCAAGACCTGTGTGTTACTTTTACACCTGATCATTGTTACCCAAGGAGCCTTTTCCAATTTCAAATAATAAAAAGCAAAGTTTTGTGAACTTAATTCTGTTTGCTTCTTTTTTTGGCCTTGTCCCAAAGGAAAATGTGGGCTGAGTTCCACCCTCCTGATGTGCAGCTCCCAGTCTTCCAACACGGGATAGGATTTCATTGTCCCTTGCTTGGGTACTTGGGGAGCAGTTATGGTTTCCTGGAGATGTGGGACACCCCCCCACACAGCTCATGCTGTGAAATCCCAGTTCTTCCCTTATCCCTGTTTCCTGTTCTCTCCTCCTGCACCTTCCCTGGGGTGCCTGTGGTGCCTGGCTCCTTCCCACAGCAAATGTTGGGTGGCAGAACTGGCACCCTGAGCCCTGGCAAAGCCTTTCTGCCCTCCCAGTCACATCTTTCTCTTATCTGAAAGGAAGCCTGAGGTAATCCTGAATTCTTTTTTTTTTTTGGTTCTTCCTTCCACTTGGTCTGGAAGGGATGAGCTGGCACAAAGCCAGCAGGAGGGGTGAGGAGGGGGAGGCAGCGTGATGGTGTCAGCCCCTTCTTTGGGGGATCAGGCTGAGTTGTATTTCTGACACTTCAAATTCACACCCACTTCAGCTCTGAGCTGCTTTTCCCAAGGATTCTGTTGAAATGGGAGAACTTGTGGCACGAGCTCAGCTGCCACCGAGGAGCCTTCCCTCCTCCTGCTGCAGGTCCTGTGCCAGCCCCGTGTTCCCTGTCCTGCCTTTCCTGGAGGGAATGTTCTTTGAGTTTTGCAGCCCAATTTTGCTGGTAAGTTCCTTGGCAGATGATTTATTTTTGAGAGCAAACCTTGGCCGTGGAGCACTGAACTCCCCAAGTTCAGGCATGAACTGTAAATCTGGAAATGGCTCTGCTTTAGTGCTGGTGGTTAACCCAGGCTGGAGTGCTCTTACAGCTCCCCAGGGGCCTCCCGATTGTCTGGCATCTTCCATTCCCCCTTTTTTACATATTTTTACACCACCAATGCCTTCCCCTAATCCCATGCCTTGATTTTGTGGTGCTCCAGGCCCACTTGGCCCCACTCCTCTGCGCCGAGAGTTGAAGCCTTAGCAAGGGAAGAGTAAAACACGGGGAGTGTGCAGTAACTGCTGCCGTGGGTCTGGCCTTGGAGGAGCACAAATGTGGTTTGCAAAGCGGCACCAACCACATGCACCTCCCAAATGCTGGCTTGGGAGCTTCCCTCTCCTTCCAAGGAAGCTGGAGGTGTGAAGGATCAGTGCTGGGCAGATGGAGTGGGCTGGTGCAGGGCTGAACTCCTTGGCTGCAACGCCTGGCCAAGGAGTGAGGAGTGACCTGGCAGAGATGTTCCTTGGCAGGTGGGTTCCTCCTCCCAGTGATGGATAAACTGATTTTTCCATTGGCTGGGGGTCAAGTCCTGAGTGTCAGAACCATTATGGGCTGTTCACTGTGGAATGAGGTTCCCTGAGCTGTTGGCTCAGAAGCTGAGGCTGTGCAGGGGTGAATTGTCCCCCCTCTGACAGGACAGCCATGTCTCGGGCTGGGCTGGGGACAGCGTTTGCAGCTGGGTCTTGTCTCTGCTCCAGCACAGCTGTGGAATGAGTCCTGCACAGCGTTCCTGCACAGCATTCCTGCTTCTTCCTACCTGGCTTGTTTTTAAAACCCACAAGGCTTTTGCTTCCAGCCAGGAAGGAGGGTGGGTCTCCATTCCTCATGCCACAAATGTGTGCCTGAAAATCCGTTCCCTCTGTGAGCCCAGCCCCTGGCAGCAGCTGGAGCCTTTTCCTGAGGTAAGGATGGGGTGTGACAGCAGCTTCAGGCTCTGCCATTCCCTCTCAATCCAATCTTTCTACCCACCTTGCTGTGTGGTCCAAGGGCTGGCACTTCCCAGTTTCCAAGACTTTGGAATGGGAGGAACGTTGGGCTGCCCTCCCTCTCTGCATTATCCCAGCACATTGCCTGGAGGAGGATGAGAAAGCCACTGTGTGTTCTGCTCATCCCACTTCCCAGCAGGCCTTTGCTTCTTCCTCCTCTTCCCAGTGCAAAAGGTTAATTAATGGCTAATTAAAGGCTCCTGAGCCTCTCATGTGGTTCCTTGGAGCTCTGACCCCGTTGTCGCATTCCTGCGGTCGTTAACCTCTGCGGGTGCTGGGCTCCGCTCCTGGGCTAATGTCACCTCGTCCCGTCAGGGCCCTCCGTGGGATTCCATCCCGTGGGATTCCATCCCGTGGGATTCCATCCCCTGGGACTCATCCCGAGCAGCCGCGGCCGGGCGGCGCGGGGCCGTGCCGTGTCCGCCAGGGGGCGCCTGGAGACCGGACACGGACACTCGTGGGATCGGGATCCACATGGACACGGACAGTCCTGGGACCGGGATCCACATGGACACGGACAATCCTGGGACCGGGANATGGATATGGACAGTCCTGGGACCAGGATCCACATGGACACGGATAGTCCTGGGACCGGGATCCACATGGACACGGACAGTCCTGGGACCGGGAGCCACATGGATATGGACAGTCCTGGGACCAGGATCCACATGGACACGGAGAGTCCTGGGACCGGGATCCACAGGGACACGGACATTCCTGGGAGCGGGATCCACATGGATATGGACATGGATACTCGCGGGACCAGGATCAGAACAGAGATGGACACATGGAAGTGGGATCCACACGGACATGAACAATAACGGGATCGGGATCCACATGGACACAGACGTGGACACTCATGGTACTGGGATCCACATGGACACAGACACTCCTGGGAATGGGATCCACATGGACATGGACACTCGTGGGACTGGGATCAGAACAGACATGGACACTCATGGGACCAGGATTCACACAGACATGAACGATCGTGGGATCGAGATCCATATGGACACAGACATGGATACTTGTGAGATCAGGACCAACACACACTTGTGGGATTGGGATCCACATGGACACAGACATTCCTGAAATGTTGTGCTCCGGCACCCTGAGGACCTTGGGTCAGGCCACCTGTGGGACCTGGGGCGCCTGGAGCATCCCCCAGGTGGGGACACGTGAGGGCACCCATGGGACTCTGCACCCTGGAGCATTTCCCGGGTGGGAACACGTTTTCCATGGAGCATCCCAGTGCTGCAGTCACGGCTCTTCCCACGGAGCCTCGTTTGACCCCGTGTCCCTCAATCCTTGTTCCCATGACACCTGAGCCCTCAGAGCAAGCATCCCTTTGGCAGTGACCTCGTTCCCTGCTCCAGTGCCTTTATCCCAGCCCTGCTCCCAGCCTTTTTGGGGGAGATTTGTTTGCAGGCAGCTGCCTGACATCCCGTGATCCCGGCTGGAGGAGCCGAGCTCCGTTACCTGCCTGGCTCAGCCCCTGCACGTTGCTGCTAATTAAAAACAAACGAGGAGGAGATGCTGATGAGTGATGAGCTGGATGGATCTGCTCCATTTAGGAGCTCTCTGAGTTGCTTGGATAAATAATATGGAAATTTAATTTTCTGCCACTCTGGAAAAGAGAGGTCTTTTGGATACTGCTTGTGCACCTTTCCAAGCGTCTTGCTTGCTGTGAAGGGGAAACTTGCCCTCGCTTGGGACCCTTCCCAAATGTTCCCACATGGATGACGTGCTTGCTTCATCCATGACCACATCTTGGCTGCTGCCGGTTTTTAGGGAGCAGGTGCCAAACTGGCCCTGTGCTGGGCGATGCCTGACACTGGGGCAGCTGGAGGGGAGCCCTCTCCTCTCCAAAACAAATGGATACAGCAGTGATGGGGAAAAACACGGCTGGGAGCCAGGAAGCGGGAGCTGTATCCCGGCCCCCGCCGCGCTCCACGTCCAATTCCCTTCTCCCTTTTGTTTTCTCTGATTGCACAGCGCGGCCGCCGGGCACAGCCTGTTTGTTTCTTCCTCCGCGCTGCTACAAAGCTCTGTGGAACGCGGCTGGGACGTGCTGACCCGGGAACAGGGAATTCGACCTTGGGAGAGGGATCTAACCGGTTTGGGCTTCCCCGGGGAGCGACGCTGGGCTGCTCAGCCGTGGTGGGGGCTCTCTCTCCTCTGCCGGGCAGTGCCTTGGCGGGTGGAAGTGCTGCTCCCAGGGGAGCGCTGCCCATGGAGCAGAGCTGGATGAGGCCTCCCCACCCCGGCTGGGGCATCCCCGAGTGCCCTGGGACGGATGGAGGAGCTGGGGCAGCACCACAAACAGCCAGGGCAGGCTCCCCGCTGGGTTCTCAGCAGATTTACCACTTTTCTCTAAGCCTGTGGGGCGGGATTTCAGCTTCTCCCGCTGGGCACGAGTTCCCTGCAGAGCCTCCTTTCCCAACCGCTTCCCTGCCTGCGGCGGGGTTGCTTCCCATTGGAGAGAGCTCGGGGAGGCAAGGTGGAATTACAGCATTACAGACAAAGCCTTAATATAATCTTCCCTGCACGAACAGCGTTGCAGGGGGAAGACTCGGGGAATGTTCTGCGGAGCGGGCTGCAAATGAGGCACCGCGCGGTGCAGGATGTACGAGGAATTGCTCCATCACCGCTCCTAATGGCTTAACCAACAAAATCCATATTCATAAATCAAGGCAGGAGCGGGAGCGACCTCAGTTCGGCTCTGCTGCCGAGCCGTGGTGCAGCCAGAAGTAAAGGCAGGTTATGAATTGCACGGATCTGCTGCGGCTGCCACGGCTCGGCCCCGGCATCAGACGGAGCCCAAGGAGAGGAGATACAATCAAAGCTGTCTGTCGGTGGCTGAAGGATTAGCTGAGTCAACCAGCAGAAAGCTGAGCTCATTTATCGGGCTATTTTCAGGGCTGAAATGCACCCTGGATGGAATTTTACCCTCAATTACAGATCTCACACTTCTACAGAATGTAATCATCAGAAATGGGCTTTTTCCATGCGCTGGCTGTTTGGGTTTGGGCACTGCAGTGGTGAAGCTCCACGATTGATGAGCTCTGCAAAGTGGAGCCAGGGAGAGAGAGAGAAATTGATGGACCTGCTCTCTTTGGCCAAGGGAATTGTGGTGCAGGGAGTGTCACCGATGTGCTGGCAAAAGGACCTGGGGTCTCTCACCCCCCGTGCAGGGCTGTCACCAGCACTGGGTCAGAGCAGCTGCAGCTTTTCCCGTCCCCCCAAGGACACAGAATCCACCTTTTTCCAGACTGAACCCCCTGAAGTGCCACTGGAAAGTCCAGCACAAAGTCTGGCTCTGCCCTTTTGCAGCTGATCTTTGGGTTATCATAAAATCCCAGAATGGTTTGGGTTGGGAAGGGATCTTAAAGTTCATTCCATTCCCCCCTGCCATGGGCAGGGACAGTTCCCACTATCCCAGGGTGCTCCAAGCCCTGTCCAACCTGGCCTTGGACACTTCCAGGTACGGGGCAGCCACAGCTTCTCTGGGCACCCTGTGCCAGGGCCTCACCACCCTCACGGGGAAGAATTGCTCCCTAATATCCCACCTAACCCTGCCCTCTGGCAGTGGGAAGCCATTCCCTGTGTCCTGTCCCTCCATCCCTTGACCCAAGTCCCTCTCCAGCTCTCCTGGAGCCCCTTTACGCTCTGGAAGGGGCTCTGAGCTCGCCCTGGAGCCTTCTCTCCTCCAGGCTGAACTAACCCCTGAGTCAGGTGAGCGTGGATTCTGCAGCTTGAACCAAACCTGCCTCTATTGTCCCCAAAGCCGAGCCTTTTGCAGGTGAGTTTGGCAGTGGGGAGGCAGGGGCTCTGCAGGGATCCCTGGGGCTGCAGGGCTGGCTGCTCTCCCAGCCCAGAACGGGTGCAGGCAGCAGCTCCCTGTGACGGAGGGACCAAAAATAGAAACTTTCCCGGGAGCAGAGAGGAATTAGACTTTTCCTGACACCCTGCAATAGCCTTGAGGCTGCTAACGCAGTGATAAGCAGTTGTTTGCCTGTGCTCTGGAGCAAGCGTGGTTTATCTCTTCCTTGTTCCAACCCTGGAGGAAAAACCCGGTGATTTTGCTGCCGTGGGACCCCCAGGTCTGTATTTTATTATTTCTCTACTCCGGCAGCACCTGGAGATTTGACTGGAATTATCTGACAGGGCCCCGCTGTGCTCTTGGATTAAAAGCCAGAAGCAGGAGGTGCAGGGGAGCTTTTGAGGGGGGTGAGCTGGGCAGATCTGGTTCCTGAATTAGTGGTGTTTTGGAGGCTTGGGAAGTCAGGGATGTGAGTGCCCATCCGGGCTGCTCCCTCCGGAGCTTTTCCGGGAGGAGGAAACGTTTGCAGCCGCCTGCGCAAACGAGAGGCGCCGAGGAGGAAACCCAGCGGGTCAGGCTGGGGAAAATCCCAACCTCCTTGTGCAAAGCGCAGGGCTCCAACAGAGGATTAAATCCCACATAAAACTGGGATTCCCCCCTCCCTCTCCTGTCCTGCCCCCAAACTCCTGTTTTCGGGTGAGGCGATGCCACTGCCTCGTGCAGGACGTGGTGATGCTGATTTTAGTGGTGCAGAGTTCGGTGGGCAAGAGGAAACCCTCCTGATACCCTTCATAAAAGATTTATATTAAATATTAAGCTGATTTTAGGTATTTTTTAGGCAGCAGCTCCAGGGGTGATGTCTCCAACACTTCAGTGGGCGCATCCTCTTGCAGCAGCAGCACTGCGCAGGTTTAGCTGAGCTTTTCCCCTCATAAAACTCCTCAGATCCCCTCCTTTGCTTCCCGTCTTCCCTGGAGCATGGCTGACACATCCAGAGGCTCTTCCCAGCTTCAGCCCATCTCTGGGAAGCAGGATGACATTAAATTCAAAACAAATTACATTGTGCATTCGAGTGAGGCTGCTCGAATGCATTTTCTTTCCCTAATGATGGAGGCAGTGGGAATTGCAGCACCATTAATTCCTCCTTTTCCCTCCTGCGAGTTGTCAGTGACTCTCCCCCTTGCCTGGTAACTGCCTCATCCGATGGGTCGGATGCTCTGCTGTGTCCCTGGAATCTTTCGTACAACCTCACTGCTGGAAAACCTCCCCCGCAGCCTGGGAATGCCGGGGGGTGAATCCCGGAGCTGCGGGATGCAGCAGGGACGCAGGATTTAGAGGGAGCTCCGGAAGAGCCAGCCCAGTCCCGGCATCCCACAGCATTTCCTTCTGTTTTGTGCCTTTTGAACCTCTTGGGGTTCCTGGTGGAGGGGGAGGAGACGGGGCAGCTGCCAGGCTCCGAAGCGTTTCCAGCCTGGAGGAAGATCAGCCGTGCTGCCGGCTCTTGGAACGGGAAACTGCCGCTCGGAGGACAATAAAGGTTATTAAATGTCAGGGAGAAGTAAAGCTGCCTTTTCCCCCCTTTTTTCCCGATTCTTTGCCCCCTGGTTGCACTGGTTTGCAGGCGCTTTGTGCTGCAGTCGGAGCAGCGGGAGATGGGGAGCGGGAGCAGCTGCCCCAGGGCACCCCGTCAATTCTGGATTTGGGATGGGGCGTTCCTCCTCGAGCATTTGGGGGTCCCAGCCACAGGTCAGGGCCCTCCAGGCCCAGCCCTACTCAAGGACAGGTTAATGGGTTCCTCCCTTCCGGAAAGCCCAGCCTCACGGGGAGCTGAACAGGTCTGGGCTCACCCTCTGGGATGGGGGACGCATCCAGCCGCCTCCACCTCCGGGATAGCGCCTCTCCGACCCTTTGGCAGGCGCAGGGTGCCGGTGACAGCACGAGGGGCGGTGACAGCAGCTTTGCCGGCCTCTGGCACACCTCTCGTCCCGTGCCCTCGTGGCTCCGGCAGCGGCAGCACCCAACAGGTCTTTCCAGTCCCGCCCGCGGCCGCCTTCGGGCACACGGAGCCTCCGGGAGCTGCCATCGGCGGGGCGGCACCCGGGGAGAGGGAAAAGCGGCGGGTGCATCACGGCCTCGCCTTGTTTAGCTTTTACTTTGTCACTCGGAGCTTTCATTAATCACTGGGCACCGGGAAATGCTGGCGGGACTGCCCCTGTCACGCCAGGCTGTGCCCGCCCGGGCATCGCCCCTGCCCGGCGCTCCTGGAGGGAGCGGCCCCGGGAGCCAGCGGCCAGGGACTGAAGGTAAAGGGCATTTTGGGGTCCCCCGGGAGCAGGCTGGGGATGGAGAGCGGGTGGCTGGCTGATCCCACCTGGCAAAGCTGCTGGAGTGTGCAGGGATTGGACCTGCCGGGTGCTGGCCTGCAGCGAGGAGAAGGTGTGGAATGGCAAAACTTGGTGAATTTGCTGTAGTTTGGAAACTTTTTCGCATTTTTTTGGGCGGTGAGCAGGGTGAGCCCAAGGGTCAGTGATCAAAGGGCTGCTCCCGTGACATCCCAAACCGTGGCATCTCTGCTGCTTCCCCTGGGAGGCTCATCCCTGGCACGGCTGTGATGTGTCCCCTGTATTTGTCCCTCCTCTGCCTGGCTCCCCGGTTTGACAGATGGCTGGAGGGACAATTGCTGCTCCAAAGATGACGTTTCTGAATTCCCTGTTGGACTGTTATCCAGCATGTGATGGAGCTTTACACAAACAGAGAGCCCAGAGTCACTGCTGGAGCTGGACAGGAAAGGAAATTGCACAAGGAGCTTCCAGAGAGCAGCGGGGCTGTGCTGGGGAAGCAGCTTTGGAGGGTGCAGGTTAAATCATGGCATCATGAAATGGTTTGGGTTAGAAGGGACATTAAAGATCATCTCGTTCCATTCCCAGCTCGAAATGAGTTTGGTTTGGGTAGATTTGGGGTGTGTTAAGAAAGAGTCAATTAGGGCATCTCATCCCATCCCATTCCATCCCAACCTGTCCCATCCCACCAGAAGGAGTACACCCCACCCCAGAAGGCTGCAGGACCATGAGTTGAAGTTGTCTTCCATGGCTCCTGGAGTTGATTTAATTGCTCTTATCCTCTTCTTGGTTGTGTTGCTCATGAATGTGGAAGATCTTAATTAGGGCTGGAGTTCCCTGGGGATGGAGTGATTCCCTGTCTGGAATTGCAATGGTCCTTTTGTCCTCCCTGCCCTTTGCTGGTGCTGCTGACCAGGATGGTTGATGCTCCGGGCTGCGCGGTGGGAATTGCAGAGGGTGCTGGTGATGTTGGGAAGGATAACTGGGAGAGCAGGGAGGTCACACCCCAGCAGGATGCTCGGGAGAGGATGGGTGAGGTGGCCTGCTCAGGCATCCAAGTCTTTGTCCGGATTTGGAAATAAAAGCAGGAAAAGAGCATTGATCCTCTGCCAGTGTGTCGTGCCCTTCACATCCGCATTCCACGGATCCCATCGTGCTGGTGACCTTCCCCTTGGTGCTGTGGCCTCTGGTGTCACCTGAGCATCCTCTGCCCTTGTCCTGTGCTCCAGGGACTGCAGGGCTCCCACCAGCTCCTCTTCCACGTGTGGGCACCATGCTCTTCCCAGGAAAGACGGTGCAGTTGGAGGTGATCCTTGTCCCTGGCTTGTCACCCGTCTGGTAGCCGAGCTGGAACAGGGAGAGGTGACACAGGACACGAGAGCTGTGCCGGACAAGCACCGCAGGTGTCACCAGCAGCTTGTTTGGGGGACGCTGGTGGACGCTGCGGCCTTGAGCTGTGCTGCGGGGCTGCCCACGCCGCCTTTCCCCACGAATCCCATTGATTAGCACGATCCCAGGTGTATCCTGCCATGCCAAGGCTCCTTCTGCTGCCCCGGGAGCCACCGTGTGATGCTGGCGAGGTCCCTGCGGCCACCCCAGGGTGACAGCAGAACTCTGAGCTGTCACTCACCGCTGCAACCTTTGCCCTCCCACGTCGGCTCCTCGCCCATCCCACTGCCTGGCATGGGCGGGAGGGAGCAAATCCAACCTCCTTCCTCCCAGCTCCACCACTGCTGGCGCTCCACGTGCAGTTTTCCATGCTCCCAAGGCCTTGTTTACCACAAATTGAATTCCTCTGGAGCTCTTCCCCTGGTCCAGGTGGATTTGCAGGCAGCGCAGGTGGGTACGGATCCCTGAGCGGGCCCTGGGTGCTCCTGTACCGGGTGTTTGATGGATCCAGGCATATTTGGAGGGGAAGCAGAGGGAAAAGCACCCTATTCCTGCTGCTCCCGCCTGTGCCAGCCTGGCCACCTGTGTGTCCCTTTATAAACACGCTCGGCTTTCCCTTTAGGAGAGATAAAACAGGTTTCCTTTTCCGTGGCGTAACTTTTCAGGAGATTCCAGGGAGACTGAGGGTAATTATAACACTTTCATCCTCGCTGGCTGCCGCCTGCCTGCCTCGCTGAGCTCCTCTGACACACGTGTTGTGGCAGATGTTTGCTAACCGAGAGGACCCGCGGGACACTCGGGAAGGGTTTTGTCCTCCCTGAAGGAATTAGCGTCACGGAGGCGTGTGGCTGTGACAGCCTGTGGCGAACCCCGTGCTGCTCAGTGGAGGGGTAAGTGGTGCCCTCCCGACGTGGGATCCATCTGGGGGATGGCCCCAGGGAGGGCACAGCATCCCCAGCCCCGAGCTGCGGTGGGGAATGCGTGCTCTGGCATCTTCTGTGGGAATAGCACGCCAAAATGCCGTGGTTTGGGGGTTGTTTCATAACCTGGATCCCAGCTGGGATTTCAGGGGGAAGCTGGAGGTCAGAACAGAGTTTGTCCCCTCCAGCTCTTCCCCTGTGTCTGGATAAGGTGGGAAAATCTCTGTTTTAAACCGCATAAATGCCAGCAAAGGAGAACTCCTGGCTGTGTCACACCGGCACGGAGGGAGGTTTTCCATGCCCAGACTGGTGGCGTGACATGCAGGGGATGTGCCAGTGGGATGCAAAGCTGGGAGTGCAGCTGTATCCCTATCCCTAGACAATTCCGTACACCAGGAGAAGGAAGCTCTGGTGACTTCTGCATCAGAAATTCAACCAGGAAACGCAAGGATTTTCCCAACTGTTGAGCAAACAGGGGCGTTCAGCACGGGAGGGTCCAACTTAATGCCATAAACAAGATTGGATTAGGAGGGATTTGCAGAGGGTCAGTCTGGAAGAGCGGCTTATTTAGGTTTTTAGCAGCTGTGTCACAACCGTAAGTGGTGTGGCAACACTCGGTTGCGTTGTGCCGGCCTCGGGGTGTTGGGTTTGAGGGCCCAGGGAGCAGCCAGGAGCTCCTGGGCTGGGACAGGGCTCTGGAGCTCAGATCAGCCCCAGGAACCCGGCACCTTCCCGGTGTTGGGAGACTGAACCAAATCTTTTGGCCCAAGAGGTTGTGGAGGGTGAGTATCCCTTGGGGCTTGAATGGTTTCATATTGTGGGTGTTTTTGATGTAAATGAATTTATCCTTGTGCGAGTGACTCGGTGACGTTGAAGCCTCTTGTTGCCCCTGTCCCTCTCCATGTGCTTTGGCTCTGGTGGCACAGCCCTGCCCGGAGGAGCTGCCCCTCTTTTGCCAAGGGGTCACTCTGTGGTGTTACAGGGCTCTGGGGCTTTTATCAGAGCTTTTGTCTTGTTTTCCCCCAGCCTTGCCCTGCCCTCATTCCTTACAGCAGGATTTTGCGTCACAATGGGAAGCGGAGGTGGGAAGTGGAGGGGCAGCACCGACCTCTTCCCGGTGGTGACCAGCGACAGGACCTGAGAGAGTGACATGAAACCGTGTCAGGGAGGTTTTAGGTGGGATGTCAGGAAAAGGGTCTTCATCCAGAGGGTGGTGGGCACTGACCAGGCTTCCCAGGGAATGGGCACAGCCCCAAGGCTGCCAGAGCTCCAGGAGCATTGGGATAACGCTCCCAGGCACAGGGTGGGATTGTTGGGGTGTCTGTGCAGGCCCACACAAGAACTCGATGATCCTTCCCTTCCAGCTCAGGGTATTCTGTGATCCTTCTGATCAAAACCCTGGCTCCTTCCCGGACCTGCCAGCTCTTCCTCTGGCCCTTGTGCCCAGCCCCGCTGCTCAGGGGTGTGAAGCAAAAAGTTGCCCAATACTTTGGTCACTTGCACAAAAGAGGTGCTTCCCCTCGCAGCTGCCGAGTAGGTGGGGATGTCACCCCGTGCCCAGCACCCATCCTCCTCTGCCTCCCTCCTGGGATCCCTCCCTGGCCGGTGCGAGCGTGGCTGTGGCGCCGCTGCTGGCGTCGAGCCGGGCTGGGATGGGGCAGGGACAACAGGGCACCTGCGGTGTGTGACAGACGCAGGCACCGCCGGGGCCTTTGCCTGCAGACGGGGAACGCCGTGAGGAGCAGCCACGTCAGAGGCAGCGCTCCCTGTGCCAGCGCCGCAGCTGCGGCCCTCGTGGAGCCGAGGGTGCCCTTGGAACCTCCGAGGAGGGAGGGGGGTTGGTGTGGAGGGACGGCAGAGGGGCGGTGGGAGGTGGCTCCCGGCTGGAGATGAGGCTGGGAGGGGGGCCGCTCTCCCAGGAGGGTGTTTTCGGGAGCACCACCGTGGCGTGGTTTCCACTTGGAAAGTCTTGCACATCTCACGCGGGTGCAGGAGGGTTAACAACCCAACCTGAGCCTTGGTGCTGGTCCTTGGCTGCTTCCAGCCGTGGCAGTAACGGGGTGGATGCTCTCCCAGCCCCTGGTGAGCAGCCTGGGGCCTCTCCTTTCCTTGTTAAGGTGCATAATTCCTGGGAAGGGCTGTGAGTTGAGGTGGAGGAGGTGGAAATGAAGCAGGTGGAGGAGGCACAAAGCTTCACAGAATCATGGAAAGGTTTAGGTTGAAAAGGACCTTGAAGCTCAACCAGTCCCACCCCTGCCATACAGGGACACCTTCCACTGTTCCAGGTTGCTCCAAGCCCCGTCCAACCTGGCCTTGGACACTTCCAGGTGCCAGGATCACGTGTGCTGTTGCGCTCCCAGGGTTTCCACCTCCCATGCTCCAAACCTTGGGTTAAAGAGCAGAATAAACAGATAAAAATTAATAAATAAAAGCCAGGCATCCACGTGAAAACTCAACCAACAAGAGCTGGCAATGGAGGAGGCAGCAAAACCCTCCTCATCGTGTCGTATAAAAAACTGGGGAGCTGGGAGGTGTTTTTTCCGTGTCACTTGCGATTTCTGAAGTCTGGCTTAATTATAATAATCACCCTCGGCAGACAGTCAATTAGTGCCGCTCCCGGGTTTGTGCTGAGCTCAAACGTTGTGTCACAGGCGCGTTGTCTCCTCCGTGGGCTGCTGCTGACGGGTGTGCAGCATCCCCTCGCCGTGGGGACGGAGGGGGCAATGAGCGCTTTCGCACTAATTAGCACCATTTGAGCTCTCCTGACGAGGATGCTCCGTGGCAGGGGTGACTCACCCATCTCCCTCACTCCTGCCTGGCTCCAGAGCACTGCAAATCCACACAATGGAGGCTCTTGACTCTTTTCCAAGAGCAGCAGCACCTGGGTTTGCCCAGGCTTTGCCAGGGATGCTGCAGTTCCCATCCCAGCAATATTTCCCTGGGTTCATACAATTTGCTGCTCGCTGGCCGTCCCCCATGGCATCTCCAGAGGTTCCTACAGCCGAGCCTGGTTCTCGCTGCCCTTGGGGGTCAGAGCAGGACTGGTGCTGCTGCTGGTCCTGCGGGGCAGGCTGGGTCAGCAATCGCTGTCTCCCTGTCCGTGGGGATGCCCTGGTGGGGGGAAAAGGGCTCTGCTCGGGGTTGGGGTGATGCTGGAGCAGGGAGGATCAGCAGGACCAGGCGTGCTGTGCTGATGCAGGGGGGTTCCAGCCTCCCCTCGCTGTCAGGGGGTGTCTGCCCCTGCCTGGGGGGGCTGTTGCCCCCCAAACCCTCAGAGAGATCCCGTTGGGTTAATGCCGGCAGCGCCTGGGTTCTTTTGGGAGGGCTGAGATGGCCTGGCACAGGCTGGCAAGGGCAGAGATGGAGGGGTTGGTGGCCTCCTCTACATGGCCCTTTGCTTATCATTGTGCCAGAGACTCCCCATGGCTGAGAGCACCCCAAAATTGCCCCCCAGGCATGTAACACTCCCTCTGGGACATCCCTGCCCAGCTCTCACTCTTCCCCTCTTTCCCATCTCTTGCCTTGAGACCCCTGGAGTTTTTTCTCTGGGAGGCCAGGGGAGAAGTCAGACCCCAGCAGTGCCCTCCGAGTGGGCAGTAATTCCCCTGAGCTTTGCCCTTGTCCCATGGCTGCACGAGCTGCTCCCACCCAGTTCCTCCTCCCCACTGGTGCTTTCCCCACTCTGATCTCAACTGGGATTTTTTTTCCCTGGAGTGGCTCACCTGGGGAGGAGCAGAGCAGATAACTCGCGATCCTCAGGGATCTGAGTGATGGGGAGGCTTAAAAACCAGCTAAAGGTGATGAAAAGGGCTGGAGAACCTCCCTTTGATGGGGACTCCACCTCATTTTGTTTAATATTTTGGGTATCTGTACGTACACAAACCTGGACAGGCTATTTTGGGCTGGAGAATCCCTCTTTGATAGGAACCCCACCTCATTTTGGTTAATATTTGGGATATCTACATGTGCAGGGACTTAAGCTGGTTTGGGCTGAAAAATTCCCTTTTGATGGGAATCCTGATTAATTTTGTTTAATATTGCAGATGTCAGCTTGCACAGGGGATTGGATAGGCATTTTTAGGTCGGAGAACTCCCCTTTGATGGGGACTCCACCTCATTTTGGTAAATATTTGGGATACCTGCATGAGCAGGTAGTTAGGCTGGTTTGAGCTGGAGAATCTCCCTTTGATGGGGACCCTCCATCACTTTGGTTAATATTTTTAAGATCTGCATGTGCAGGAACTTAGGCCGGAGAACTCCCCTTTGACGGGGATCCCGCCTAATTCTGGTTAATATTCCAGATGTCAGGGCGCCCAGGGGCTTGGGCAGGCTGTTTTTTTGGGGAGAAGATGCTCGGCGTGGGGATCCCGCTGACGGGGGCTGCGCGCTGGCCCCGTGCCGCAGGAAAGGGGCCGGCCCGGCTCTCGGGAGACATCCGCGCCCGGCCGGCCGTGAAAACCGTGGCCAAATTACACAATGAGCTTTTTCCTCGCCTTTTCCCGGGAGCCGGCGCGGCCGCCAGCCGGGCTGTGCGCGCAGCCGTGCGCGGCTGCGTGGGCACCGCGATGCGCCGGGGCTCCGGAGGGAGGGATCGCATCGTCCCTGCCTCGCCTCCGTCGGCCGCTCCCCGGCGTGCCGGCCACGCCGGACACCGCCGTGCCGGATGCTGCTGACCCAGCGGCGGGCCGAGGTGCTCCGAGGCGCCCGGGTGCAGGTAACAGCACAGGGAGGGAGGGAAGGAGGGAGGATGCGGATCCCACGGCTCCGCCGTGACCCCGCGTGGGGACAGGCCTTGGCATGGCTGAGGTTTAATCCGTTCTCTTTCCCCGTCTCACGCCGGGAGGTGACAACCCGCTTTTCCGTGGTGCTGCCGAGGCAGCACCCACCTGTCTTCAAACTCAGCACATCAGCTGGATGCATCCATCCTCCCTGGGAAGGATGGAGGCTCCCGGGTGCTCCGAATATCCCTGGGCTCCATCAGCAAAAGGCTTCAGCCGCGCTGGCGCGCCGGCTGCATCCTGAACTCCTCCGCAGGGGCTGGAAGCAGCGTCTCCCGTGGGTCTGGGGGGCTGAGTGTGTTAAGGGCAGGTAAACCTCCCGTGCGTTTCGGGGAGCTCATTTCCAAAATGCAGCCTGGCCCCCGGGATGAATTTTTGCCAGGTAAAAATGAGAATTGCAGAATAAGTAGCCCCATTTCGGGGTTCCCTGGGGCTGTGTCCGTGGTGGGGGGATGTGTGTGGGCGTGTGAGAGCTGTGCTGCCGGCAAGTGTGAAAGGAGAAACCGCTGCTCGGCACAAAAGCCGGGCTTACGCAGCGCAGGTCTATTCAAGAGACATTTAATTCTCCTCTGAAGTCCAGGCGAATGGGGAGCTGCCATCTGGTGTCTGATGGCAGCGGGGGGAAAGGAAAGGGCTCTCTGGGAAGCGGGGCAAGCTGGGAGCTTGCCGTGCTTCAGATTCCCTGGAAATGGCTCCGTTATAAGGGCTGAGCGAGATGGTTTTGTACAGTGCCCCGTGTGGGTTAAAGCCGGGTTTGGGAAGGGAAAGGGTCCACCTGGAAGGGAACTGGGGCCAGGAGTGGAGATGCCATAGGGAATGTGTGTTGCCCCTGGAGCAACACACATCACCTGCCAAAAATCCTCCTGCATCAGGGACTGCGATCCCGGTGCAGGCTCAGGATGAGCCGGGTGCCGGCTCTGGCACGCACCGAGTGTGTGCGGTCCCTGCTCCGCCCGCGCCAGCCGGGCCAAGCGCCGGTCTCAGCTCGCAGCCCCCCTGGTATTCGGGGAATTCTTTGTATGAAGTTGCAGAGCTGTGAGTTGCGGGCAGTGCTGCAGCACGGCTGCGCCTTGGCGAGGGCACAGCTTCAGCTTCCCGAATAAAGCCGGCAGCGTGTCCCGGCCGCCGGCACCGGGAGCAGAGCGTGGAGGAGTTTCGGTTTTCCCAAGTCCCGGGATGTGTTTAAGCAAGGTAGTTTGAGTGTTTAAAAGTCCGTGGGGTGCTCTGGGAGTGGGGTAGGTGCGGTACCTCTGGATTTAGGGTGGCTTTGGGATCTGGCACTCAACGGGTCTGCATCCCGGAGCCATGACCCTGCTGCCGCCGTGTTCGCTCTGGGGGAGGGACACGAGGGAACAAGACTGACCAGTTCCCTGGGAGGAAACAGGCTGTTCCCTCACGGCACAGGGAGTTCTCCTTGGCAGACGCTCAGCTTTGCCCACGGTGACTTTGCAGAGCCCCGGCGGGCTGGCTCAGCTCCCGCGGTGGCACGTGTTGGGACAGACCCGTGGGTGCAGTGCAGGTGGGTGGCTGCGTGTCCCTGGGCAGTGCCAGCACCAGGAGCAAGTGGCATTCCCGTGTCAGACCCGAGTCAGGGCGATGCAAGCCCCCAGGACCTGTGTGTTGTGCACAGGGTGGGTGGGACAAGTGTGGATCTCCGGGGAGGGCTGCAGCGTGGAAAAGTGCCAGCACCGAGCAATGGCACTTTTCCCAGTCCCTCCAGCAGCGGTGACTCCCCGTGTGCGTCCCCGTGCATCGGGGTTGCCTCCTCTCCTGGGCATCAGGACACGGGATGGGAGAAAGCAGCAGCGCTCTGACCCCCTTCCCGCGGGTTGGGAAGGACTTGTCCCCTGGCGGAGCTGGGAAACGGAGACGGGATGTGTTTAAATCACCCGTGCTGCAGCACAGACCGAGCCCTGCCCTGGCCAGGGCAAGATGCTGCCCACGTGAGCATCTCTCGCCCCCGCACAGCAGCGGGATGAAGGCAGCCCTTGGCATCCTCAGCCCTTGGCGTCCACAGCCCTTGGCATGGATGCGATGCCAGAGATCTCTGCGGAGCTCGCGGCTGTGGCCAGTGGCCGAAGGAGCAGAGCTGTCCCCTCTGTGCTGCCAAGCTGAGTCCTGCAAGAATATTAATTCTGGCTTTTCCCCTTCCCTGGAGCTGAATGTTCCCAGGGGTTCTCAGAGCTCTGGCACTCCAGGTGCCATCCAGCTCCCAGGGAGCAGAGGGAATGGAGGGATGTGGCTATGAGGAGACAGCCAGGGGTTTCTTTGTTTTAATTACAGTTTTTAGTCATCCCTGACAGCTCCAGGCTGGAGCACTGTCTCCGTGTGGGATGCAGACGTGAGTGTGGGTTGGAGCATTGTCATCATGCGGGATGTCACCCACGGCCTGAGCTGATAACAGGGATTATCCCAGTTTGTCAGACAGCTCTGGGGACAGGCTGGGAAGGAGCTCATTGGGCTCCAAGCCCTGTGGCTGGGAAGAGAGGAGCGATGGGCCACAGATTGGCCGAATCTTTCTCCCCACCAGGATTTCCACTGCAGCAAATTGGGACTGGATTCCACTTCCCAGGTGTGAATTGCTGAGGCCCTGCAGCAAACCCGACCTCAGCACCCAACACACCTGAAAAAAGCCCCAAGGGGAAACTCCGTGCAGGGTTAAAGGATGCCGGGAGATTCAGGGAGAAGTGCTGGATTGAAAGACAGGTCATGGATGAAAGCTGCTTGCACATGTATATGCAGCTATAGGTGAATCATTTTCATCTATCCCAGCATTTCTTTTTAGTAAAAACCAGCATTTTCCAAAGTTTCAAGGCACCATGGATTTCCTGTGGCATTCCCATGTGTGACTTCAGCGTTCATGGATGATATTCCTGGGCTGGTGTTCCCACCTTGTCTGTCTGGTTGAGCTTTGTGGTTAAAGTCAGCCTAGGAACTGCAGGACCCCAAAGACACTGAATTTCATCATGATGATGACGCTGAAGCACCGTCAGGGTGGCCCTTTCTTTGCCTCTTTTGCAGCTGCAGTGCTGTCCAGGATGGGCCTGTGCCGGAGCATCCCGGTCCATTCCCAGCCAGTGCTCCTGGAGCTGGCTGCGGACTCCACACCTCCTTTGAAGGACCTTTGCAATCAGGGCTGGATGCCAAAACTCATTAATTGCATCCAGAGCCCTGTGTCCTCATCCCATTACAGTTTCTGTTGTGTCCAGCATTCCCTTTCCAGTCCCAGCTGAAGTCGATGCGTGTTAACTCTGGGATGCTCCACCCTGGAGATGATCCCATTTCCAAACGGGGTCAGGCAGACCCGTGAGCAGAGAGGAGGGCAGGGACGGGAGGACTCTGGAGCTGCCCTGGAGAACCACCAGGGTGTTGCCAGCTGCTGGCTCACGCCAGCCCAGTTCTGCCCGTCGGGCCACGAGATGTCACATCCCAAAGGTGACATATGGAGCTCGGGCTCAGCGTGTCTCTTTTCTGGGCTAGAGGATGGAAAACCCTCTCGAGCGGTGCCGGCAGCACACGAGCACTGCATGGGTTTGCTGATTCACGTGGCTGATGGAGAGCAGCCAGCTCTGTCTGGTGATCCCTGTCTGTCCCTCTGCTGCTGAGGACATCCTGGGGACAGCGTGGGTGGTGGCCTTGCCCAAGGTCCGTGCTGGCAGTTCCCCGGGGAGCTGTCCCCACCCTTGTCCTCCCTGTGTCTTTCAGATGTCCTGTGCTTACCTGTCCCCCCACAAAAGGTCCGGCCAGCCTTAGCCAGCATCCTGCCAGCGATGGCCTCATCGCCCCAGTGAGGGCCCAGAGGACGAGGAGCGAGTCCCCCCAACACCGCCACGTCCCCAGGGACAGCCATGGAGGCCCCTCTGGATGTGCCCGTAGGGAACCTCATTGACTTTGAAGCCGAAACACCCACCCGCGACCCCTCGGAGCCCGCTCCTCCCGCCGCTCCCAGCGACAACGGGCACCCGGGGGACGCGGGGGACGTGGCCGCGGAGGAGAGCGATGCCACCGAGTCAGCAGACAGCGACAATGACATGGGTGACTCTCCCGGGCGCTGGCGTGGCTACCGCCGCTCCTCCTCCAACGAGTCCTTCTCCTCCAGCCAGAGCACGGAGTCGGCCCGGGACGAGGCGCTGGCCGAGCGCCGGGAGTTCATGCGGAATTACGTGGAGAAGATCTTCACGGGGGGGTGAGCGAGCAGTGCTGCCGGGGGCATCCCACGGGATGGGGGCTGGCTGCTTTCCCACTCCGGGAGCAGCGCTTTTGTCCCTCCCTGAGCTCGCCTGTCGCGGCTGTTGCTCCACGGCCTCGGCGCTGAGGGGGGGATGCAGGTTTTGCCTCGCACCCCTCTCCTGGCCACATCCCAGCTCATCTTCCACCCCCAGCTTCACTCCCTTCTTCTCTCTCCCCATTCCCATGCCCGGGGCTCACCGTGCCGTGGGTCCCCATCTTCTCTCCCCACTGGTGCTCGCGGAAATGCCAGCGGCTCACACGTGTCCCGGGAGCCTGTGGCAGCTCCTGGCTGTGCCCCCAGCCCTGCATCCCCCAGACCCCATCCCTGTGGTCTCCATAACTCCACAGCTCAGCGTGTCAGGCTGGATGGAGCAAATGGAGCGTGAGGAGCAGCAACAGGGCTTGTTTTCGCTCTGGGGCTCAGCGCCTGTCTCTGGAGCTCAGTTTCTGCTCACACTGTCCTTGGCTCTTCCCTTCTCCCTCTGCCTTTGCTTTCCCTCCTGCCAGGGAGGAAGAAAAGAGCAACACAAGCTGAGGGATGACAAAATGGATGCTCCTCTCCTCCTCTTCTTCTGCCTTCCTCCCAGCAGCAGCAGGATGCTGGTGCCAAGAGGGATGACGTGGGGGAGTGGAGCTGTGCTGGCTGGATGGGTGGTGCAGGTCACATCCTTGGCTTTTTAGTGATGTTTTTAAATTTTTCCTCATTTCAGAGAGGATTTGGACCAAGAGGAGAAGGCCAGGTTTGGGGAGCTCTGCAGCAGCGAGAACGGGAAGGGCAGGGAGTGGTTTGCGAGATACGTGAGCGCCCAGGTAAGGGGAGTGAAGGGGAGGGAGCAGGGATCCTGCACGGGGCTTCGGGACAGCCTGGGCAGGAGCCTCAGGCCAGGGGGATTTATCTATTTCCCAAAGAAATATTTTTACAAGGCAGGAACTCAAGGAAAGATACAGGGAGATACAGGAGCGAATAAATGCATTCTGAGGCAGTTAAATACACACTTGGTGCAACGTGGGAGAGAATTCACTTGTTTGATTTAAAACTAAATCCCACCAGCACTCGGAAACATCCTGTTCCCTAAAAAAAGCAACCCAGAGCGGCCAACTGCTGTCTTTGAGGGGAAGACCCGCCTGTCTGTGCAGTCTGCCCTTCTCCCCGTGGTGGGTGGTCCCGGGGGGGCTGAGGCTGTTGCTGCTGCTGTGCTGAACCCTGGCCTTTGTCCCTGCAGCGCTGCAACTCCAAGTGCGTCTCGGAGCAGACCTTCTACCGCCTGATGCAGTCCTTCGCCCTCGTGCTCTTTGAGTAAGTCATGGGGGCAGTCTGGGGCTTCTTGGCAGCCCCCAAAAGCCCCTGAGGGCAGAGCTGTGAGGCTGCTTGGGTTTCCATCACTGGGCGTCCTCACCGAGTCCTCCCTCCGTGTCAGGTGTCACCAGATGGACGATTTCAGCCCTGCCAAGAACCTCATGACCATGTGTTTCACCTATTACTACATAGGTAAGAGGCACCTGCACCCTCGTGAGGCTTTGCAGGTGCTGGGGGCTGCTGGGAAGTGAGTCCTGTGTGTGGGAAGGGTGATGGAGGGGTACCCCAGCTTGGCTGCAGTACCCAGTGGAAAAAAGCCTCCGTGGCCAAGAATCCATGCAAACCTAGCAGAGCCCCTTGCTGGGATGGTGGTGCTGGTTTGCCATTGCTTCCAGCCAGGAATATTTGTATGTGACGACTCCCAGACAGCCCCTGACCCTGGGGGTGGGATGTGAACACCCCAGGCCAGAAGCACCTTGGCTTGTTGCTCCAATATTGGCTGATTGTGGCCACTCCTCCTCGGGGGGCTGGATTTCCTATCCAAAATGGGAGTGGGGAAGGTAAGGGCCTACAGGAATTGGGATGGGATGGGGTCTTGGGTGTTTCCATCTGGCTCCGTGGTGCATGGTGCAGCTGGGGGCAGGTCAGCGCTCAGGGCTGTGGGGCCCACTGAGCTCCTGGCACATTTTCCCCAGGGAAACCTCATGCCCTGCCCTTGGAGGCCAAGGAGAAGCCCACGGGCAGCATCGACTCGTACCTGAAGTCAGCAAACACCTGGCTGGCAGAGAAGAAGGACATTGCAGAGAGGCTGCTGAAAAACACCTCGGCCAAGACTGAGAACGTCAAGGGCTTCTTTGGGGGCCTGGAGACCAAACTGAAGGGTCCTGCCACCAAAAAGAGCGAGTGGGTACCACTCCTTGGGTGGGCGGGCTGGGCAGGCACCCATTCTGTGGCCAGACCCCAAAAACCTCCTGGGTGTAGGGCCAGCATGAGCCAGGGGCTGCCATGGCTATGGGAGGTGGTCTCTACTCTGCTCCCACGCTTTGTGCTTTGTCATTGTCGCCTCATGGTCTGGGAGTGCTCTTTCCCTTGGCCATGGAGTTTTGTGGTTCCAGGGTCGTGATCTCCCGCGTCACCTCTGCACCGGTCCAGTGGGACGGATGTCACTGTCCCTTAGTCACCTTTCTGGCCCTGGGACATGGGAGCAGGGGGGCTTTCAAATGAGGGTGCCGGGGGGGCCATGGGCTGTCAGGGGTGCACAGGAATTTTGGGAGCTGACACTGATTTCTGTGCCACAGCGAAGGTGAGGACAAACCAAAGGAGAAGCTGAAGAAGGCAGGTGAGTGGAGCCATAGGTATTGTCAAGGCATCCCTGGGGAAGGAGAGAGGGTTGGAAATGCTGGAATTCCTCGCTTTGGAACAATCACAACTCTTGTCCTGCAAGGATCTTGTCCTCAGTGTCACGGGCTGCAGAGGTTTGGCCACCCGCTGCCTCTGAGCTTTGGTGGTGCATCAGTCTCCCCCCAGCACCTGTGTGTGCTGCCACAGCAGTGGTCCAGGCCTCCCAGTATCCTCCGGGGACATCCACGCCCTCATCAGGGCCAATTCCTGCCCTCAGGGCACTCAGAGCTCCCCCTCCTGTTGCTGTGGATGCGTTGAGGTTTGGTTTGCAAAGCATGGCGGGTGCTCAGACGCCAGGCTGGGAGGGGGCACAAAACCTGTGCTTGGCTGGGAAGGTGGGAGTCCCCCAGACCCTGGCACGTGACTGTGTGTCCCCACAGTGTCCGTGCAGAGCCCTGAGGAGGAGAAGAAAGGGGAGAAGATCTACCTGTACATGCACCTCAAGCAGCAGCCGATCTGGTAAAGCCGCCGGGGCCAGCTGGCTCCTGCCTGGGGAGGGGTTTGTGCTCCTGGCCACATGTTCCCCAGATGTTCACTGCTGTCCCTAACAGAGGTGGCCTTGGCTTTGGCACATCCCTTGTGCTAATGAGAGTGTATCTGCAGCTGCCAAAGAGCTGCTCGAAAAATGCGACAAATCTGCCAGGCTTGTTTGGCCCATGCTTGAGTCGTCTCCTGACCCTTGGGAAGTGGGGGAGCTTGGCCCTGGGAGCCCTCAGGGACAGGCTGGGCGAGACTGTAAAATCCTGGAGTGGTTTGGGTTGGAAGGGGCCTTGAAGCTCATCCAGTCCCACCCCCTGCCGTGGGCAGGGACACCTCCCACCATCCCAGGGAGCTCCAAGCCCCGTCCAGCCTGGCCTTGGACACTTCCAGGGATGGGGCAGCCCCAGCGGCTCTGGGCACCCTGTGCCAAAAAACCTGAATTGGGCTTGTGAAAAATAAATTGACCATTCCCAGCATCTCCCTCCCTCCCTCCCTCCCTCCCTGCAGGCACAACCTCCGGTTCTGGAACGCCGCCTTCTTCGACGCCGTGCACTGCGAGCGCAGGAAGAGATCCCCCACCACCAGGTAGGACATGTCCCTGTGGGAAAAGGAGACTCCCTGTCCCCTCCAGCCCCCCAGGGTGTTCCTCCCCACAGCCCCGAGCTTGACCAACCACGGAGAAATGCTCTGCTTCCCATTCCTGGCTGGAAACCTCCAGGGACCACTGGGCAGTGGGGTGGGCTGAGATCCGCAGCCTCGTAGGGAATTTGGGAGCATGAAGGTTTTCCTTGCTTGTTTTGCAGCAGCTTTGGAAGGACAAAGCCCTAGAGGTGTGCCCAGAAATCCCAGCCGGGGTTCAGCCTGTGGCTGCTGAGTTTGCCAGCAGATGTGGGAGGTGCTTGGTGCAGGAACTGGGGAGTGGCGTGGATGGGGGGATGTCCTGTGTCCCAGCTGGCCCCGGGAGGGACAACCTGCCACCAGCAAGGACAAGAGCTGGGAGCGGCGGCACTGCCAGCACTGGGAACTGGGATAACCCTGCAAGGGAAAGGGGCTGCTCATGTCGGGGGGATGCTGTGCCTGGGGACCCCGCGGGGTGCAGGGGTGGGCGAGACGCTCGCCAGGCTCGTGTCCGTCTCTCGCTCCACCACGGAGCTGCTGTGAGGGCTCCAGCAATTCCCTTTGCTCTGGAGGAGTTTCCCCACTCCCAAGCCGGCTGCTCCCGCTGTCTGTGCAGTGCCCTGAGGCTCTGAGCTCTCGGGTGAGAATCGCCGAGCTCGGAGCGTTTGAGCAGCCCGTTTTCTGAGCACTGACAGCACTTTTGAAGCAGCCAGTGCCCCTCTGTGTCCTCCCCAAATCCCGAGCTGAGCCGCAGCAGCCCTGGCTCGCACCCTGGGATGCTCTGCCAGGCTCAGCTCACGGATCAATCCCTGTTTTCCCCTTTATTGCTTTCCTTTTTTTCCCAAGCAAGCACGGAAAGAGCCTATTGAACAGTAATGTAACCATAACTGCATTTGCTTTGATTAAGCCCCAAATTAGCAGCAGCAAATGTCTCACAAGGACATACGCCACCGGCAGCTGCTCTCTGCTCCGAGTGCCTTTCCCAATTAATCTGATGGCTGAGTCTGCCTCGGCTGCAGGAACAAGCCTGACTAACAAATGAGCTTTGGGAACAGCAGCCTGGAGTATCCTGAGCGTCTCAGGGGGGTTGGAAGGTGGTGGTGACCCCCCTGAGTCCTCTGGAGAGGATACGGAATCCACTGAGTGAGCTGGGATGCCGCTTGCTGGGCTGAGGATTGAAATCCCCGATGGGAGGAGGTGGCTGGTGAGGGCTGGGTTTGGAATTCCTGGTCGGTGCTCGGCCGTGGCAGGTGTCCGGAGGGTCCGTGGGGATGGGGTTGTGGCCATCTCTGTGGGGTGACCAGGGCGTCTCTGGGGTGGCCGGGCTTCCTCCTCCCGGGGCTGCAGTGAGACCTGGGGAGGTTTTTATCTCCTCTGGGTGGGGAGGGCAGGGGAGGGCGGAAGGAATCAGAACTAAACTCCTCTTTTTCTCTCTCTTTCCTCTCTCTCTGCCTCTAACAACCTTCTTCCGTCTCTTCTTCTCTCCGTTCCCCTCCATCCCTCTGTCTTGCATGATCCTTTCACGCACCACTTTTGTCGGCCCCGTTTCTGCTGCCGCTCCAGAGGGAACACTGGGGAGGAAGAGGAGAAGAGGTGTGTCTGTCCCTGTTCTTCATTAGTGTCCACGGGCTGGCGCTCACTTCAGGTCCAGATCCTGCCCTGGGGAGGGGGTAACGTGTTTTGGGGGGGCTCTGAAAGGCCCGTTCTCCACGGAGGAGGAACAGCTGATGGAGGTTTGAGCCTGAGCATCACTCTCTCCAAAGGGCCAGAAGGGTTTTCTTTGGTTCCTCTTGAACGTGGTTTTTAAAAAGGAGCCTGAATGGTTTCAAGATGTGATGTTTTGCCAGGAACATCCCTCTGGGCAGGTTTTGGACATGAACTGAGCCTCTTTGTGTAGAAAGCATCCCCCTCTCCCGTCCTTCCCGCTTGCTCCTGGCTTCTGCTGCCACATAGAGGTGCTGAGGATCCTTTGCCAGCTGGAAAAGCTGGGCCTTTTTGGTTTTCTCAATGCACTCTTGTGCTGCCACCCACGAACAAAATTCAAAATGCAAATGGGGGCTGCACGTCACGGTCGGGAGCGTGTCCTTGGGGCCACATCCATCCACACCCCGAGCTGGGGACAGGCATTGCTCCCTTGCTGGAGCGTGGGATCTTGGAGCAAATCCCTCCAAGTGATGGCATTAGCAAGAGGATGAGGGTTCTTTGAAGCCTGGCAGTGAATCTTCCGCGTGGCTAAGGAATGTCCTGGCAGATGGATAATGGAAATATTGCTCAGAGCGAGCGCTGCCGGGGTTTGCCGTGCGGGGGGAAACGCTGCTGCTGGAAGAGGAAAGATGCTGAGCAGTTGATGGAGAGCTCTCACCACTTCCAGGCACAGCAAGGCTTTCCTGGATACCCCAAAATACAACCCCACAGCCCAGGGGGTTACTCACCCCTGTGCCTGCCCCGCTGGGCCAGTATGAAGATCAAAGGCTCTGAGTGGAGCCACATGTGGGTTTCCCCCCTTCCCAGGCATGTTACTCTCCAGTAATAAGCCAGAAACACAGCCAAGTTTTTTTGGGGGCACTTTGATAATGTTTTTTCTCCCTTCTTCCTCCCTCAAAAACATAAAAAGGCAGGAAGAAAAGAGTTACAACCACACTCCTTCTGTAAGCGAGCCAGTGGGGTCTGTGAAGTTTTGCTTCCAGATTTCAAAGCCCTTTAATTCGATTCTTCTCCTCTCCTTTCAGCCTCAGCATTTGGCTGTGGGTTTTATTTGCTATCATAAGCTTTAGCTGGGAGAAATTACGCCTTCTTTTCTTTAAAAAAAAAAACCCCTTTAAACGTATTGTATACATTTCCAGGGCCCCATGAATATGAGCTGAAGGCTCTGCTCAGCAGCTTTGCACATCCCGTTTTGACTTAGCAAGGCCGGGCTCCCTTTGTGGGGTCAGCCTGGCTGAGCACCCATCCTCTTCCAGTTTTAGCAACTCTGGGGCTGAGCCAACCTCACTGGATTGAGGGTGAGACCCCCTCTATCCCACTTTCCACCCGACACAGCTCCCTGCTCCTGCTTGACATTCCGGCGAGCTGCAAGCGTCCGTTCCGCTCCTGGTGTTCTCCTCTTCCTTCTCCTCCATACAGCTGTTTTTCTTCTACCTATCGCTGTTTTTCCTTGCTTTTCCTCCTCTTATCCTTGGCTGTAACCTCACCTGATTCTCGGGAAGGGGCTGGCTTCACTGTGGATCTGTAGTTTCCCTGGCATGCATGCACTGAGCCCCCTGCCACCACCCCAGTGGCATCCCTGTGGCACAGGCTTTATTCCCGGGATAGGGACTCCTGCCACCGCCTCGAGCTGGTTGCAAGCACCTGGAGCTTAAACCCCTCCATCCTTTAGGCAATGCTGCAGTTGCAGGGAGCCGCAGTGGAGCCGGGGCATCCTCAGGGCACCACTGGGATTTTGGCACGTCGGCCCCGGAGAGGGGCTGTGGGGAGGGGTTAGGAGCCCCCCCGCGCTGTCAGAGGGGGAGGTATGTTTGGGGAGTGGCCTGTTCGGGGTTCCGGGAGTTGGAGCCTTGCTGCAGATGAGGGAGAGGTGCCTGGTATCCCCCTGGTACCGCCCTCGGTTTGGGGGGCTTCAGCAGAGCCCTGCTGGGATGGCCACCCCCCGCTCGCTCCTCATGCCCACGGTGGCACCGAAGGTGAGCTCTGTGCTGGAGGGGTCAGTGCCAGTTTTAGCTCTTAATCAGGGCCTTCCCAGGCAAAGCCAAGGTTGAAAAAGCTTTTTCTTGGGGCATCCCTTGCGTTGCCCCAGGGCAGGAGATCTGCAGATGCGTGAACGTTGCAGCAGCACCCAGCACCACACCCAGGGGCTCTCGGTGCCCTCCTGTCCTCCGAGGGTCTCTCGGTGCTTTCCTGTCCTCCAACAACGTGGCCCAGGGTGAGAGGAAGCAGACAGGGGGTCCTGGGGTGACAATGGTGCCAGATGGGGCTGTGCCTTGCAGGGAGAAGTGGTGCCACATGACCCAGGAGGAGCGCGACGACAGCCTCCGCTTCAACGAGAACATCACCTTCGGGCAGCTGGGGTGAGCAGGGGGTGGGGACCGTGCCCCTGGGGACCAGCTGCTGCGGGGGGACGCCTTCCAGATGTTCCCACACCGGGGACACCCCTTGTGGTGCAGAGGGTGCTTTATGTTTCTCCCTGGGACCTTCTCTTGCCCCTTTTATTGAATATCCTGGCGCCAAAGGGACCGAGCTGAGCATCATCCCAGCGCCCAGTACGAGGGGGTGTGGAGAGGAAGAGGAAGAGGAAGAGTGGGGGACGAAAGGGCAGCTTGGCCATTCTCTCACCAACAGCATCTCTGTCCTCTCTCAGCACCTTCATCCACAACATGCTGGCGTTCGGCCTCAACAAGAAGCTCTGCAGCGACTTCCTGAAGAAGCAGGCGACCATCGGCAACTTGGATGAAGGTAGGGGAGAGCCCAGGAGATGTGCACCCCTTTCACGGGGTCCTGGAGGGATGGAGCGTGGATGGGATGGTTCAGCAGCTTCCCAGAGCCCTCTTCTCTCTCCTTCACAGAGCAATACAAGCTGCTCAGTGACCACATCGAGCAGATGGCCACGGAATAGCCGCCCGGCCGGCATGCGGCGGCAGAGGGACGGCGGCCGGACAGGTGGGGAGGGGAGAGGAACCCACCTCCGGGGCTACCTGAGACTGAAGCTGGGCTGCTTACAAAACAAACCACACACACAAGCTGCAATAAAACCTGCATGATCGTCCATCAAACTGTAGAGCTGCCCCAGGGCAGCCTGTAGACATAGGAGCCAAACAGCCCCCTTGCTCTCTCCAGACCCTCCCGCCTCTCTCTTCAGAGTAGACAATCCCAAAAGTGAATTTTGTCGGTTCAGAAGCAAAACAAAACACCAGGGAAAAGCAGAAAGAGCGCGACTGCGCGGCCCCCACGTGCTGTGTCTTCAGCTGTGAAACACTATTGTGGTCTCCAGTGTTTGTGGCCTGGTGCCTCTCCAAGGCTGCCATGGATGGTGGCAAATCCAGAGGTATCCAAGGCTGCCTTTCCCCGCTGGCATCCCCTCGATGAGCGCAACGGGTGCTGGAGCTGGAGCAGGGATGCGGGAGGTGATGGCAGGGACCACATCCAGGCACTGGTCAGTCGGGTTGTGTTGTGTGTCCGGGGGTGTCACCCCTGGCTGGGCACGTGGGCAGTACGGGGGCAGAGGTGGGGCTGGCAAAGCACTGCTGCCATCCTCGGTATGCGGTTCCTTGGGAGCTGGAGGGAAATCCTTCCCTTCTGAAACCTTCACTGTGCTGCCTGTGTGGTTTCGTACCTCTGGGCAAGGAGAAAACCGTTTGCTCCATATCATTAGCCTGGATCAGTAGGAAAAAAGCCATGGCCTTGGGCGGGATTGCGGGAAGAGCAGGCAGAGGAGCTCTGCGTGGCTTGGGAGGAGACAGCAAAGTGCATCATCCCGTCCCTGCTGCCTGTCAGTGTCGGGATGCTGCTGGATTGTGACATTTCCCAAAGCCTCCTGGCTTCCCGTGGCAGTAGATTAATTGTCCTCCTTCCCCGGGCTGCTCCTCTCTGCCCTCTCCTTCCCCGGCTCTTCGCTCCAGCGGATCATCCATCAAACCTGAAATAGCCCTGTCTTAAGGACATCTCCTGTTCTGCCCGAGGGATGGCGGCTCCCGCTCTGCAGCAGATCTCTCTCATCCCTGTGGACCTTGGCACGGGGTTTGCAGAGAGTCTGGGGACATGGGGACATCGCTGGGGCATGGGGACCTCGCTGCTCCCCTCTGCAAGGAGCATCCCACAGGGTCAGAAGCCCCCAGCCCTGCACAGCCAAGGGTCCACCACTCGGTCTCACCCCAAAAACATCATCCTGGAACACAAGTCCAGGTTTCAAGAGACCATCCATCCATTTTTCCCCGTGCTGCCTGCTGTGTCCCGTAGGAAATAGCATAAAAGGGTATTTTTTCCATGTAGCTCTTAGCTTCTGGTGTCATTTCCAGGCATCAAAGTGATGCTTTTGCCTAAGCTGGGCTTCCCTTGCTGCTGGGGATGGGACTTGGCTCCATGCTGGGTCTTGTAGGAAGGATGGATCCGGCACTGATTTTTGTTTGGCCATTCCCAAACTGGGATAGAGTTACTGGAGAAGGATTTTTGTCAGGGCGAGGGGCTGATGCTGGTCCCTCCAGCAGTCCCTCATCCCAATGAACACTTTCCTGATGGACAAGACGTGCTGGACCACGGGCAGCTCAGCATCCTGGAGCGTCCCATCCCCATGGCATTCCCTGTATCTGTCTCCACTCAGGTCTTCCCCAAATCCTCCTTTGTTTCTTTATTATCATTATTTTTTCCAACATGAAAAAAAAAAATGTTCAGCGCTGAAGTATATATTATTTGCATGTGTATTTTTCTATAAAAATAATTAAAATCAAGTAAAAAATATCAACAAAGCCTCCTTGACCGGGACTGCGTGAAGGATGGGGTGAGAGAGAGAGAGATTGGAATAAATGATCTTAAAAATGAATTTTTTTTCTCAACTGCTGTCTTGTGTTTTAAGCAGATGGATCTTCTCCATGCTGCCTCCATGGTCCCTGGTGCCTTCCCCAGCTCTGCCTCCATCAGCTTCTCCTTTTTGATAACCTATTTTTTAATAGAGAAAAATTGTGGCACCCTTTACAGAGATGTTAGCATTTGCCCTGGAGCCAGATAGGCACATGAAGGAGATTTAATTTTTGTTTTCTTTTCCCTGTGCTCTCAATCTCTGCCAGTGGCCTCTGAGCTGACGGCAGAGCTGGGATCCTGCTCCAGCCTCGGGACATTTGATTTCAATGTATTTAAAAATCAATTACTCGGTATTATCTTATGAAAAAGAAGATGTTCCCGTAGGTTAATGGGCTGGGAATGTCCTCCTCCACCCAGGCTTCGGAGCCCACGTCCCCTCAGGTCTCTGTATGGCCAAGCTGAGCCTGCTCCTTGCCCTGCAGGGCTGGTTCCTCTCTTGGTAGCCCAACGGGAGGGTTTCGTGGCCATGTTTCTCTTAGGAAGGAGCTTACCCTGCTCCTTGTTTTTATTTGAATAACCCTCCACACACTGACCACCGCAGGAGGGAAACCCACCAGCCCCAAAGCTCGTGCTCTGATGTTTAACCTGGTGTTTCCCCTGGATGTGGACTGCTCAGCTGTGGAAAACAAGGAGCCACTTGTCCTGGGATCACTTTTGTTCCCTCCATCTGCTGAATTCCTTATCACCTCGCTGCGCCTGATAAGCTTGTGTGTATAAGAAAGGAGGGGCTTATTCCTGAGGTATTTGCTCAGCTCCGGGTGCCCTTTGCAGTGGGCGCACCCGGCACCTCCCTGTTCCTGATTTTCCTGGCTGGGTGCTTGCAGAATGGTATCGGGAGGTTTAGAATGGTACAGGGGCAGCAGAGCAAGAGGGAATGGGGTCTGGGACCACTTAATTCCAAGCTGGGAGGGAGTGAGATCCATGGCAAATTAACCTGGAGCTGGGAGGTCTCCTGAGCTCTGGGAAGTGCCAAGGACCAGTGTCCTTGTCCTGCTGCTTGGGTGGTGGTCGTCGAGCCCCTTTAGTCATTAATGGATTAAAAGGTGGTGCCAGCCCACCCAGGAGGGTCTCTGGGGGAGCTGAAACCCCCGTTTTAAATCCCCGCAGGTGGCTTGGACCAGGGGTGATGTGGGGAACTGCAAAGGTACGAGCAGGAAGGTGCTGGGTGTCACGGGCACAGCCTGTCTCCCTGTCCCTCCTCTTCTTCTGGGTATTAATTACACCACGCAGCAGCTTTAGGAAAGCTGATCCAGCTCTGGGATGATGCCACCCATCCATTAAACCCGGGGTCAGCCCAGTGGCTGCTCCAGCTCCGGTCCTTCAAGCCTGAGCACAGCGAGTGGCTCTGAGCCCCTCGCCCTCCCTCGGGAGGGATCAAAGGACGTCTGCTCGCCGGGCTCTGGGGGTTTTATTGCGTCTCTATTAAAGCTGTTAAAAATCTTTCCATTGTAGTAGTGTCTGGGAGTGATAAGTATTCATAACAGAGGGGATTCAAGATGGGTTTGGTTGTAAAAACACCTCTAAGCTGGCTGGATTTATGGCTGTTAAATCATCCCTTCTCTCATCTGTCACAGCCTTTTCAGATGTTCATCACTGAACAACAGCGAAGTTGGGGCCATAATTTGTGCCGCAGTGTGTGGAGCAGGAGGAGGGGAGTCCTTCCTTCAGTAACTGGCTCAAGATTTATGGAGACTTCTCTTATTCATTTTTTTTTTTTCTCCCGAGTAGGAGAGGCTTTGACTCGCTTTCTGCTGTTGCCAGCTTGTTCGTCCAGCTGGAGCCAAGGAAGTCCTGGTGGATTTAGAGCCGTGCTGGAAGGTCTGACAGCAGCTTTCAGGGAATTTGGGGCTGGCCCTTGCCCGCAGCAGGATCTGCAATGCGGGGCTGCGCCTCTCACTGTGCTGAAGCTCTGCTTTGGGGATGGATCTTCCCATCCTCTCCTGTTTTGGGGATGAAACGTGGGAAAATCCCATGGATGCAGCTGGCAAAGAATCCTAGAGTGGTTTGGGGAAGGGACCTCAAAGATCCTTTTGTTCAAATCCCCTGCCGTGGGCAGGGACACCTCCCACTATCCCAGGGTGCTCCAAGCCCCGTCCAACCTGGCCTTGGACACTTCCAGGGATCCAGGGGCAGCCACAGCTTCTCTGGGCACCCTGTGCCAGGGCTTCCCCACCCTCACAAGGAGGAACTTCTCCCTAATATCCCACCTAACCCTGCCCTCTGGCAGTGGGAAGTCATTCCCTCTTGTGCTGTCCCTCGGAGAGCTGGGATTTAGGCAGGTGGGCGGTAGGAAGGTCACCTCATCTTGCCACTGCAGCAGAAAGCTTAATCAACACCTTGCAAGGCAGCAACTCCCGCTCTCCCTTCCCGTCACCACCCTCGGGACATGGAAAAGCTTTTGGAGGTGAAGCCTCCCGCTTTGTCCCGCTGCTGACAAGCCCCGCTCAGCCGGGGTGTCCCGGAGCGATCCCGCGCGGGCGGTGGCAGCTGTGGCACCGCCGGCCTGGCACCCGCAGGGAGGGACCCCAACACACCTGGCAGAGGCCGTTCTGCCCCCCGGCCGTGCCAGCTGTGCCGGTAGCCGGTTTCGTAGCCCCATCAAGTGTCTGCCAAGCGAACTGCACTGCTGGCTCCCGGGCCGGGCAGCGCTTGGCCCAGGCTCGCACCTGGAGCTTTGGCTCCCGGTGCCGTCAGAGCCGGGATGTGCCTGGAAAAACCGCCTGGCTGGTGTGCTCCACCTGCTCTCCCGCTGGAGGAAAACCACAGGTGGGAAGGGGGGGGTTCTGGGCAGTGCCACGGCCCCGTGGTGTCCCTCGGTAGCTGGTGGCAGCGGTGCGTAAATAGCGAAGGTGAGCGTGCCAAAGGCTCTTCAGGGGATGATGTGGGAAGGGAAGCCCTTTCCAAGGCGGGGGAGCTGTGTCGGGGTTCCACGGGAGACCCCCAGAGGGGATGTGCCGTGCCCAGCTGGCTGCAGGGGGCCCCTCTTTAGATTCTCCGGTGTCTAATACGTGGTGGCTCAGCCTTGTCTCGGTGCTTTGGGGCTCTCTCCACTAAATGCTGCTGAATTTCCTAGGGACTGCGGGAAGGAGACCTGTTGAAATCCCCTTATTCCTCCCTCCAGACGTGGAACATCTCCAGGAGATGTTTCCTCTTGCCCTGTGGGAAGTGTCCAAGAAAACCCGGGGGACTCATTGCTGTCCTTGCTCTGGGATTGGGGGATGTTTAGCTCTTAACTCTCTAAATGTAAAGAGATTAATCCCCTCACTAAAGCATTTGATCCTTCTCTGAATGATTTACAATTGAAATTGGAAGATTCCCATGGAGAAACATAACTTTGATTTGTTTTAATTTCTTTTTTTTTTTCCCCTTTGCAGGAGGCTGAACTTCCCAAATCTGTTTTACAGCAGCAGAGGGAAGCGGCTGGGAAGAGATGCGGCTCCTTTCGGAAGGGCCCGAAGGCAAGGCTGAGTCAGTGAGACAGAGCTGCAGAGAGGGCCTGGACAGTAATAAAACACATCTGTCCTCTGTGGCCACATCCCAGATGTGAGTCACATCCTCTCCCTTCACACTTCCAACTCGAGGCCATGTTTGGACAAGGTCACTGCAGCTCCTGGTCCAGCCGGGAGACACAGGGGGGTGTCTTGGCCGAGTTGGGGTTTTTTTCCTGCTGGTTTCCCCGAAGGACTTTGAGCTCATCTGCGAGCAGCCCTTGCTGTGGGCTCAGCCAGACTTGCTCCCTTGCAAGCAAAGCGGGATGTGCAGCTCTGTAAAGGCTGGATAAGCTGGAAAATCCCAGGAAATCAGCATGCTTTCTCTCCCAGCAGATCCCTCTGGAGCTGCTTGGGTATGAAGATGAGGGATGCAGCAGGATGCAGGATTGAGGGGGACAAACCCACGAGGCAGTTCCCATCTCTTCTGGTGCTATTTCTGACAGCACTGCAGAAGCTTTTTGTAGTTTTATTCCAGCCCTAGGGCTTTTCCATGCGTTGTGGCTTCCCAAGGAAGAGGATGAATGCTGAGCTGACTGGCTCAGGACCAGCAGGCTCTGGAGCCCCCACCAGCAAGAAATCCCAGCCCTGATCCTGGGGAGCTTTTGAAAAAGGTGAAAGCCTTGCGTGTGTCCTTGCTGGGAATGCAAGTGGAGACTGAAGGGTGATTTTCCTCCTCCTTTTCCAACTCGGATGGAGGCAGGTGTGTTTTCCCTGGAGCACGCTGTCTTTATCCGGCAGTCGATCTGCTCAGCTGCATCCCCCAGCCTGTGTTTTATGAGCCATTTCTGCACTTTCTCCACGAAACAGGACATTTTTGGCTGCAGCCATGGGATAAAAACCCCTGGGGCCAGGTGGGACACAAAGCCTCTTGTGTCACCTCTGCTCAAGGTCATCTTCCCCAGCCTTTAGCTTTTAATCCAAGAGAAACCTCTCCTTCTCCCTGGGGACGGGGCATTCAGGGAGTGAGCAGCCCTTTAAGCACGAAATCCAGGGATGTGGCACAAAAAAAAGGAAAAGGCTGAGGTCCTCAGGGGATGACTGCGGGGCTGGCAGCCAGCAAAGCCACTTCCTTGCCGAAGGGAGGCAAAATTGAGCAGTTTTCCTTGGCTGGCCTCTCCTGCCACTGCGTGTGCTGCTTCCAGGCAGGACGCCTGGGGACAGGAGGGACAGGCAGGGCCACTGCTTGCTTCCTGCAGGCTCCCAGCTTTGCTGTCACTCAGCCCATGCTGGAAGTGGGTCTGAAACGACCTTTCGCCACTGGAACCCCAGGGGTTGTTGCTTTTGCCTGTGCGTTTTGGCATCCAGCCCCTCCTGGCCCTCACAGAGGGGATGGCTGCTTGAAGAGGAGCTGGTCCCTGCAGCAGGCGAGGAAAAGGATGCTGGAATTGCTTAGCTGGGAGGTCAGGTTTCCCAAGATGGCAATGTGGTGGCTTTTTAGAAGCTGTCACTGTCAGGAGAAGGGAAAAAAATCCCCTCCTGGATAACGTGGGTCTGGTGCAACCGCGCAGGGCAAATATTTGACGTGCTGAATAAATGAGCAGGACGGAGACGTCAGGGAGACCAGGGAGCTCTGACTCATGTTCCCACAGCTCTCCAGACACCTTCCCGGCAGGCAGCTGTCAAACGTCCCTGGCCCTGGAGCACGGCACACAGAGGAGAGCGTTCCCACAGCTCCACTTGCAGCTGCAGTGCTCCGGGGGTGCTGCGGATAACCCCGGGTGGGCGGCGACAGTGCCAGGAGTGGTGGAGAGGCAGCAGCAACAGGGATGTCTGGGAATGGGCTGCTGGGTTGTACCTGCTGGTTCGGCCCCCCCTCCCCTCCATTTCTTGGGGATGCTGAGTGCAATCCAGCCTTATTCCCACTTAGGATGCTCCTACTGAACTAACAGCCTGGAGATGCTGCAGCCGTCTCGCTGGCAGCGTGACGGGCTTCACCTCCTGGCTCTGACACAGGTTTGGGGTGAAAATAATGAGCAATTTCCTCCCTCCCAACATGCATTTTAAGCGTGTGGTGAAGCAGCAGCGTTCCTCTGGCCGTTTGCTCGGCTGGAAAGCTGCTTGGTGTGAGCATTTAGCAGAGCTCTGTGGTTTTTCTGCCTGTCCGACTGCAGCTGCGGGGGGAAAAGCGGAAGATCTCGGCTGAACTCTCGTTTCCCATCAGGGCGGCGCTTGTGCACAGTGGGGAGGGACAACCTGCAATCCAATCTCCAGCTCTGGGGACAATGCAGCCTGTGTCCTGCTGCCGACAGCCATCCTGTGCGGGGACAGGCTGTCCCAGCCTCGTGCTCACGCTGGTGGCACTGGTGCCGGGAGGGACAGCTTGTGCCTCTGAGGACACGGAGTATTTTGTGATGTGCGCTGGCTTTGCTGCGCGTGTGCGACTGGGGAACGCTCTCTCCCCCACCGCCTGCATCCTGAGGTTTGTGGATATGAAAGTCCACATGTCTCTTTCTTCTTTTTAATTGCCATAATTTGTCTGGCTCTTACCCATGGTCAGGAGCGCAGCTTGGCTTTGAGTTCCCTCCGTGGATTTATTTTGGTTTTGATGCTGTGCAAAAAACCAAACCACCCCAGCCCCTCGCGTCGTGCCCTGTGTGTGCATCCCGTGCCCGGGTAATTTTCCTCGCTGGAGTAATTTCCTTGCCCCCAGTGGGACTTCTCTTGTGAATAAAGCTATGTGGGATCAGAGTCTGAAAACCACAGCCTGGGAAATTTATGCAGAGGAGGGAAGGAGGGAAGGAGGGAGATTGTTCCTAGCGGGCGAGCGGCGGGGCTGATTGCTGTTCTCATGGCAGGCGGACGGGGCTGGCGCTCATTAGGAGGCGGCGGGAGGCAGGGCAGGGTTCGAGAGCTCACAGATTGCCTCGGAGCAGAGGTTGGTGCCTCCTGCTCTGGATGCCGAGCTGATGGGTGCCCTGGGGGATGGGGTGGCACTTCCCTGTGCCGGTGCCAGGCGTGGGGTGCTCGGTTCTGTCCCAGGTTCCAGCAGCCTGGAGCCTGTGATCCTGTTTCCCCTCCCGGGTAGGAGGGAGCCTGGATGTGCTGCTGGTACGGGGCTCACTGGCAGCGAGCCGGGGTCTCTTCATTTGCTCTGTGTCCAGGGCAGGGTGAAGGCAAGGGCTTGAAAGATCAGGAAAGGGAGTAGTTGGGAAAAACAGAGTCTCCCAAACAGAGAGAGGTGAAATTTGAAGTATCGTGGGCAGGCAGAGGTAAAGGCTGATGATTTTTAAAGGGGACAGTGCCAGGGACAGCCGGGGCTGAGCAGAGGGCACGGAGCAGGGGAAGGGACTGGGTGTCATGGGACACATCCCCTGGTCCTTTTCCTGCAGACACAAGCAATGCCCCATCCCTGTGGGACTTCCCAGGAGCAGCTCCCGCAGCCGGGCTCATCCTGCACCCTCCATGGCAGCACCCATCCCTGTGGACCGGGCACAGGGGAGCAGCATGATCCCCCCCAGAACCCACTGGCACTCGGAGCCCCAGTGATCTGCATGTCCCCACGCCAGCAGTGCCACCCCAGGTGGCCTTGTTTTCCTCAGCAAAGGCGGATGGGAGCCACCATCTTCTGAGCAAAGAGCATTTTTAATCTCCTGCTCCCGCTCCGTGCAATTAACTTGATTCCCTCCCCTCGTTTCCTGCAGAGGTTTAATTAAAATGCATTGTTCGCCTCGCCAATTATTTGCTCTGTCCCCCGGATAACCTCTGTGCAGCGGCTGCTTCTTGGTTTTTTTTTTTTTTCTTTCTTTCTTTCTTTATTCTCTTTTTTTTTTCCCCCCCTTGTTGTTATTGAGGTTTCTCTCTGCTCCCCCCCCTCGGCAGCTCCAGCAGCGTTTACCTGCCCGGGAGAGCGGGATGGGGGAATTATGGAAGCACGGCAGCCTTGCACGCACAGGGGCGAGCGGGGGGCCGCTGCATCCCTGCGGGGCCGGGGGTGGGAAGCGCACGGAGCTCCGTGCCCCCGAGCAGCTGAAACAACAAGACCTTGTTGACTTGCCTTTGAGTTCCCGGCACTCGGCAGCTGCCGCTCCAGCAGGTGATAATTGAAACCGGGAGCGAACCTGGATGGCGTCAGGGGTTGAGATGTAGTTCAGCCTTCATCCCCCCCGCTCCCTCCTCTCCCTGCCGCGCTGTAGCGCTGCCGCTGGCACCGGGGGTTTGCACGGGCCTGGGGACCCTGGGCAGGGTGGCTGGGTGACACTCGTGTCCCCAAGGAGAGGGGTGCTGGGGCGGGGAGCGAGCGGCTGCGGCACTGCAAGGTCATCCCTCGAGGAGCGGTTTGGGAGAAGGGGTGCTCAGCGCTTTCTAAAAATAAGCCCGTTGCAGGACCGAAATAACAAGCTGCTCTCGAGCAGCGCTGTGCTTGAAGCCGGGCCAAGGCAGCTGCTGCCGGGCCGGCGGCGGCCCCTCGGTGTGTGCTGTGCAGCTGGAGGTGGCGGGGGGACCTGCCAGGAGCCCCCCCACCGGCCGGGGGTCCAGCATCGGATGCGGGATGGCTGCAGGAGATGCTGATGGCTCAGCCCTAAAGTGCAACGTGGGGAGGAAGGGCAGGGTCTGCTCTTGGGAAGGTCCCTTGGGAAGTGTTGGGTGTTGAGAGGGGGGACACGGCCACGTGGTTTTCTCATTTTCCATGGGGTCCAGCTTGGAGAGCAGGACTCGTGTCTGGGTCTGTTGGAAAATGCTGGCTGGCTGTGGAGCGTCAGTGTCATCTCCTCCTTAACGTGTCCCCAAAGGCTTCCCTGCTCCTGCCTTTTGCAGATCCTGCCCCAGTTCTTGGCTTTCCTCGCAGGGGCTCTGGCGAATGTCGCCTTCCTGGTGGTCCCACAAACTGGGATTTACTGGCTTAGTGACATCAAGGTGTAAGTCTGGGCTTGGGGGCGTTTTATCAAGCTCTGTGCGGCTCCAGGCTGCAAACCGGTGGCTCCCTGCTCTGGCAGCCTGAGGGGAAATTTATGGAAATCTGGGATGCTATTTATAGAGATCTTCTCACTCTCTACACCTGCCTGAAAGGAGGTTGGAGCCAGGTGGGGATGGTCTTTCCTCTCAAGGAACACATGACAGGACAAGAGGAATCATGGAATGTTGAAGCTGGGGAGGCCAGGCTGTGTCTTCATGTTCCCTGGGACGATTTTAGGAGCTAACATTGCTCTTCCCACAGACAATGGGGTTTATTGGCACCTACAGGGGGTTGGTGGGGGACAGGATTCAGCTATTCATGGATCTCTGCTCCTTGAGGTTCCAACCCCGCAGCCAGGCTGGATCTCAAAGGGCCACCCCTAGAGATGCAGGTGGAAATGACTCCTAATGACACAAGGATGAGCCGCTTTGAGGGCTCCAGAGGGAGCAGACGTCCCTCAGGGGCTGTTGGCTGGGCACTGCACTCGAGCCCAGCAGTGCCGAGCTCCCCCCTTCTCCCACCCGCCTTTCCAAATCCACTGATGAATCTTGGAGCAGTTTCCAGTCTAATTACAGCTTCAGAGTGGGAATCCCCAGCCCCGCAGGGAGGATAAATCCTCTTTTATCCCTCTGGAAGAGGGTACAGCAATAGCCTGAGGAACACAGCCCCACTCACACGTCATTTGAGGGAAGGGTCCAACCCGTCTCACGTTCCAGCTTAAAACCTGGCTCGAGTTCAGCCTTTGCACCTCCCCAGCCAGACCTGCAGGGCTGATTTTTGGGGAGACAAGGGCTAAACTCCATGTCACAAGCTGTTGGCATTGAAGTTGGAACCAGCACACTGATGGTCTGACAGGGACGTGGTGGCCCTGCTCCACCCAGCCAAGCAGCAGTCGGGCTCTCCCAGGGCAAAGTGTCCTCCCCAGTGCCTCTCATTTTATTTTTATTTTTAATTTTTTTTTTAGGCTTCAAATCCATACTCCTGGCTGTTCCTGCCCTTATATGCATGTGCTCTATAATTGAAAACTCTCGGTTGTGCACTTCTCCCATGCAAAGCGAAGGCTTCAAAGCAGCAGGTGGAAATTGAGCCGATATCTTGGCTGCCGAAGTGAAAATTTGAATGAAAATTTAATTTTTCCTTTGCAAAGCAGGGATCTGGGTTCCTGGGGCCCTGGCCAAAAGCCTGATGTGACCTTGACTTGCAGGGGCGGCGAAGGGAGCAAACCCCAGCTCTGTCCCAGAGATAGGGATAATGCTGGGAAGGAGAAGATCTTTCCGGAGCACATCTTGTCCAGATGGAGTTTCAGTTTCTGTGCAACAGCAATGTGGTTTCCTGATGGTTTTATGGGTTGAGGAGAGGGGACTGAGCCTGGTGATGCTCAAAACCCGGGAGATGCTCGGTTCCCTCCTCCAAGGACCCTCAGCAGCCTCGGGACAGGGCAGGAGCCTGTTGGTGGTGTTGAGTGGTGCTCCATGCTCCGCCAGGTCGTGGTGCTTCCAGACTCCAGGTGTGCTTCATCCAGGTGCTTTTCCGCAGCACCAAGCTGCCCTCGATCCACTCTGGCACCCTGCTCTCCATCACCACACACAGCTGGTGGCCCAGGACCTTGTGCTGGCTGCCGCCGGCACCTGCGCGAGGCAGCGATGGCATTGGCGTTGTGGTGAAACACCACCGTGAGCATCTGCTCCTGGGCTGGGGGCATCCAAAGGCTCCTGGGGTGTGCAAGGGGCTGGATCCACTGCCTGGGAGCAGGGCAGGAGCTTCCCATCCCATGCCCACGCTCGGGGACCACAGCACAGAGGGATGGCGGCAGGGAATGCGGTTATGGAAAGACACTGTCTGAGCTGGAGCTGTGCCGGGGCCTGCTCTGCGAGGGAGGAGTGTTCCCCCCGAGGGGCCGGGGGCTTCTGGGGGGGCGTTTTCTCGCATCCCACGTGGATTTGATTTCCCAGCCCGCGGATTCCTTTCCGCTGAGGAAAGCCCGTTTTATTTCCTGTGCGAAGGAGCTGCGCGGCCGCAGCAGGCGGGTCCCTCTCGGATCTTATTTTGTGTTTGTTTTTAATTGAAAGACAAAAGGCCGCGTGCTGGAGGCAGCCTGCCTTTCCCTTTGTCCTACGTCTTCATGGGATGAGGAGAAGGATGTGATGTCCCTGGGCCGCCGATCATACCCATCCCTGGGGCCAGCATTCCCCGTTCCCGTGGGACCACCAGACCCCACCGAGCACCAGCTGCCCCTTTCCTGGGGGTGAAGGGGGAGCAGCTGCGGGGTGATGCCACAGGCAGGTGTGTCTGTCGCTCCTGCTCTCCTGAGCTTTAGTCCTTTCTTCTTTTTAATTTTTTTTCCCTTTTAATCCCTGGAAACAAAGCGAGAGGGCAGCTGCACCCGGCAGCGCATCCCGCCGCAGGCAGGGCTGGGGCTGCACTCACGTGCAGGATCTCGGCTTTGCAGGTGATTCCCTGCCCATCCCTTTGCCAAAGCAAACCCTCTCACCGGCCAGGGGAGGGTTTCCAGGCGGGTCAAGGTTTTGGCCAGAGCAGGGATATTTTTGGGAGTCCAGGAGAGAGCCCACCCTGCGGTGCCCGGGGCCACCCGGTGAAGGGCTGGCTATTTATGGGCTGCAAAAGGAAAATGGTCCAACTGCTGAAATTGGCAGCGAATCCCAGGACTATAATAAACAACTTCCCGGCCAAGGTCCTTGGCTATTTTCTCTCTGTTTTGGCTTGGAGAGGAAGATTTATTTTGTTTGCCGCTTGGAATTTTTTTCCCTTGTCTTTTTTTCCCTCTTCCTTTGGGGGTATTTAAAGCCAGCAAGCCCCCCACCCGAGCCCAGGCTGGGATTGTTGCTCTCCTGATGTCTCTGGGTCCATGGAGGTGTCAGTGCCACCAGTTCCCATTGTGGCAGTCCAAGTAGAACTTTTTGGGATGTATTCAAAGCCCATCCCTTACAGTCCTGCAGGACATTTGTAGCTTCCAGATGAGCCTTGATATTTTAAAAAATGATATAATAAAACCCAAAAAAACAAGCAGAAAAAAAATTCCACAGGCTTCCAGGAAGGATTTTCCTGGCTGTGGGACTGACCAGTGAAGCGAGAAGGTGGATTCTCTGTTCAGCACTTTCCATCCCCATTTTCCTTGGAGAGGGGTGGACTGCCAAAGTCCAGTTTGGGAGCCCCCACACTGCCGTGCTGTCCCTCGAGGCCCCTTTCCCCATCCTGCAGAGAGTCCCCGGGTGCCGCATGGCATTCCTGTGGGATACAAAGGGCATCAAGCTGGATAAATCAGGCAGAAGCGATGGGTGTGTGCAGCATCTCAGAGCGGTGACAGCTCCAGCAGTGCTGCAGCATCCCAATCCCTGTGCCTGCAGCAGGCTGGAGCACTGGGCGTGGGATGTTAGGGGTTGAGATCCACGTTTTGGGACAGCCCTCGCTTTGCACAAGTGATGGGGCAGTCAAAGTGAGGGACCACCAGCACTCAAACCCACCGGGAGCCGGAGCAGCTCCTGGCACAGGGCTCTCCTTGCAGCTGGAGTGGGAGGATGCAGTTGAAACTTTGTTGTTGAGGGGGTTTGGTAGAGGCTGCTCCCCCCTGGCTGTTGATGTAAAATCCAGGTTTCGTCTCTCGGAATGACGTTTTTCCCATCAGTCTTCCTGAGGCACAGCTCACTTTGCTCTCCAGCCAGGGAGCAGAGCAAAGTCCAGGTGTGTTTTCCCTGATCCCAAGTCCTCGAGGTGCTGCCAAGGACATGAGGTTTTGTGCAGAGCGTGGTGCAGCAGCCAGCTCCCGTCCCACAAAGCCACCAGCTGTGGCAGAGGGGACCCCCAGGAGGGATCCCTTAGGATTTTGCAGGGAATTTCTTCCTTTTCCCACAGAGCCGAGCTGGCTGGTTGTTGTCAAGCTGAATGTGGACACCTCCCAGGTCTCTTCCTGAGGGAGAAGCAGTGTTTGGCCATCAGGTCTGTTACTCCATGACATTTGAGCTGGTGCATCCTGGATTTCATAGGGGTCATTCCACACTGGAGGCAAAGGGCAGGGCAGGCTGGGGCAGGTGGGGGTGGCAGCATTCCCACAGGTGTAGCACGAGGTGCCATCCACAGCAGGATCAGTTGGTATGACCCACATCTGGCTGGGATTTCTGCAAGACTGAGCCAACTGGGAGACACGGAGCACTCCTGGCCCCAGGGAGCAACTGTGCTCCCTGTGCTGGGAATGGGGCTGGGATGAAGCTGTGCAGAGCACATGCAAGGAGGAGATCTCAGCAGAGCACGGGAAAGGCTCCCTGGAGCTGTGGTTTTGTGAGCTGGATGAGCTCAGAGCTCTGTTTGCACCTCTACCCCAAGTGGACTCGGTGCATTTATACGGGCAGCCCCCCCCTCAGCGCTCCAAAGTGTGTCTGCAGTTCCTATAGCTGTTGGCATTGGGAAATGGATGGGATCTTGGAGGGATTTCCACTCCCCTCCACAGGGATCCCCCCATGAAAGCAGGAGGATGAGAGCCGGGGCTCGGCTGTGCCCTTGCTGCATTTTCCCAGTGAAAAGGGGGTGCTGCCCTATCCCAAACCCTCCCGCTGGATCCCTTTGACCCGGGGAGGCTTTGCAGCACCTCTGGGGTGAGTGCAGCCCCCGGGGAGCCGGTGCTGACACGAGCCAGATTTCGGAGCCGGGCGCAGGAGGCTGGCGAGGGCTCTCCTTGGCAGAGCAGCCAGGGGAACAGCTTGTGACAGCCTCTCTCCCTCTCCAAGCGCCTGCTGGGGTGCGTTCCCTAACCTTTCCTGCCTCCGTTCCACTCCTGTGTTTCTCTCTCTCTCCTCTTTTTTTTTTTTTCCCTTTCCCCTAACTGTAAATGCGCCATAAAAATGGATCAAATTGCTTAAATCACTGTCATTAAATCAGTGTGAGTCCCCCCTCCGCCCCTGTGCTCGAAGCCTGGCAGAGAACATTTGTTCCAAAGGCTGAACAGCCGTCTTATTGCTCTGAAAGCATATTTGCTGCTTGATGGAAGGAGGAGAGGGGGAGAAAAACAGCCTGCAAGGGAAGGAGGGGGGGTGAAACCACCGGGGGCTGTTTTTCCTTGGACACAGAGCGGGGAGCGGGGGCCGCATCCTGTGGGCTGGGTCCTCCCTGCCCTCTGCCCCTGGTGGGAGATAGGGTGGCAGGGATGAGGGGACCAGGGACAGCCCCGGTAAAGCAGGGGTTGCATGGTGCAGGGGGTGCTGGAGAGGGGTGGTGGGGACCACCCAGCCCCATCCTGCGATCCTGCAGGTGTCGGTGGGGCCGCTCTCCAGTCCGGCTGGATTGAAACCCGGCGGCGATGCCGTGGTCCAGCTCAGCCTGGTGCATGCTCAGGAGGGCAATGTATTCCCAGTAAACAAGGCAGGTCGAGCTGGTGAACCTTTCTGAGGCCCTGGGTTGATTAAGCCCTGCCAGTCCCAGCTTAAAGAGTGGCTTTAGACCTGCCGGTGTTTGCACATCCGAATAAAAAGCTTTTGCAAACCCTCACCGTGGGCCCTGCTGGAGCTGGCGGCTCAGGAGAGCTGGGGGAAAGCGATTGCTCTGGAAATTCAGATTATTTTAGGAGCCTGGATTTTGGCATGGGAGAGCAAGGCAGCGATGGAGGCAGAGACAAGGCTGACTGCAGGAGCTGCCGCATGTTCCCACGCCGGCACCGGGCCACACGGGGGAATGCAGGAATGCTTCCACCCAGGTGGTCTGGAAAATCCCTAGGGAGAGTAACACAAACGCCAAGGAGAGCCGGGAGCTGGAGGCGGATCAAAGGCTTGGGGCAGGGGCTGCCACAGGTGGCAGGTGCTGGCAGGGCCAGCACAGCTCAGAGGCACCACCAAGCACATCCCAGAGGCACCAGAGCCCTCCTGTTTTTACAGAGCTCCAGGCCAGGATCTTGCAGAGCTGTTGCACTCACCAGCAGCTTTCTGGAGCGGTGGTTTGTCCCTAGGAAGGTTTCTCAGAGGATGCTTATTCCCTCCCCATCCCTCATCCTCCACCCCGCCGAGCTGGGATGCCGCCTCCTGCCCTGGAGCTGCCTCCTGGGCTTTGCCCGAGCACTGGGGTTTGCCTCCAAGACCCTAATGTGACCCTGGGGATGCTGTGCAGTGGAGGGGCTGTCCCTGGACCACAGCAGGGCTGGTTGTAGCCTCCTGCTGCGCTGATCCGTGCTCCAAATCCCTAAGGAAAGCAGGAAGATGAGATGTGCTGGCACAGATCCCCACGTGTGGGGCAGAGCCGGGGGGCACAGCCAGCCCTGCTCCTGCCTCCGCCCTGGGTGCAGTAGCTGAAAACCGACCGAGCCTAAATCCAGAACAGCTCCGAGGGCTGGAGAGCTGCCCCAATTTCTGCGGCTCCGGATGAAAAACGCACCAGCTCAGAAGGGCTGCCCGCAGGCTCAGCCTTCCCGAGGCTCGGCACGCTCCGGCTGCCTCCAGCTGCCTCCAGCTGCGGCTTTGGGGAGCCAAGGTGGTCCCTCCCATACCTTTGAGGACCCTGTTCCAGGCGAGCAGGGACACCCAGGCCCTTGAAGACCCCGTGCGTGGTGAACAGGGACCCCCCCACCACGGGATGGGATCTGGCTTTCCAGGGTCCCCCCTGGAAATGGGAGCATGGAGAGGGTGACGCAGCCGTTCCCTCCTCGTGGGCTTTGCAGATTAATTATTCCCAGGGTAAGGAGCTGCTTAATGGCTCTCCCCCTCCTCCCCCTCTTCCCATGGGAAACTGCAGGGACAGCTTCTCCTTGTCCCTCAGGGGTGATGCATGTCAGGCTTAATCCCTGAGCATCCTGCTGCTTGCTAGGGACACTCAGAGCTGATCCTTGGCCCTGGTCTAAATCAGGAATAACTTCCTTAAAGGCAGCAGCAGTGAGTTAGCATCTCCCAGTGCTGTGACACACAAATGCTCCACATAGGAAAGCAGGATTGATAGGAATAATCAGGTTGTGTTTAACCATATTGAACTTTAGGGTGAGGGGCAACTCCCCTGTTCCCAGCTTTTGATCTTTACTTTGGTTTCTGAATGCCTGAGGGCAGCAAATCTGTCTTGACAAAAGTGTTAATGGAGAAAAGAAATGGATATTAATTCAGGGGAAGTGTTTGCAGACAGGGATTCATCTCTGTAACCACCACTGAAGCACGTGAGCTGCTCAGCTCAAAGCGGGAGCAACGATTATTTTCTGGCTGCATCCTGGTCCACAAGGATGCTGAGGGACAAAGCTCATTTTGGGCCTGTTTGTACCAGATACAGACCTGGGCATCTCCCAGCTGGTGATGCCACAGCATCCAAAAGATCCACTTACCTCCAGGTACCACATGCCCGAGGAGAGGGGGTGATTTCCCCTCTTTCCACCCCATAAATGCTCTGAGAAGCAGAGATGGGTCATCATCTCAGGCACGGTCCAACCCTTGCCTTGATTTTCCTCAGCCAGGCGTCACAGGAATGGGCATTTGTGCCCAGGGATGGCGAGGGGAGGAGGGAGCACATCCCTCCGGGAAAGGGCAGTGGCTGCAGCACCGCAGAGCCCTCGCAGCTCCCTTGGCTGCAGGTGTGTGTTTATGGCTTCCTGATGGGGAAGACCACATCTGGCACCTCTTTGCTCAGCACCATGTTGGGGCGCTGTGGTCTTTGCCTCGGCCTGCCTGTATTCCTGCGCTTCGGATAATTCCCAGCAAAGCCTGTCCCGGGGGGAGCACAGGGCTCTCCGTGCAGGCACGGCCTGAGAGCTGCTTCGCCAGGAGGGCCACCTTGTTTTGGAGGCTGGCCACCTGCTGAGGGTAGGAACCCACCGAGGACCTCTCTGCGTTGGCCACCGAACTCTCCAGGAATTTCATCCAGCTGCCATTCTCCTTGACCACTCGCTTTCCTGGGAGTGGTGTGCATCAATCAGATGAATCCTGAGGCCAAGGATCCAGCAGAACCGCTCCTGGACACGGCTGGCAGGAGCCGTGCTCCCCCCTCCAGCCTCCCCATCGCCCCCACCCTGCCCAGTGCGCGGTGCTGGTGGTGCTGGTGGGCTCTGGGTTGGTGACTGGCAGGAGCTTGAGCTTCTCAGGATCCAGTGAACGTCTGCCACCCATTCCTCTGCCAAAACCAAAGCATTTCCAAGCTGCTCTGGTGCTCCTAAGAAGTGTGGGGTCACGCCCGTTCACCGGGGTGAGCGGCGGACCAGTGAGAGAAGGGAACTGGGACCAGTAAGGCAGAGATGGAAAGAGCTGACAGAAGTGAGGAGTGAGGGAAAGCTGTCGGGACTGAAGGCAGGTCTGGGAGATGCTCTTGTCTCCAGAGACAAGGGATGTTTTGGAAGATGCTGAGTGGATTGGGTGCTGTTGGGATGTGGTCGTGTTCCATGAATTCTTGGGAACACCACCACAGCCAGACCTGGCAGGTCCCCAGCAGAGCTGCCTGCCAGCTAGGAGAGTGGTGGGAATGAAAAGGACCTCTCTGCTGGGAGGAACACCTGGGGGAGGAAGGAGGATGCAGCCTGGTTGTGGCTGCCTGGGAACCTCGTGGGCTCTGGAGCTTTTTCCTGACGAGGCCCCACAAACCCCACAGCGGGATTTTGGCTCTGATTGCACGGCACAATGTATGGATCCAAGAGAGCACCAGCCCTGTTCGTCAGAGCAGCCTCCCAGCTCCAGCAGATGCAAAGTTTCGAGGAAATTGTGGTTTCTCCACGTGTCCCCAAACGCCGGATCCAAACAGGGTCCTCCTCCTCCACCTCCTGCTCTTGCTGGGAGGTAGCAGGACAGCAGGATGCTTCTCTCCCTGCTTTCCTCCCTTGAGGGGGATGCAGGAGGGGCTGCAATTCCCTGCACGTGGCTTTCCTCAGGGAGCTGTGCTCCCACGGATGCCGGTGGGAGAACAAAACCTCGTGTGTTTGGGGAGTGAAGCTGTCGGTGGCAGCCAGCTCCAGCATCCCCACCAGGTAACTGCGGCCGGGCGTCATCGCTGGGCTCGTTTTCAATTAAAAGCTGATTTGCTACAGCCCCTTCCTGACCTTCAGCCTGGCAGGCTGCTGTTCTGCAGGGGAAAACAGCCCTGCTCCCCACCTCCCTCCCTCCCTCCCTCTCTGCCTCCCTCCAAGCTCTTGTTTCCTTCCACCGTGCCCAAGATAACACCCTGTCTTGCTCTGTCATCATGTCTTTATCTTAACCCTACAGATTTTTCCCTTCCCCAGCGAGCTGGATGATTTCTTAATGCTTATTGACAGGGTTTTGTGAGCAGGGTGTGGGACCTGGGTGTAGGACACAGAGGAACCTGGGGGAGGTCTGTGCTCCTGGCGGCGGGAGGGGCCATGCACAGACAAGACTCTTGGCTCTCCTGGCTGAGACCCACGGCTGTGTCCACACCCAGTGCCTGCAGCTGATGCTGCTGCATTACCAGGCTCCCAAGGGATTCTCCTTCCCCAGGGTCCTGAGACGTCTCCCATTCCCAAAGCCTGACGCTGCTGCCGGAATTGCTGCTGCGTGACCAGGGTCCCACGAGACTCCCCTTCCCCGGGGTTCGGGAGGCATCTCCCCTTCCCACCGCTCCCAAAGCATCCCTCCTCCCCGTGTGCCTCGGAGATTTCAAGGCTGTGGCGTGGGCAGGAATTGCTGGGCAGGCTCTGGCTCAGCATCCCCGGTGCCAAGCCTGGGGACCCGCAGGCAGGGCAGCTTTGGCCAGGCCCTCTGCCCGGGCTGGGACTGCAGCGACAGCTTTGGATTTAGCAATCTGCAGACTTTGCCTTCCGGATGCCAGCCTCCCTGTACCTCCCGTGGATTTGCTTATGAGAGGGAAAATTATCGAGCTTTGGAGTGAGGGAAGGAGGAGGGAGTTAACCTGTTGGGGTGGAGACCTGGGCACGGAGATGGGGGTGGCAGGCAGGGTGACTCCAGGGTAGGCTGCAATCCCCTGGGGATGGAGATTTGATCTATACCCTGGAGATTCGATTTATTTACTGGAGATTTGATTGATTTCCTGCATGGAATGCATTTCCCAGCTTGGCTGAGACTCTCTGCAGGCTCAGCCTCTATGGGTGGCTGTAAGGAAAAGCCTTAAGTAAGAGATAAGGGGGACTTGGGAACAGAAAGGCTTTTTGCCAGCCAGCGGGCTGGAACAGCCACGCACGAGTTTGCCGAGGTGGTGGGAGCCGGGCTGAGCACGGGAGCGCTCAGCACACGCGTGGCAGCAGGGGACAGCGCTGTCCCCCCCCAGCCGGGGCGAAGCCCCCAGGGTGGGAGCCAGGCTGTCCCCGCTCTCCCTGTCCCTGGACCAGCAGAGGGCAACAGTGACCTTTGCAACCGGCTGGTCCCCAAAAAATCGCCCTCCCTGCACCAGGGAGGCTCGGCTGGTGCCTCCCGGCTGCAGGGGACACGGGGGGCCCGGGGGGTCCCAAGGTCCTTCCCAGGGAGCATGGCCTTTTCTCAGCATCTGCTGTGCAAAGTGGTGGATTCGTGCTTGACCTGGTTTGCTGACCCCCTCGATGGAGTGACAATTCCCACCTTGGAGCCCATCTGTGTGGTCACTATTCCCTCCCATGGATGGGCTCCAAGGTGGGAATCATCACCCCACCAATGAGCTTCAAAAGTGGGAATTGTCATCCCATGAATGGGCTCCAAAGTGGGCTATAAGGCAGGGAGAGCTGTTCAGAGCCTAAATTTTGGGCCTGAGCAAGGCTGGCTCTGCTCCTGGAACTGCCTCCGGGGGTGAGGGAGTTACCAGCACTGCCTGGGAGCTGTTTCCTAGGCCCTGCATCCTCCCCATGGACACAATTTCAGGTAAGGACCATTTTAATAGTGATGAAAGGTGGTCGGATGCTGCCTTGAAGCCCAAGTAGCAATCCTGATGCTTTGGGAGGGAATGACTGAAGGGACATGTGCTGGGATGGCCTGTGGGATGTGGATGTGGTGGAACAGCCCTTGCAGGGGTGCTGGAGAAGGGCTGGGATGCGGGAGATGGGCACAGCCAGACCCGGCTCAGCTGTATTTTAGAGACTGAAGCAGGGTGAGCGCTGAGGGCCCTGAAACCAGGACAAGATGTGAACCATCACCTCCAATCCTCAGTGGCCAGCCCTTTTGCAATTAGCCTCCTGAACCAGCCGGCGGGGTGAAGCCGCAATTTTCCTTATGGAAAAGCTCTGTCCCTCGACCCGCGCCAAGGTCAGACCCAGCGCGGTCGTTAGCGGCGCATCGACCTCCCATTAACGCCCCGGAGCTGCCGGGAGGGGCAGTCTGGCAGCCGCAGCCCTGCCACCCTGGCCAGCCAGAGGGTGGGCGGGGGGCCCTTCGATCTTCCCGCAGACGTGGGAGTCAATCCATTTGCTGAAATGAATGGGAAATGCTTGAAAGGCTAAACCTCAAATGAGGTATTGACTATCTGCCGAGCCGGGCAGCGCTACCTGCCGCAAGCTGAGCCGTGCTTCCCACCGCTGTGTGTGTGTGTGTGCGCGAAGTGGCTGGATGGACCCCCCGGCTGTGCCCAGGGGTTGCTGGCATCCCATCTCGGGGATGCTGGAGCAGGTATCGCCTCAGGATCAGGTTTTCCACGGGCCGCAGTGCCCGCTCGCCGGGGAGCCGGAGCCTTCGGTGAGGCTGCGCTCCGAGGCGAGACAGTCGGGCTGAAATCCTGCCGTCACGCTTCGGTTAATGTTAAACCATTAAATGTGCTCAGCTCTTAATAGAGGGGCTGATTGGAGCCTTAACCCTGTGTTTGCTGGCAGCTGCTCAGTGGCTGCCTCTCCTCTCCCAGGGATGGCAGTCCTGGCCCCGGTTTGCACGTTCTCCCTGCCGAGGTGTTTGCTCTGCAAGCTGTTTTATTTTATTTAATTTTACTTTCATTTTTCCCCCTCCAGATATCCTCCTGCCTCCTTCCCCGGTCACAAATCCAAGGCCACCCCGCCAAATATGTTTTTTAAAAGTCTATTCATTCGAAATCCCGTGGTACTCTGCAAAAATGGTGTTTGAACAAACTCGAAATCATACTTTAAAGAAAACACAGCTGTTTAATTACAGCCTGCATGCAAAGCAGCCTCCATCATGTGAGTGTAGGAGCCGGGTGCTGACTGTGTGTTTGGCCTCTGATCCTCTTTAATCTCTGCAGTCAAAGGATTTTGGTTTGATTTCCTTTTATTTCCCCACCCGGCTTGGAATCTGCAACCAATTTGTTGTTGTTGTTTGGGAAATAAACCCCAGGGAAAAGGTCTGGATCCGGCACAGCCAGGCTCGCACCGGCTCTTGCCGTGCTGCCTCCTGGTTACCCCAGCGCCAAGAAAAAAATCTGGTTTCCCTTTGCCCATCCTGCTCTGCTTTTTTTGGCCCGTCTCTCTCCCGCCCCGAAGGAGCCGATGACTTTCGCATCTGCTGCTGCATCTGTTTTCCCCATCGGGTCCGAGTGTGCCGATCGCTTCAGCTGGGAATGGGAACCCACGGGTGAGCCAGGGCTGGGGGGAAATCTTCCCTCCAAGAGTCCCTCGCTCCGAGAGGAATTAAGTGTGAAAAATGTGGGGGTATGTGAATGGCTGGGTGCCCCACTGGGGCTCGGACTCCCTCGGAGGTGATAAGTCCAACCTGGAATTTTAGGTGGTGAGAAGGGGATAGGGATGCCAGTTTTACAGCCTCCTTCTACAGCATCATTTTTTTGGGATGGGAAGCCTACTTTTTTGGGATGGTGAGGGTACCAGGCTGTTTGGCTGGTGAGGACACGGAGATGTCACTGCAGGCTGCAGCCCCAGCTTCATCCTGGTACAAATCCATTGCTTCCAGGCTCTCGCCTGAGGGGGCTCCAACAGCAGCAAGCATCAAGGCAAAGAACCCCTTGCCCTGGTTAAAGCATAAAGCTCCAGGCAATCCCTGGTTTGCATCAGCGGGGGCTGGCCGAGGACTGTCCCCGAGCTGCAGTGGCAGGGGCTGGTGTCCCAGGGGATTGCTGGCTGTGGACCAGGACCCCCAGGGCAGCAGGACGAGCTCCCTTGGCTCCGGCAGCCGGTTGTTCATCCAAACAAGATGTGGTCAAGGTGGGAGGATGAGTGTCCTCGCGATGTCTGGGATCACCAGCTGTTGGGGACAGTGAGTTTCGTCTCCTTGGGCTGCTTTGTTTCCCTGAGGTGACCCTGGGATAGCTTTGACCAGGCTTCACACAATCCAAACCTTTCCCTGTGCCTCTCCTTCCCCTGCTGAGCTTTATCCCGTGCCTCCAGTCTGGTCATCCCGGTCAGCCCCCTGCCTGGACCCTGCACCCTCCATGAGCTTCAAGCTCCCGTCTCCAGCTTGGATTCCCCCTTGGAGGCTGCACCAGCCTTCCATTCCCCTCTCCTCCGCCGTGCCCGGTGCCTGTGCCATGAGGCTTTCCAGGCGAACATTAAAGCCTTTGTCTGGTTGGGAGTGCGGAGCAGACCATTTAGGAGGAATTAGTGGTTACATTGAAAGGGGAAAATAAGGGCTCCTGGGTTAAATGCACTTTAAATGTCTTAATAATTGCAATTGGCCAACTCGTTCCTCCCCGGAGCCAAAAGCCTGTAATATGGGAAGCTTTTCTCTAATCAAGAGCAGCACTGATACCTTATGTAGGAAGCCACATAGGATGGAGGGAATTATTTCTCAGAGCTGCCTGTCTGTCAGCCCCCAGCCGCCGGCCGGCCCCTCCGGACCCGCCGGTCACCGGCACAGCCGGGACGGGTTTGGGATGGCTGCGAGCCACCCTCATCCCAGGTGATGTGTCTCTGGGACTTCAACCCTGCCCTGCGCTCCGAGCGAGGGTGGCCCTGCTCTTCCCGGTGCCAACCCCCCCGGGTTGTCCCCCTGCCCGGGAAGCGCCGCGGAGCCCCGGCAGCCGCCGCGCTGCTGGCGGGCAGCCTGTTAGTGCCATCCAGGTGGCTGGCTGAGCCCCCGTGCAGACACATCCCGGCTCCCTGGCTCCAGCCGCCGCACAACCACGTCATCCATCAGCGATGACAAGCTCCTTTTGCAAGGAGCCTTTGTTGGCACCCGGGGCCGAGCCAAGGAAGGGGGGAAAAAAGGGCTCGCTGGCTTGCGGCAGACCTCCAAGGCGAGAGCATCAGCCCCGGCAAGGAGCAGCCCCCTCCCTGCCAGCAGCCGGGGGAGGGAGGTTAAAAGGTGCAGCTTGGAGGAGGTTAAAAGCAAAGCAGCTTTTAATTTATAACGTGGCCGAAAGAGAAATAGTAGCCAAAAAAGATAAAGATGCTGAAATAGCTGGAATTCTCCAGCCGCCGCGACTCCGAAGGGTAAAGCCACTGGAATGTGTGTGTGTCGGGTGGGAGTTCTGCTCTGTCCCCCTCGGGGTGTCCCCCACGTCCCCTCTGTGAGAGCAGGGGAGCAGCAAGAGGCAGGAGGGATGGAGGTGGTGATGCCCGAGGGTGTCTGTGAACCCACACAGCCCTGTCAGGACTGGGACTGAGGGGTGCAAGTCTGCCCCTGCTCCCAACCCCCCCGGCTGCTTTCGGAGCTGAACTGGAGCTACTGCCACAGCGCCTGGGTGAGGGCAGGCTCGGAGGTGCTCCCAGGGCAGGGCAGGGGGCCAAAGTGCCTCCGTATTTGGGCTCAGGGCTTGGCTCAGGGTTTCTGAGAAGCACAGCTAAAATTGTACAGCTGCCCAAGGAGGAGGAAGGTCTGGTCTGCTACTGGCCTGGAAAGCAGAGAGAGAGCAGGGGTTGCCCCCGAGTCTGCACCCCTGGGTGCACCCCTGCTGGCAACGCGGGTGGCAAAGAAGGGGTGCAAGCCAGAGGGGAGGCCTGCTCTTCCAGAGGGGCCATAAGGATGGGTCTGCCCTTTTGCAAGGTCTTTTGCATCTCGGGTTTCTCAGATCTGGGTAACCTTCAAGCAAGCCTGGCCTTTAGCACCTGGCTGCATCGCTCAGGGCTCGGGCCACCGGCCCGTGACGGGGACGAGCCCGCTCCCCATCTGCTCCCTTCCCTCTCCCCGATCCACTTACAATGGCCCATTCACAAATCCATCCCAGGTCTTGGAAGAGAGGAGGGAAAGAGCCGTCAAACCCTGCCTAGGTGGGGAAACCCCCGCAAAAAGGGGGTGGGAGCGCTCCATCCCCTCGCTGCCACACTCGAGGTGGGGAAACCCCCGCAAAAAGGGGGTGGGAGCGCTCCATCCCCTCGCTGCCACACTCGAGGTGGGGAAACCCCCGCAAAAAGGGGGTGGGAGCGCTCCATCCCCTCGCTGCCACACTCGCAGTGATGGGGCAAAACGCATCCCAGCTCCAGGGATGAAATGCCTCTGTCGGGGAGGCTTGAGACAGAGCTGGTGATGCTTGTGCTGCCTTCCCACGCTGTGCCATCTGCTCCGTGCTGGCAAAGCCGGCTGGAGCCTTCGCAGGGCTCTGGGGACAGGAGAGGACAGATGCCCGAGCACACCATGAGCACACCGGTGTGCCAGCCCAGCGCTGCCCCGAGGATGCTCCGTGGGAGCCGTGCGTGTCCTGGCTCCGTGCTGGGGGCTCTGTGGGTGCATCAGCAGCCGTGGGTCAGGGGGAGAAGGGGCTGCTGGAGCAGTGCAAAGTGCAGGGCCTGGATGAGGATTCACGTCCCGGCCCCCGGCAGAACAAGGAGGCCCTGTCTGGCTCTGGCAGCGCCTGCCGGGCGCGGCTCGGCCGCAGACACCGTCTGTGTGTCCGTGAGCGGCTCCATCCGCTCTCCCGCCGGGAGCTGGGATGGATGTCCACGCCCAGGCCGGTGGGCTGGAGCTGGGGCAGGTCTGAGCCTCCTGCCCCGGCCTCACCAGCTCTGCCTGCACGGATGGGTGCTCTGACCCAGTTATCGGCTCTTTGCTATTGCAAACTCCAGCCAGGCATGAAAACCAGGGCTGGGGCTGCCTTGGTGGAGATGTGGGAGCTTTTGGGGTTTGTTTTGCACGCAGGGCTGGAGCGAGGTCAGCCCCAAAGCTGGAGGCAGAGCCTTCCCAGCCCCTCCCCAACTCCAGTCCCTCCCCAAAGAGTATGAAACCACCCAGGGCATCCCGGGTGCTGTCAGCTTGCCCAGAGCCAGGCTGAGTTGCTGACACTTATTTCAACTCCCTGCTTTCTCCTTTTCATGGTTCGTTTTCCTTCCCTTCGTCTGGGAGGCGATACAAGAGGCTTCCCTGATTTTTTCCATGGTGTTTGTAACAGCAAATGTTGTGCCTGTGGTCGTTTAATGGGAACGGTGTTAAAGCAATGGAGTTTAATTGTTGCTGCACCCTCAGGCTGCCAAGCATCCCTTTCCCAATGGGATTGGAAGCTGCCTTCCCAATGGGTAGGCAGCCGAATTATTCATGGCTTTTTCGTGCAGAAAAGGGCAGCAGCCCCTGGGATGGCACAACCCCGCTGTTGGGGCGGAGAAGCCTGGGATGCTTCCCTTGGTGATGTGAGTTCTCCCCACAAAAACAGAAAATATTTTCTGCTCAGTGTTCCAGTGTTTCCCAGTCTGGATACAGGGAGCTGTGCAGGTAAAACGAAACACCCCCTCTGCTCAGGGAGCAGAACTTTTGGGGTTGGGTGGCAGCCCAAAAGTGCCCCAAAAGCCCTTTTCTCCCCTAGCTGCTCCAACAGCTTGTAGTGACCAAGGCTGGCTTTGGGTATCGTGGTCAGGTCCAAGTGCAGCTTTGCGCCAGACAACAGAGCTCCTGGGGGGCAGGAAACCTCACTACTGCATTCAGGGAGGAGGGAAGGAGATTATATCCCCCTCTAGGGTGAAAAATCCCATTTTTCAGTGTCTGCAGGGGAATGTGGGGGAGAGGGGAATGTATCTTCCCCCTTTCTCTTCCACGCTTGCACAGACACAGCTTCCAGCATCCTTACGGCTGGATAGGAATCCCATCCCATCTCTCATCCAGATCCCAGCCAAGGTCTGCCTGGCTGCGTTCATCCCAGGCTTTAATACAAATAATATTACCAGGAGCTAATGGAGCAAGTGTGCCCCAACTTCCCTGCTCCATCAGTGCACCTTCCTTATTTACTCCGAGCTACTTAGGGGAAAAAAGAAGTAAAACCAGGGCTGAGCTCTCGCCCGTCACCACTGCTGCATAATTAGTGTTGCAGCAAACCTGTTAATACCATGGCTGGAACAGGAACTGCTCCAGCTGCTGGCCTGGGAAACAAAAGGGATTTTTTTCTCCCCCTTGGCTTTAATGTTGTGGGAATACCCAGTGCCCCGGCTCGAAGCCATCTCAGGCAGATGTTGTCAGCCTGACAATCACAATTCCTGAAATCCCTTTCCTCTTGCTCCCACTCTTCCTTAGTGTTCCTTCCCCCCTCACGATGGAAGTTTAGCCCTGATTAGCGGGATGAGGATGGAGCTCCTTCCACCTGCACCGTCCTGAATCAGAGCGGACACCAGAGGGAATCTCCGTGGATAAGCCAGGGAAGTGGTAGTGGGGAGGGTTGTTTTCCCCACTGCTTTGCTGCTGCATTATTTTACCCAAGGTAAGACCCACCTGAGAGCTTTCCCTCAGCAAAAAATTCCAGCTGCTCCAAACCCAGCAGGTCCACCCAGGAGGGTGCCCGTGGCCCAGCACGGAGAGTTATTTCATCATAAAATTAAAGCAACTCCTCTCTCTGCTCTGCTTTCACCCCGCCACTCAGCAGACACCGCTGAGCTTTTCCCAGCTTGTTAAGCTCAAGTCTAAGCTTTGAAATGGCAGCGCTGTCCCTGCACTGGGACACGGGGTAAAAATAATGCCGGGGGGATGAAAGAGGATTTGCCATTTTTAGTCGAACTGCTGGAAGTTCTGCTTTTTGGCAACTCATCAGGGCAGTGCGAGGGGGGCTGTTCCCGTGGCTCCCCCCGGCGTGGGCTCTCGGCTTCGGCGTGCTGGAGGCACCACGTGTGTGGGGCTGCTTCAGCTAGAGGGAGCGGGGTCTGCCAGATGGGAAATGGGTTGTTTTGCAGCCTCTGTTAAATAATTTTTAATCTCTAAGCCATTAACAAACACAGGCTGTGTGGTATAGAGGGAGGCAATGCTCCTTGGGCTGCTCTCCCATCGCAGCGTGTCCAGGGGCTGTAAATACCAGCTCTGAGCCTTCTCTCCTTATCAAATTGAGCAAAACCATTGGTTTTCCAGTGGTTGGGTGTCAGGCTGGCAGCAGGGAAAATCTACCGTCGGATCCGACTGGATTATGACTCTATAGCCTGAGATTTCCTCTTATGCCCATGGTTTTTATCACCATCAATGTCCTCACAGATGGTCTCGCTGTCCATATAACGGCCTAGTAGATATTTATTTGTTGGGAAAGGAATTAATCCATGACTTTAATCCTGTTGAGCTTCTAGCTTTGCTGCTGCAGAGCTGTGAGGAATTCCCCAGGTTAACACTGAGCTCTGTTTTGGGGAAAAAAGGGAAGTAATTTTCTTTCCATGGGCTGGTTCCCCCTGCTTAATGTTTCCCCTGAAGGTCTCCTGGTCCCTCTTCACCCCATTGTCCAAGGTTTTCTCCTCCTGTCCCTCTCTGCTCCTGCATTTCTGCAATTGGCTTCCCTGCCGGGAGGCAGCGTTGGGCTGCTCCAGCCACTCCTCCTCCTCCTCCTCCTCCTCCTCTTCTTCCTCCATGGCCTTCACGTCCTCTCCGGCTGTGCCTCCCCACGCTGGGGAGCAGCAAGACGAGTGGTTAGCATTGATCCATCTGCTGCCATGCTTAGATCTCCTTCCCAAGGGATTTCTGCTCATTTGGAGCCTGGCAGCATTCAGGAATCGCTCGCTCCATCTTTCATGGTACCGAAACTCAGCTCCTGCTGGCTTGCCCCGGGCCCTTCCCCAAAACCCCCTGAACGTGCTCAGCACCAGCCCCACAACCCCCTCCGGTACTCTCCAGCGGGATCAGGCCTTGCTTCTTTCCCTCTGGAGCTATTTCCAGCATTCCTGACGTCCCTGACCTCCGCGGAGGCTGCGGCAGCATCTGGCAGCGCTCTGCCCCCTCCACCTCCCGCCCCTGTGTCCCCCGCCACGCTCTGGCTGGGGCATCTCCCTCTGTGCATGGATCCTGCTCAGCTCCTGGCAAATTCCGGTGCCAGGAGCCGTTAGTGGGAATATCTTGGCTTGGCCAAGCTCCCTAATCCGAAGGTTCGCATCCAACACGCCCGTGCTGGCGCCCAGCGCTGCGTCTGTGCTGCTGTGTGGGCGGTGGGGAGCAGGTTCAGATGGTTTCCCTTTATGGGGGGGGCGGGAAAAAGGCTTTCCTGAGGATTTTCCAGCCATAAAGCTGCTATTTCTTTTCCACGGATGAAGCCTGGGACATCCTGCTCTGGTACAGAAGCAAGGAGTGATCAGGGAGATTGAACTGGGAAGGGGAAGCCTGGACCAGGGGCTTTCAAAATGTGGGGGGTTTTTCTATGCATCCCAGCCTCTCTCCATGGTGTGTTGCCGCCTTCCCCTCTCCCTCTGGGAATCCTGGCCCTAGGGGAATGCTGGCAGTTCCTCAGGCTGTCTTGAGGTCTGGGGGTGCCTTTGTCCTGGTTGGAGTGAGGAGGCCTGGGCTGATATTTATAGGAACTGAGTATCTCAGTAGTGGTTCAAAAAACCCCACGGAGTGCCGGGCTGGATCCCTGTTCTCCGGGACTTTCCCTCCTGCATTTGTCAGTGTCAGCAGGAGTAATTTCATAAATATGCTGGGAGCAGGGGTGGGGACTTCACCCAGACTTTACGTCAATGTAAACAGCCCTAATTGGTGCTGGAGCCTCATAATTCCAGGATTTCCCCCCCTTCTTGCCCGCGTGCATCGAGGAAACTTGCAGTGCCAAGGCGAAACGTGTTTTCATTCATAAATCCTGGGAGGGGGGAGCAGGGGCTCGCTGGCATTTCATGCCTGGGGGTGCTTTTTTTTACATCCCCCTCTTCACCCTCCCAAATCTGACTTATCGCTGGCTTAAAGCAGTGGCAGAAACACGGTTTGTTTAATGGGGGAGTGCTGGGAAGAGAATAAAGCCATTTACTGCTCAAATGCTGCGCCGGGGACTGCCGAGGGCCCCTGGGAGCCTTCATCCCTCTCACAGTCACTCATTTGATGGCCCGTGTGTGACTGGAACTATGCGGGCTTTGTTGGGGGGCTCGCCCACCTGCCTGCACCACAGCTGGGGGTCACAGGGCTGGGACACCCCCCCTGGAGGCTGTGGGGCTGGCGTTGTGCAGGTCGCTTCCTTGGAGAGGGCAGTGATCCCCGTTTTCTTGCTGGTGTGCATCACCCAGGGGCTGTTTGCGTTTGCAGCAGGGATTTAATCCATCCTGTGCTGGGAAACAGCCGGGAGGGGAGGGAGATGGGGGAGTGTGTCTAGCAGGGGCTCACGGAGCCCTCCAACTCCTCCTCGGCAGCCCCCAGCCCAACATTCCCAGGAGGCAGCTGCCAATCACCCACTTGCACTAAAGCTCTTTTCTTCCTGTGAAATTAGGCTCATAAAAGCAAAAAACCCCAATCTGGCAGCCCCTGGGGCAGGGTCCTGCCTGGCTGCAATTGTCCCCCTGACCCACAGTGAGGGCTGGCAGCTGCAGGATGTGGCTTTTCTGGCTGCTCTGCTGAGTGGGGGTGGGTGTGAGTGTGGATTTTGGGGTCCCACAGAGGGCAGCATCACCTCTTCTTCTCCTTTTGAGCCTGGGAGAGACTGACTCAGTGGGTGCAGTGGGGTGTGTGGGAGGGATTATGGTCCCTTTTCCACGCTGGGAAAGAGGAAACTACTTCTGGTGTCCAGAAAGAGACTTAAATCACTCTCCCCCACTTCCCCCCAAGGAGCTGGACTGAAATCCATGGGAAATCAGTCATCATGGCCACATTTGCTTCCCACATCCCAGTCTGTGGGGGCTGTGACGGATGGCAAAGCCGTGCAACCAAGGTGGGTGACCCCAACTGGTCCCTGGGGGGCTGCTCGTGGGTCAGGCCCCTCTGCTGGCAGCACCTGCCTGGGGCTGGCACCAGGAGGGTGAGGGCGAAGCTTTCAACATCTGGGCTGCTGCTGTGGCTGTTGGCTGTGGCCTGGTGGAGCCGGGGGCTGCTGGTGACGTTCCCACCACGCTCCAGGCTTGCCAGGGTGAATCCAGAATTAAACAGGGCTGGGCTCCATCCTCCCCAACCAGCTCTGGTGTGAAAGGTAGCCTGTTGATTTTAACCATGTTTCAGCACCTCTCAGCTCCAGTGCTGCGGGGAGAAGCCTGGGAAGGGCAGCGGGCAGGAGCCGGGTGTCCTGCAGTGGGACTGGCTGCGCTCCTGTCCCGGCGCCGGGCGCGGGGACGTGCTGGCTCTCGTGTCACCCTGCCCTCCAGCACACACACACTCATTTTCACCCTCATCCCCCTGGCTGACTTTGACGGATTGCAGATGTTTTCTCTCCAGAGTGGTCAGTGGAAGAGGAACGGCTCCGTGTACGTCGGAAGCGCTGTAAATCACTGCGATGGGTTCCTCAGAAGGGCTTCCAGCCAGGGCCATAAACATCTTGCCTTGGGCCAGTGTGACATCCGTGGAGCTGCCCGGCCGTCCCCCCCGGCCGGCGCGCTGCTCGGCGGCTCTGTCCCATCCAGCTAGCACTCAACAGCTGATAACTTTTCCCCCCTGCCTTTTCTTCCAAGAGTTAGGCTGTTCTTCAAACTCAAAAGCTCGGAAGGGCCTCCAGCCAAGGGTTTAAAACCCAAGAAGTAGGTTTTGTGAGCTGGGTGGCTCGGCGGTTACAAAACACGTCAGGTTGCTCCAGGTCCCCCCAAGTAGAAGCTCGGTCCCTCCCCAGTGCGCAAAGAGTCTGGTAACTCTGGAAAAGGTAATTTATTTCTACTGGCAACTCCCACTTCTTTGGGGAAGCAGTTTACTTTGAGCACAATTAAATTTTTTAAACCATAGTCATCCCCTCTGTTCTCCAGTGATTTCCCACCGGCAGGGTTAGGAAATCATGTTTTACATCATTTTGGCTGCTGACCCTTGTGAGAGATGCTGGATTTCAGAGAGGAGCTGGAAGGGATCTTCTGAGCTCACCTCAGCCCAGGCAGAAGGAGCTGTTTCATAAAGAGGTATAGTAAGAAGTTTGCTCTATAGAAAATGATGTGGTGAAAATTCCTGAGTGATGGATACCCTGTTGCATTGTGGAATATCAAGTCTTCCGCAAGGGAGGAAGAGTTTCCTTGTGAGTCCTGCTGCTCTGTGTATCTGGGTCCTCGGGGACCTCCTGAAAAGTTTGCAGTGGGTGTAGAAAAGTACAAATGGGGGATTTCAATTTAAACTTGTCGATATTTAATCACTGCACAGTCAGTGTTTCACCCACAGGTCACAGCATCCTCAGCAGAATGGCTGGGTTCACGAGGGACGTGATGGGGCTGGGACCATCCTGGGAGTGGGAGAGTTTTCCAGCCTCCTTTCCTGGTGCTTGCAGCAGGGTCTGGCTGGGATTTTATCCTGGCTCCCAGTGGGTCTTTCCATATGGGTGGCTGCTTGGCATAAGCCTCTGGCACAGCAGAGCTGCCTGCCCTGGGAATGCTCCCGAGAGCCATGACTTGGCCTGTGGACAGGTATCTGCTGCCTTTTAAAGGCAGGATACTGGCTTTGATGCTCTGTCCCTGTCACCTCCAGCTTTTCCATTGACCCTGGGAATTTGGGGAGTGAGTGCTCCGTGCTGGGGTGTTGCACACAGCATCCTCCCTCTGCCATCCCGGACCACCGCGGTGCAGGTGAGCTGCTGGCGGCAGAACAAGCCGGGAGCTGCTCCCCCACCTCCCGCTCTCCCTCCCTCCCTCCCTGCAGAGCGTTTGGACAAATAAAGTTCGGAAAAAATCCGAGCTGGAGCTGCTGACTCCTTGTGCAAGCGGTTTAAAATAGGCCACGCTGTTCCAGGCTGGCGGCAGCCAGCTGGCCCCGCGGCCTCCCCGCTGGAAAACAACCGGGAACAATCCCGCCCTCCCGCCGCGCCGAGCCTGTCACCGCGGCGCTGGGACGTGACCTGCGGCCACCCTGCCTCGCCGGCCCGAACGCGGGGCTGAGGGACCCCGGGGGCATCGCGGGGCTGGCAGGAGCAGAAGGGCAGCTCGGGGACGTCAGTGAGACATTTCCCTTGGCCGTGCAGGTGGGATCCCAGGGCAGGGAGCAGAGGGAACAACGTCGGGAGGCTGGGGCGTGTATGGGAGCATCTCCGGTGACAGCATCTCGGCCACCTTGCTCCGGCTGTGCCCATGTCTCTGCTGCAGCGGGGTTCTGGGCAATCCACCCGCTGCTCCCATTGTATTTCAGGATTTTGAAGACAAAGCCGTGGTGCTGGCCCGGAGCCCGGGGGGAAGTGGCCCCCAGGTGGGCTGGACAAGGTGCCGGGGGGCAGGACCGCGTTCCCCCGGGGCTGGCCGGTGCCTGAGCCTGTGGTGCCTTTTCCGTGCTCGGCGGTCCTTCGGGGACAGGAAGGGCTGCATTGTAAGATGGCCTTCCAGGATTTCCTCCGGCAGCCCTTGGAGCAGGATGCGGCCGTGCACCAGCTTCCAGGGGAACCTGCAGCCTGCAGGGATGCTGGGGTGTCCTGGGGACTCTCCACCATTCCTTTCCAAGCCAGCCCCAGGACAAGCCCGGGTGTTGTGATCCTGGTAATCCCAGGGCTGGATAACGGCCTTGGCAAAGAGGTGGGATCCCCGTTAGCCCTGGCCTGATCCAGCTCAGCCGACGGGCTCATTCACCACCCTGGCCCCAAAAAAGTGGTGTGTGAAGGAGGCAATGAGATCCCCAGTGCAGGTGGTTTAGCTCAAAGATGATCCTTGGCAGTCTCACGGAATGATGTGCCAGTGAGAGCTCGGCCGGACATGGAGCTGGAGGAGCACAGTTCCCTGAGGTAGATCCTGAACCGCAGGTGTGATGCAGCTGCTGAGGATGTGAGTAATGTCCCTGGGCTCCCAGGGGACCTGGGATGTCACCCCATCCCAAGCCTGCTGCACACACAGGGAGACTGTCCCTGCCTTGTTCCCTTGTCCCTGAATACCCCTGCTGGCACCTGCTTTGCTTCCCCTTTGTCACAGCGCTTGGATCCAAAGGATCTTCCTTCCAACATGGTCTGGGAAAGCAGGAGAGCAAAGGATCCATCCGTGTCGGGACGGAGCAGCCAGTTGTGTGCTCCTGCAGTACCTCAGCACAGAGCTGGGGCACCATCCAAAACCTCCCCAGGGAGTGCAGCATCCTCCCTGTCACCGTCACCAGCCATGAGGGACATCGGTGCTGCCACTCGTCCCCTGCGCCTGAGGGGGGCGATTCCTTGTCGCAAGGATTAATGGTTGCGTGCAACTTGCCTTGAAGAGCTCTGCACCTTGGCTGGGGGGAGGAGGAGGAGGAGGAGGATTTGGCAGCCGGGAGCAGGGGGATTAGCAGAGATTTGTTGGCTCTCAAGGAGAGAGGTGCCAAGTTTTATTTGTCAGAGGAGAAGTGCTGCAGGCGGGGGACCCCCGAGGGTGCTGTGTGTCCCTATCAGCTGGGTGCAGTGCCTGGGGCTGGCTGAGGGGGACCAGGGCTCTCTGTGTGGGGGACCCCATGGGCCAGTGCTGGGGGGAGATGCCACAGAGACAGATTTTGGGTTGGAATGTGTCCCACAGGCTCCCGGATTGCACGGCCAGGGCCGTGGGGCTGTCTAGCTCTGTGGGGCAGCATGAGATAGAGCAAACGCGATGCTCCTTGAGATGTGCAGGTTAAAACCAGCTTGGGTTTAAGCTGAGCCCACACAGTGCTGATCCCAAAATGCCCTTGGGAGTGCAGATCCCTGCTGTTGGGAAGCAGGGAAGGGGATGAACTCCTACCCCGGGCACGGGGAGCCTGCAACATCTTGTGTAACAAGGAGTGAGCATCAAAGGGAAATGCCTGAGCGAAGCAATAACCCGCGCTAACAACAGAAAAAAAACCCCTCTCCCCTTTCGTTTCCCTCCCTCCCCTCTTGACCTTGAAGAATGCTGGAAGGTGTCATGTCATCAGCATTTCCCAGCCGCTGGGAGCTTGGGGGGGGAATTTTTTTCTTCCTTCGGGGCACCCTGCCAAGAATAACAGCCGACTCCAGCAGGTCGGCACAGGAAGGGAACGGCTGGAACCTGATTTGCAGTCAGACGCTCAGAGAGCCAGAATGCGTTTTATTGAAGAGGTCTCCAAGGAGGCATAAACCTTTCCCCAAAAAAAAAAAGGAAAAGAAAAAAACAAAAAGCCTTTCCGATGAAGCTGTATTTTTTATATGCATTTTTAAAAGTCTTAAAGATAAACTTGCCTTTGGTTCGTGTTGCTGGTGTTGATTTAGGGCAGGGGCAGGAGTGGGGAGGAATGGGGGGACACTGGGGTTGGGGTGCACCCTGACTTGAGCTTGGGGTTGTGTGAAAACCCTTGGATGAAGGCACGTTCTCCTGGTGGGATCAGGCTTCATCTCCGCTGCCTCCAGAGGGGTCAGCGCATCCCTTGGTGTGGATGTGTTTAGCAGAGGTCAGGGAGAGACACACAGGCACAATTCCTCCCAGGAAGGGGATGTCACTTGCTGGAGACAACCTGGGCACGGGTCAAGAGGTTCCAGTGTCTCCATCACAACCAGTCCCACTCTGTGCCTGGAGGGGGAGGTCCCCAGGGCAGGGACCGCTGGGCACTGAGGGCATCTGCGTGGCTGGAGGGGGCAAATCCCTGCTGGAAACCCAGGTTTGGTCAGGGAAGTGATTAGCAGGACACAGGGATGCACTTCAGCTGAACAGACCAGACAGGAGCTGGCAGAGGAGGCGATGCCTGGCCCACGTGGAATCTGTGGGATGTGGGAGGACTCTGCGGCCAGAGGTGGGGAGGGGGTTCTGGGGCTGGTGGTGCCTCCTGACAGGCACGTGGGGAGCAGGGCTCAGTGCAGAGAAGTGAGGAGCTGGTGGATATGGGAATTTGGGAGTTCTGGGCTCACATTCCTGCAGATTAACCCCCTTGCCTCAGTTTCCCCAGGAGTGACAGCTGCACTCCGTGTCCAAAGGGATGTGTCCGTCACGGCCGATGGGTTCCAGCTCCATGTGGGAATGGAGCCTGCAGTGACAGGGGTGAGTTCCAGTTTCACCTGGATGGTGGCACCTTTCCCAGGCATCCATGCCTGCCACAGTGGGGCTGGACCCTTCACAGGCTGCACTTGCCACTTTGTGGCCGTGGGCTTCTGTCCCGTTACTGCCAACAAAAATCTTTCCAACACAGGAGTTTCTCTTCTCACCCTTCCGCTGCAGAAGGAGAGATTGATTCCTGATCCGCTCCAACCTGCCTTTACCAATCTGCCTTCAGAGGAAAACAAAACCAACCCCCATCCATTGCTTGGCCACCCCAAGGCACAGGAGAACTTCCCAAACCAGCACTTCCACCAATTCTTAGAGCGAAGACTTTGGAGGCAGCCCTTGATCTCCAGCCCTGGGGGTGAACCTGCTGAGCTCCCAACCCTTGGTCCACTCATCTCCTCCTGCAGCAGCTCGCTAAATCCAGCAAGATGTTCCCAATAAGGAGCGCGGGCCAGGCTGGGGTTGTTTGCAGAGCTTCATCCTTGGGAACATCTGGTGCTGTTGGCTCGTCCCAGCTCCAGTTGGCTTTGGGGGAGCAGGGATCGTGGGTGGTCACACCCCGCTGAGCGGCTGCGGGGTGCCACGGGGTGACAACGGGGTGACAACCATCCGTGGGATCTCAGGGTGCTGCTGGCTGGGCGCGGTGCTGGCAGCTCGGTGCCTCCACATCCCGTCGCTGGGAAGCACCAGGAAGGAGCAGGATCCGTGCTGCCGGCTCGCCGCCGGGGCCGCGGGATGTGGTGAAGCCATGCAGCTCCCCAGCTCCCTTTTAATTCCTTTCCCAGCTGCTTTGCCTCATCGCCATGACCAGGCTGTAACCGGAGCAGGTCAGCGTTTTGCTGATGGAATGTTTTTCCATCGGGAAATACCCATTTCTGTGGGAACATCTCAATTTTGACCAAAGTTTTCTTTTTTTGAGGGGGGAGGGAGAATACTTGGAAAGTAGGCCTTTCCAGAGGTTTACCTTCCTCCTGCCGTTGCTTTTGAGATGACCACGGAGGGCGGGTTGTGGCATGTGGAAGGTACGTGCTGATGTGGGAATAAAATCATGGCTAAGGCCAGACCACGGTGCACTTCAAAAGCAGTAAGCAAGAATATTTTTGAAAAAGTCAAAATGGAATAAACTGGTGGATTATCCTCAAGAAGACTTTCAGTCTGGATTCTGGAGTAAGATTTGGTCTTTGCTCATCTTTCCCTCTGCTTGTTTTGCCTTTTCCCATGCGCTGCTACTTGGGCATCCCTGCATCCACTTGGGTTTGACATCCTGGCAGGAGGGAAAAGCAACGCCAAGGGGGATTTTCAGCTGGGCAGGAGCTGTAATTTCCACCTGCTTCCCAGGGAAATGAGGGTGCTTGACAACGTGGGGCTGTTTTGGAGCTCCACCAACCCCAGATCCAGCCCCAGCTCCCGTGGCTGCCCGGCGGGGCAGATGCATCTTCGACTGGTGAATAATGGGCTGGGAATAGAAAGCTGAAACCAGAGACTGCGTCTTCCCGTTGCATCTTCAGCATCATGTGAGAGGCTCCTTCCCTCCCATTCCACTCGGCAGCAGCCAGGGCTTGCCTAGAAATAGCTCCTGGCCCTCACGGGGCAGGACCTCGACCTGCCCCGCCGCGGACCGGGGAGCCGATGCCGTGCACGGCCCTGCTGTGGCTCCTGCACCGGGGCCTGGAGGCCAAGCAGGAGCACAGCGGGCTTGGAAAACCCTTGGAGCTTGGAAAACACTTTGTGCAGCCCACAGGGGATGCCAAGTTGTTGGGATGGGTTTGTGCTCTGGAAAGACCCGGGGTGCAGAGTCCCTGCTTGATGCCATCACCCAAGGGCACTGCAAGGGTCCAGCTGCTGCTCCCGAATTTTTACTGCTCTGCAAGCTGTTATTATTTGCACTGACAAACCTTTTCTTCTGTTTTTCACCCTCCCGCCTCTCCTCTCCACCCTTTTTTAATAGCAGCCTCTAACAGCCACACTCATTCTTCTTTGTTGACATGGCCCTTTGGCATCAGCACTTGGCATTTGCAGAGCTGCTCGCTCTGGAAAGGGAAAGAAAAAAAATCTCTTAAAAAAAAACTTGTGAAAAAACCCCACAACCAGCAACTGGGCCGTGCAGGGGACGTGGCTCCCTTCTGCCTCACAGGCCATGGGGACACGTGGGGAATCAGGCCCTGGTCCCAGGGGGAGTGAGAAGGAGGTACAGCACCAGGTCAGTGCCAGCGGATGCCCATGAAGGGAACTGGGGGACGGGCGGAGGATGTTGGGTCTCCCACATATGTTCATGGACTCACAGGGTGGCCCTGGGGATCCTGGTTGGACCCGGCCGCTGTGACCACCGTGCCAGGTGACAACGTGTCCCTGCATGGCTTTGTCCTCTGGCTGTCCCAGGAGCAGCAGCTGTTTTGCCGCGGCATCTCCGAAAGCGCTCGGCGGAGCGGAGAGGCTCCGTGTGTCCCCACAGGGCTGTGGTGGCAGTCGGTGGCCCCCTCTTCTCCCCAGAGTCACCTTCCTCCTTCCTGCCTGGTGGGGACCATCCCGGCAGCATCCCTCCTTCCCTGCATCCTCCCTTGGTCCGCAGCTGTGATTCCAGCGTGGGATGGCCGTGTCCCCTTCCCCTCTGGCCACCCCACAGCTCCCTGTCACGTGTGCACAGCTTTCCTGGGGTCATTATTTTTTCATTCCAGGCTCCACGCTGTGCAGAGGCAGATGTTCCTGCTCACACCAGCTGTGATCTTGGCTGAGAGCATCCTTGACTCACCTGCACGGCCACACGAAGGACTGGGGAAAATAATTTGTGAGCAGCAGAAAAGCTGCCTGGGCTTTTCCAGCAAAAGGAACAGTGAAAAAATCAATTAAGTAAGTCCAGAGGTTCAAAGAAAGGTTGAAGCAGCAGATAAGGGAGATATCCCGACTATTTCCATTAATCAGCCCTATCTCCTCCATCTGAAAAATCAGCACCGAGTGCAGAGATCAGCCTTTAAAAAAAAAAGGGAAATAAAAACTTGCAGAGACAAATACAGCTGTTGAGCGCAGAGATCAAGGTCGCTGAACCCCAGGCCAGTGCCCCAGCGTCCCGTGGCGGCCGCCCTGCCACCTTCACCCCGGGCAGGTGACACCGTGGTGCTCAGACTGGCCTTCCCGTGCCTCAGTTTCCCCAGGTGGCACCGGCAGGGATCGTCACCCATGCTGGCATGCGGTGGCATTTCGACGTCCCCCCTGGATTTTGAGCAGGGACAACAGCAGGGCTGGGCTGCCCTTCCCAGTGCCCTTCCCTGCCCGGGTTTGCTCTCCGGCAGGACGCCAGGAGCCCACGGGCGGAGGTGGGAGCCTGGACAGGCGCCGTGGAGGCAGCGGCTGTTCTGCCTCCCCAGCCACGCACGGCTGGGAATTGCCTCCTTGGAGAAATATTCCCTTTTCGAGCACCAGACCCTGCCGAGGATTATCCAGAGGGGGTGGCTGGGGGAACAGTCACGCTGTCTCGGAGGCACTGTGTTGTTTGAAATGCTCTTTAAGGCACTTGATGACTCACAGCAACAGCTGGAAGGAATAAGCAGTTGGTAATTTCCATATTAACCTCCCGGTCCCAGGGATGTGGGATCTGCTGCACGTGCCTGCTCCTCAGGGTGCTGCGGAGTGGGTGCTGCTGGGCACCGTCCTGCAGTGCCCCAAGGGCCAAAGGGACTGGGATAGGGACAGGGATTGGGATTGGGGTAAGTGTAAGGATAGGGGTAGAGATGGGCATTGGGACAGGGATGGGAATGGGGATGGAGACAGGAGTGGAAATGGGGATGAGGATGGGATGAGGACAGGGATGGAGTTGAGGATGATGAGGAGGAGGGAGATGGGGCTAGAAATGGGGATGAGGATGTGGATGGGCATGGGAATGAAAGTGAGGATAAGGATGAGAATGAGGATAGGAATGGAGAAAGAAATGTGAATGAGGATAAGGGTGGCAATAGGGACAGACACAGGAATGGAAACAGGAATGGGGACGGGGATAAGGATAAGGAAGCAGATGGAGATGGGGATGGAGACAGGAGTGGGGATGAGGATAAAGTTGGGGCTGGCAGTGGGGATGGTCAGAGGAATGGATGCAGGAAAGGGGATGGAAATGAGAATGAGGACATGAAGGGGAATGACAACGAGGATGGGGATGGACCCAGCACCGAGTGGGTGGGCTGCTCATGCATCCATCCCGAATCCCTGCCCGATACAAGCCGGGCGGGCCACACGCTGCTCCGCGAGGCCGATCACAGCTGTTTGTACAGCACCTTGCACAACCGATGCTGAGCCCTGATGCAATACAGGGTTTGTTCCCTCCCTTGCAAGGGACATCTGTCCCTAGGGCTTGTCTTTGAGCGAGGAGACAACTCTTCACCGCAAGCCAGCAAGGAGGTCTAAGGCGGATTTGCCTCCTGGAACTGGCCTGCAGCTATCCAGAGTGAGCGAGGAGCCATCCTGCCCCACATCCCACTATCCTCACAGTGCTGGGCTTGGAGGAGCGGACCTGGCTGTCAGCAGCCCCAGCCCTCGGGTGGCTTCGGAACGCCGGCTCTGGCAGGAGGGCTGCGCGCCGGCGGGAGCCGCGGTGGAAAATCCTGCGCTAGGCTCGCCTTGATCCCCGCGCGCCCCGGGGGACGCGTTTGCCGCCAGGGCATATGTTTTCAGTTCTTGCCGAGGCCGACTTGAGAAATTTTCTCTCCCTCCCAGCTTCTCTGTTGCAAACAGCAACCACAGGGCCGGGGCGGCACAGGATGATAAATGAGCTGCTCTGTCCGGGCGCAGCCAAGGCCCGGGAAGCTGCTCCGAGGCTGCGTCCCAGTGGGGTGCGGGGGGAGCGGGGCAGCCGGGGGCTCGTGGCACGTCCGGAGAGGGACACGGAGGGTTGGTGTCCCAGGGCAGGGTGGGGAGGGGGGTTTGGCCCTGCTGAGCTCTGCACTTTGAATGCAGCGTGTTGTTTTGTCGCCCATCTGCGGAGCAGGCGGGAGAGCATCTGTCGGCTGCGCTGGAAGGGTGGGCTGAGCTGGTGGCCACAGCTCCCGGGGGAGCTCCAGCTGGGCAACTGGGGTGAAGCATTCCCAGATCCGGTGCTGCTGCCTGGGGTCAGGGATCCCATCCGGCCCCTTTCCATCCGGGAAAAGGGGTGACACTGAGAGACCACGTGCATCTTTAGAGAACATCTGAGTCATGTCCACTCCGACGCGCAGCGTTCCCACTGCCCTCGGTGCATAGAGCAGCCACCACATCAGCCCTATAAATAAATAAAATATAAGGAGGCCCTGCTGTCTTTTGGAACCCCCCGAAAAAGCCCCGTAGAGCCAGTTCTCCCAAGGTATCGTGTTCCCGCTTTGTGTGTTGCCTCCCACCCCCTGCTTCTTTACTGCCGGAGCCATCTGCGTGGAAACTGGATCCGGGTCCCTGAAGAGCCCTCCTGCCCCTGCCTGCGCTCCAGCTGATGTCACACAATCTGTTTGATCTCCTGGCCAGTTGCTGGGGAGCGCCGGACGCTGTCACCCGCAATCTGGGTGGGAGATGGCACGAAGGGCTGGCCAGTCCAAGGGGGACACAGCCCCCGAGGATTGTGCTCGCACCGGGGTGACGAGGAGCAGGGGTGATGTGGCTTCTCTGCATCATCTGGATGTGCTGGCACGTGGCTCAGGCATTCATCCTGCTGTCCCTCCTGTCCCTCTGTGCCCGTGTCCTGTGCAACCACTGACCTTGCCACTTTGGGTTTCATTCCGCACCCTCCAAGCTCAGGGATTTGCAAGGACAGCACCTGGGATATTGCAGTGACTTGCCACGAACTCAAACTCAACAGCACTGCCGGGAGCAGGCTCCCTCCTAAAACGACTGTTTGAAAAACATCCTTACAGATCCTAATATATTTATTTAATTGGGAGAGCCGTGCCGAGCCGGTGGGCATGCTGACGAGCTGCTCGGGTGGTTGATAAGTCAGGTTTAATTGTGGCTGGCCCTGGGTACAGTTTGCACTTCCGCGGTGCCTATTGTCCAAGGACAGCAAAGTGCTTTCCAAGCATTAAATCTTATCTCAGGCTGCGAGGCAGGTAAGGATATACCGGGATTATTGCATGCGCCGCTGAAACGCCGCCAGCTCCGGCTGGGAACACATCAGCTATTTACCAGTGAGTGGCAAAGCGCTGCAGCATTTTAGGAGCGAGCGGGAAATAGAATCTGGTATTGAACTGGAACAGCGGCAGTAGTTTTAAAATGGGAAATAAATTACCGGGGTGGTCGGGACATTGAGTTAATGGCTGGAAAGGGCAGGAAAAGGCCGGTGCTTTCGGTGGGGTCCGCCTTGCCGGTGTGAAGCTGGATGTGGTGTCTTTCCACGCTGCTTTGGGGAGTGGGAGCTGCACAAAGCGCCGTGGCGTTGGGAGGGGGTCGCGGGTGGGACAGCGGTGATGGGCGCGGAGCGGACAATGCGTGCGGGCCGCCCCGCGTGGAGGGCTGGTGCGGGGATCCCCGCGTGGGGCCGGTTATAAACCCGCTCGGGGGGGTGGGTTTGTAAATCCCCACGTCCCTCCCCCGTAGGGTCCCTCCGCTCCGCGCCGGGCTGGCGGCGGGCGGGCGGGGGGTGGCAGCGGCTCGTTCCTCCCTCCGGGCCCCCCCGGGCGGGCAGGTCGCGGCGGGGGGGGCCGGGGAGGAGCCGGGCCGGGGGCGCCGGGGCCGGGAGGCGGCCGGCAGCCGCCCTTCCTCCGCGCCTCCGGCGGGACCCAAACTTTCGCACCGAACTTTTATCCCGGGTTTATTTTTGTTGCTGTTCGTGGATATTTTTTTGCCGTTGGGAGCTTTTTTTGTTGCTGTTGTTTTATTATTATTTTTTTTT
>WBMZ01013252.1:0-15130 GCA_013400975.1 Atrichornis clamosus | reverse complement strand
CTTTGCTGTGCAGTGACCGAGCAGTCAACCGACTGGGACAGGTTGCTCAGAGAGGTTGTAGAGTCTCCCTCACTGGAGATGTTCAAGGACCATTTGGACACACTCCTTGTGCCAGTGCTCTGGGATGACCCTGCCTGAGCAGGGAGGTTGGACCAGATGACCCACTGTGGTCCCTTTCCAGGCTGACCCATCTTGGGATTCTGTGAAGTCAGCCCCTCTCAATTCAATTGGGGGAGCAGAAAAGGAGGGATGGGCTGTTCCTAAAGCCAGCCTGGAGATCACAGGGCAAAACAGGGCTGCATGCAGCTCCTTTAAACATAGTGGAAAATAAAAAGCAGTATTATTTGGGACTGAAATTGTGGATATTTGTAATGGAAAACCCTAATATCTATTGCTTATGATGGGCTTGGTATCCAGATCTGTCCTGCTGTTTCACAAATCACACATGCACCTCAGATGCTTCCAATAAAAGCCTGACATGTCTCCCAGGCACAGCCATGAGGGGCAGGTGCTGTCACTTCACAGCAGATAAGGAGGGAGGCAGCATACCATCTCCACCTCCTGCTTCCACCCAGAGCCCAGAGGGACCTGCTGCTGTCGTGGGCTTGGCTGCAGAAAGCCCTGCCCAGGCACATCGCTGCTCTGGGCTTTCCTCTGTTCTCTGTGCCAGGGCAGGAGCATCCGTGGGACATTCTGTCTGGATGAAAAGCTGCAGGGAAAGATGATCCAGTGGGACCCTCATGCCTGGGTTACAGAGCAGACTACAGCTACGTTGCAGGAGCTGGCTTCCAACACAGGAGCACAGTGTGAGGCTCACCTTGCTCCTGGAAAAGCTGGAAAGAAAGCAGAAGCATCAAACTGCTCAGTAGTTGCTTGGCTTTGGCATCTGAACCTAACCTTACTTGGAGAGAGCAGAGTTTGCTACCTTAAGAGTCCCCAGACCCCTTTTGTGGAGCCAAGAAGGGAAAAGGGGAGATGGTGACTGACCAAATCCAAGGCCAAGACAACAACAGTATTATTTTAGCCCCTGCTGCATTTTTTTTTATCTCAGTGAGGAAACAAGCACACTCTGTGCAAACGCATTAATGGTTTACTTCTCTTTACAATGGAAAATGACACACACTTATCTGCCTCCTAGGGAGATGTTTGCATTTAATTCTCTGCTATTTACAAAATACTTTGAAAACCATGCATAGAAAATGGTTGGTAAGACTGCTCCATGTATGTCAGAGGAAGCAATGGATGAGGATGTCTTTGGGAGACCCATTTTTCTGTCTCAGTACCCACACCTGGATGGCACCAAACAGTGCCGAAGTGAGTTGCTGTTGGGGGAGCGTGTGCAGGGAGGTGTTAGCTCTGCTCCACATATCTCTGCAGGCAGGAGAGCCCCATCAGCACCAGCTGATTTGGATGAGCCTATTACTGGAGAGCAACACGGCCACCCCTTGCCAGAGGGGAACCGCAGGTGCCAGCCAAGCACCGGGGTTGCTTCTTTATGGCTTCAGTGCAAACAACATGCTCTCACCTGATTTTCACAACATTGGCATTTATAGTGCCCCAATCTGTGCCGCAGGCCACCCCTTTGGCAAATCCCCCTCCACACTGCAAATACTGCTTCTTCACCAATTTAACAGCTGATATAAAGGAATTACCTTTTTTTCTTTTGAGTGTTGAGGTGGATGGAAAAGAGTTATCCCAGGGAAAGACCCCCAGGTCCCCTTTTCACTTCACCAGAATCCTCACCATTTCCCTGCAGAGAAACACAGCAGGGCCTTTTCCAGCTCCTTCTAATCTGACCCTAGAGGGCAAATCCTGAGCTGGGCACATGCTCATGAAATCCGCTTCCTTCAGCCCACACCTCCTCTTGCCCCAAACTGCTCAGCAAGCGCAGGGAGACCATCCCTGAACTGGACTCGCTGGTCCTGTTTTGCTCAGGGACCCCCAGCTCCAGCCATGCCCCACACCTCTGGAAGCATCTCCCAGGCAGCTGCAGCCAGCGCCCTGCCTGGGCTTTTGGTGGCAGACAGCTCCCTCCAGTGGGACATCTGCCACCACACCGTTCACACTTCTTCCCCGAGGAAATTCCAATTGAAACCCCCCTAAACCAGAAAAATAGACAAGTTTGCCCAGCAGGACAAGCAGGGAAGGCAGCTGTGCTTTACATCTAGGAGGACTGGGGTGGTGGTGCTGCTTTTTGCAGCCAGCATCTCTGCAAACAGCATCCATGCAAGCACCAAAAATGCTGTCCCCATCATTCAGTGATTGGGGGCCCACCTGCTATAACCTGACCAGGATTCTCACCAAAACTTGACTTAAAGTTCTGGAGGTGTTTCTCAGCCCCAGGCCGGAGGAAACACCCCACAGATCCTCAGGTTGTGCCAGGGCTTCCCATAGAGTTCTGCCTTAGGGGCAGGAGAAAGCAGGCAGAACTGAGAAGGATGCAGAATAATTTTTAATTTCTTAAATTAAGCACCAAAACATATTCCCTTTTTCCCTTAAAAAAAAAAAGGTGTTTAATTTTCATGTGCTGACAGTTCTGTGCAGCCTTAGCAGGGTAAATCAGCAGATGTACAGCAGTGTGGAGCAAGCACGTTGTTCCCCAAGCTGAGCAAGCACTAAAAAAATTAAATTACAACATGAGGAACACTGTTGTGAAATACTCATGGTCCATAAAACACCACAGAAAGGCTTGCACAGCCAGTGTTTGTGTCAGCTGGGAAATGAGGGAGTGACTGCACAGGTCACTGAGGCTGCAGGGGTCTGGGGGAGGCCCGGGACCCCCTCAGAGCGGGGGAGGCTGCTCTGGAAAGACCTGGCATGCCTGGCCAGGGTGGGCACGGACACTCCACAGCCACTCGGGAGACCTGGCCCGCAGCTTCAGCTGGAAGGGGTCGAGACGCAGGCACTCCCCCAGGTCGTGCAACTCCATGGCTGGCTCCTCCACGGCCCTCACTGGGGCCTCCTCAGGCCTTGGGCTCCTCCTGGGTGGCCGTCCCCTCACAGCAGTGATGCAGAGACCACCAAAGGCCACCAGCATCACCAGGCCGGCCACGAGGGCCGCCCCCACCAGCATGTCAGCATGGCGGAGGAAGAAGCTGATCCCTGCAAGAGAAATGCCACAGCCTCATCCCAGTGCCCATTGCCCCAGGTGCCCCCACTGTCCTCACAAAGTCCCCTACATGCCACCCAGGGTGACACCTGGATCTGTGAGTGCTCCTCCAGGAGGTTTGGCAGCTCTCCTGCCACCCTCCAGAAACCCTCACACCTGCCTACAGGCCAGAGCATCTCTCCCACGCCTCCATCCCAGAGAAATATTTAGACCAGGAGCCAGCCTGCAGGAGCAGCACAGGGATGGTGCTACCCCAGAAGAACCCCAAGAGAGCAAAGCCATTGCCAAACCCACATGCAGCTACACAGAAACTAAAAAAATCTGTCTGCCATTCCCATCCAGGCCCTCTCCATGACCCAATGGATAAAGATGGATAAAGTTATCTGTATTGGAATATACAATAACTAGCTGATCTGTATAGGCTTAGACTGAACAAGTGATTAATTAACTTGGAGTTGATAGAATGGGTGAGAAATTATATTTGGCTGTGAGCTCACATTAAGGTTTAAGCCACTGCAGGGATGTGAAGTGGTTTTGGTAAAGCAGCAGCAGTGTTTGGAGTACATATTGCAGAATATTGCTGTTTTCCAGGCTGTGAGGCCCCATTACTCTGCAAGATTGGATTAGCCAGCTCTGATTATAGTGAAGCACCACATGCCATCTGCTCAGCCTTGTGTCAAACACGTCAGGGAAGCTCTGGGGTAAACACCAGGAACATCACTCTCCTCACCAAGACCTACACAGTGTGACAGGAGAACACAGCAAGGCACTCCCAGGAGTAACCGGGTTTGCTGATCATATCAGTTACAGCAGAGGTAGCTCATAAATCACCCTTGACCACACTTTGGTTATAACCTAAAGCCTTACACGTGCCAAGTTGCAACTCTGATGCAGAGACAGTAGCAGACCAGGGGAAGGGAAGCTAAGAGTCATGGAGAGGTTATATTCCCAGATGGAAACTGTCTTGTAAAGACTTTATACATCCTTGCCACACCAGGCAGGGACATCTAAAGCCACCACTCCAGTAACATCACATACAACACAAGTTAGCAGAGGTGCAGTTGGCAGGACCCCAGTCAAGGAGAGAGCCCCTTCCCCTGTGCACGAGCAATGCTGCACATGTGACTTGTCCACACACACCAGGGAAACACCAGACTGCAAGAGGGAGCAGAACGGCTGTTCCATCCTCTACCTGATCGGGGAGTGCGGATACAGAGGGTGCCAGACTTGGTGGGAGAATGATCCTCGTAGTCCTTCTTGCAGCGGCAGAGGTAGGTGCCCACGCCATTGAAGCACTCTGCCTCCTCCCCACAGAGACCAACCCCAGCCTGGCACTCATTCACATCTGTAACAGGGAATAGATGCCCCAAGTCAGTCTTGGCATTAAAGGGTTTATCCCAGAAAAAAAGGGGAAAAAAAGTGAAACACCCACCTTCAACGAGCAGTGAAACAAGCTGCAGGTTCTCCTCTCCCACTGAGGTGCCAAGCAGCTCCTCCAGCTGGGAACGCAGGAGCAGGGACACATTCCTCTCCTCGGGCTCCAGGTGCAGCCAGAAGGTGAGCAGCAGGTTGGCATCAGTGGTCCTGCAGGCAGGGAAGAGCCCAGGGTGAGGCAGGAGGAAAGCATCACTGCAGGCCCAGCTCTGACAGCCCATTTAGACCGTCTACCCATCCATATGGAATTGTAGTGCTGCAGGCCCTTGCAAAGATTGTGACAAGAGTCAGCTTTGCACTTGGACCAAGGGAAAAAGGAAGCCCAGGAATGACTCCTCATCTGGAGTTAGGCTGAAGTAGCCAGATATTCATGCAAAGTGAATTGTAGTGGCAATCTGCAGTCCCAGACCAGCCTCTGCCAAGTGTGGCAGGGATCTTTGCTGACAGCTCCCAACTTTCTCCAGCAGGCACCGTGGCAGGTGAGTATCCTCATTTTCCTCCAGAGTTTAAATCCCTCTTAGACCTATATAGGTCCCAGGTAACACTTAACATCAATTCTCACCATCTTCCCTCTAGAAAACAATTTCTTTTTTCTACTTTCAGGACAAGTTACAGATCAAGGAGAGGAGCAAACACGTCTCTTCCCTGGAGAGGGAGAATGAGAAACAAAGAACACTGCTATCCAAGAAATATTACAGGTTATAGCAGTCACCTGCCAAGCCAGCAGCACAGCAATAACCTTACCTTTTGGCATCCTTTAACTTTATTTCACTGACTCTATTGGCAGAAAGCTTCAGGTTCTTCTGGATCTGCAAAGGAACAGAGAGACCAGAGCTGATTTGATGTTCAACAAGCAGGAGGATGACAACAGTTTCTTTTCTTAGTCTACCTTCCCATCTTGCTCTTCACCTTCACAAACCACCTGGGATGCAGTAGATGTCCCATAGCCCACTGCTCTGAGCCTTTTCTTTAGAAGAATAATAATTGTTCCCATCTGCTTAGCTTCAGCTCAGCTCCCCCAAACACACAATGGCAGAGCATGGTCTCTTCTAGCTGAAGATTTGGGACATCACATCTGGTTTTTTCCACCTCCCCATGCCCAGACTTACATGGTTCTTCATAGATTCGAGAAGACCCTTTTGGAACTCACTTCCACCCTGAGGAATCCAGTCCTGGGGTTTGATTTCAATAGTTACTTCAAACAGCACATCTACCAGAAGACACAAGATCCTGGCATGTTCAAATGCACATAACACAAACAAGCCACTTAAATGAGTTAGTCCTTAAACATCAACACTAGAACAGCTCCACAGGGACACCCTTGTGCAGGTCAGTGCCATGTAGGTATTTCCACAGGCTGTGCATCAGATAGAACAAGTTGTTGAGTAACAACTGAAAACAAACCTTAGCTAATTGTCGTTGATGAATACTAGAATTGATCTTTGGGTGAAAATCTTACACAAAGCAACAATACATATCCAATCAGGTTTACATGCCTTTAGCTATTCTGTTTCCCAAAGGTATTGTCCTAATTTGTGATGGAGTCTAAAAGCCCATTTCTCTTTGAATCCAGGCTGGAACAGATTTGCCAGTCTGCTGTTTAAAACATATTTGTTCATCAATATTTCCCCTGTTCGGGGATCAGGCTCTTTCTGCACTTTTTTGCACCTTTTTGCAGGCTGTTTCTGTGGCTTGCTCTGCCATATAAGCCCTGCATTATTCTCTGTAGTTGCTAGTGCTCCCACACAAGAGGATTTTGCTTTTCTGCGTGGCCTGAGGAGCAGAACTTCTGCAGGTTTCTGATCCTGGTAGTCACGAGATATCCATTGGAATATATTGGAGGAACTGGGGTTCATTCACACTTACTCATCTTAGAAAAGCCTTATTTAGATGGTCAACAAGTAATGCTTGAACTCAAACAAGCCAGCATTTATGTCAGGTTTAACACCTGAACTCAGGTTTCTCCAGGGAAGATACAAAGTGGACAAAGGACAACAGTGGGATTGCAGTGACATCTTAGAAAATACCATTTTCAAAGTGGTTACTGCTCAGAAACCATCCCCACTGCTTTTTAAGTTTACTGTCCAGCACAGCCTCAGTCAGTTCACTGAGCTTAGGGGCAGTGTTTTCAGACATGCTTAACCCTGCGTGACTCACCTCCAGGATGGTGCTGGGATTGCAGTCCTGTGTCATTCCCCAGAGATGACATTGGATCTGCCAAAGCAAAGGAAAGCATCAGACTGCTGTTCTCAATGTACAGTGGGGGAAGGGAAGTATTTTAGATCTGTGTCTCTTTGCCAGAAGAGTCCCGTGTGCCAGCTCCTTCCTATATTCTTTATACCGAAATTAAATATCAAGCTCTGAAGACAATCTGTTCTACTCTACAGTGGCAAGCGCTCTTTAGAAAGGAATCACCCCAATAAACCTCATTTCCATTTCTGAAAGTGGATGAAGTGTTATCCCTATGAAGCCACCAGAGCTGCCTTGGATCCCAATGGAGCAGAAGAACTTGTGCATTACATGTCAGCAAATGCAAAAAAGCTGAATAAAATCTACAATGGAGAGGCAAGAACAGTTTGGAGGCAAGGAAACACCAGTTGAAAACATCTCTTTTGCCTTCAGGCAGAAATTAAAACACATCAGTGGCTAAATATTTCTGTGAAAGTAGTTACCATCAACTCCTAAACTTCCTTAGGAGACAAAAGCCTTTTTTTCCCCCCACCCCCAGCTTCTGGAGCTCAAACTCAATGATCATGTCTGGGAGCACTGTAGCAGGCTACATAGGAATCAATGCAAGACAGAGCTGTTTAAAACCAAGATGAGCATTCACAGTCTGCTTTCGGGATGAAGTCACAGCTGAGAGGCTGGCTCCTCCATGGATAATTCAAAGCACTTGGATTAGAAACCAGCCTGTCCCTGTTGTGAGTAGCATAATCCCACAGATGCCCATAGAGAATCCTATATCTTCTCAAGTGCCTCCCTCCTTGGATACAGGAGTGGTACCACACGGCCCAACTGAAGGTAACAGCCGTGTCCACAAATAAAACCTCTTAAGAAAGTGCTGCATCACCTGAGGTGGATGTTGCACATTGTCAGGCATCAGTTCAGCCACTAATAACCAAAAAAAACCTTACCAAAGAGGTCTTCACTCCTTCCTCCCAGAGACACTGCGTCACCAGCAGTCACACCAGGAGAGGGGTAGAGAGGTGGTTTTGTGCTGGTGTTCAGTGGCGGCTCTGCCAGCACTGGTGTCTGTGTGTGACGTGCAGCAGCAGCCACTTCTGAGGAGCTGCCACTGGCCTGACCCAGGCTGGATGGTGTGTCAGAGACAGCTGTGTTGCTGCTGGGCACCTCTGAGAAAGGGAAGCCAGCTGGGTGACATGGGACTGTGGTGACCAGAGCAGTCACCGGCTCTGCATCCCCCTGGGTCGGCTCCAAGGCCGATGGCTCAGCTTTACACCCAGTGTCTTGCCCAGCTGCAGCTGGCTCCACCATGTTATCTTCAGTTTCTCTGCCCTTGCTGCCACCACCGTTAAGGCTCTTTTCCAGCGTGGTTTCATCCTGACCGTGCTCAGTCAGGTCAAGCTTGCTCAGGTTGACACAAGGCTGAGAATCTTCCTTGAGATCAGAAGAATGCTGGACCTCTTCATCCAAGCTCCCAATCCCAGGCTGGATCCTGCCACTAGCAGGTGCAGCTGGTGGGTCTGGAGAGGCTCTTGACATGGACAATAAACCTTTTGTTACCACTGTCCTCCAGCTCTCTTTTTTAGAGGTCTCCTGGGGAGCTGCTGCTGTGGTATCATTTGAAGAGCCCACAGTTTCAGAGTCCCTGAATACATAATACTGCCCTTTAAAATGCCTGTATTCATGGCTTTGGGAAGCACTCCCTGACAGAAACAACACCTGGACCTCAGTGGCTTGTGCAGCAAAGACCAGAGTGCCTCTGTTGTGGCAGGCAAACACCACTTTGGTTTCCACGCTTGAGGAGACCCCCTGGAAGACGATCTTGTCCTGATTGTTGCCACAGCCATCACTTCCATGGAACCCTTGGATATAGATGACAATGTGCTTCTGGGGGCCTGCCCAGATGGTCCAGTTGCACCAGATGTTGGTTTTAATGTCAGCTTGCAGCGGGAGGTAAAACATCCCAGACCCATCCCGAAAGATGCGGTGGCAGCTCCTGATGGGAAAGTACTCCATTACCCAGGGAGGTCCCAGCTCTGACACATCAGGAGCACAGAAAAGAAACATGTATTCAAAGGTTATTATACACACACATTATATATTACACTATATATTATATATCAGACTTTTAAGAGCACTGCAAATTGCTACAGGAGAGGCAGCATTTCAGACTCTCTCCTGCTACAAGATTTCTATAATTTCAGCCCCTGAAGCCACATATCCACTCTACAGTTGGAGCTGAGCCTCTGTGAGAGGCTGCACGAAGCAGAGCCAATGCCAGCTGACTCCAAGGTGGACCCACCACTGGCCAGGCCAGCGAGGAGTCTTCCCCTGAGGAGGAAGGAATGGCTGAGACAAAGTGTGATGAACTGACCGCAGCCCCCATTCCTCATCCCCCTGCACCTCTCAGGACAGGGAAGGAGGTAGAGAAACCAGGAGTGAAGTTGAGCCTGGGATAAAGGGAGGGGTGAGGGGTGTTTTTAAGCTTTGGGTTGATTTCTCATTTTCCTACTCTGATTTGATCGGTAATTAAACTGATTTCCCTGAGTCAAGTCTGTTTTGCCCATGACAGTAACTGGTCATCTCTCCCCATCCTTATCTCACCTCATGAGCCTTTAATTACATTTTCTCTCCCCTGTCCTGCTGAGCAGGGGAGTGAGAGCAGCTTTGGTGTGCACCTGGTGTCCAGCCAGGGTCATCCCACCACACTTCTCCCCAGAGAGCAGGATGTGATTGCCAGGTGGAGACTGCAGGTGACAGACACAGCCTTGTCCTTGCCCCCACTTTGCCTTCCAAAGATGGCTTGTGCCAAGATACAAAGTGCTGGGACACCTACCAGCATGTTTTCCTTGCTGTCCTTCTGGCATCTGGGTGTTCCTGGGAACATCAGACAGCTCCTGAGGCTTTTGGTCTCTTGGCAGTGTTTCTCCCCATGGAGCTGCAGGAAGATCAGGGTGTGCAGGAGTGGTGCTGAAGGAGGCAGTTCTCCACTGCCCTGCACTCACTTGAGGAGCTTCTGTGGTTCTCTGCATTTTAAATCCCCCGAGGATGGAGACAGAAGCCAGTTTGTCACTATGAGCACTGCCCTGATGCTGCACAGGCACCGCATGCTCCTCTCTCCTCACCCCCCAGATGTCAGACAGGGAAGCTGGAGCCATCCCAGAGCCACTGCTGACATGGGCCTTGGGCTGAAGAAGCCCCGCACCAGGCCTTGGGGCAGTGACAAAGGCTGGGGAAGGATTTCTAGCCATGAAGCCCACAGAGGCAGTGGTTTCTCCTGTCTGGCCACCTGCCTCCCCCAGCACAGATTTTTGCATGCCAAGGCATTTGGAAGACTCATCTGTGCCCAGTTCAGAGGCTGCTGATGGATGGCAAAGTGGTGAGGGGGAGACCATCTCTTGCCCTCCTGGGATAGCTGGGGAGATGTCATCCCTTTGCCTGAGACTGATAGGATCCATATCCAAAGCAGCTGGTAGAGGCACCACCATGGACACAGACTCCGCTTGTGGAGAAGGAGATGCTTCAGCGATTAAATCCAGAGAGCTGAGGTCTGCAGGGACCAGTGCTGTGGAGGAGGTCACCAGCACAGGGGTCCCCAGGGCAGGCATGGGTGTGAGAGGGTGCTCCAGCCCAGCTGGCAAAGCATGGACAGCCAGTCCTGGTGCTGTGGGATGCAGTACTGTTTTCTTCCTGACAGCTTCCCTAAAACTTCCCAGTGGGGAAATATCCATGAGCTCTGCATGTTGGAGGCCAGTTCCAGGTTTAGGCATGGACAAGTACCCCAAACTGCTTTGGCTTCTCTGAGGTTGCAGATGCAGCTGGTCCCTGGTGACCACTTCAAAGGGGCTACTCAGGCTGGGCATGAGGCCCTTGGCAAGGCCATCAGCTGGGACACTCAGGTCTGGATGGCTTTCATCCTCCCCCAGGCTGGCTGTGCTGAGCTGGCTGTGCCTGGTGGTACCTGTGCTCTCCTGGCTTCCTCCTGTGCTGGGGGACAGAGACTGTGAGTGTGCAGCCACGTCCAGGCGACTCATGGCTGTTGGGTTAATGGTAAACTGCAGGTGGCCCGGGTCTTTTGGCCTCAGGGTAGGGTCCAGGGCAGGCTGGCTGTCCTCCACACTCACACCTGCTGGCTGCCAAAAAGGTTGTGCTATCTGGAAGGCATCAAGCAAAGGAGTTTCCAAAAGCACACTGTGCATGTGACCAAAACCCACGGTGATGTCCCCACTCACAGAGAGACTCTGTCCCCAGGAATTCTGTGCTGCAGTAGGGATTATGCCCCCAGAGGTTCCTATGCCTTGAGCTTCTTGAACCTCTGGCAGCTCAGACCTCAGCCCTAAAGGAGCTTTTGTTTCCAGAACCTGTGTCCTTGCATGTTCACATGGGATAATCTCTGTAGGACTTCCCACAGCCATCGTATCCAGAGTTATCCCTCTTCCCTGTGTCAGCTCAGTGCTTAGCACTCTGGTGTTGCCAAGGCTCATGGTGCTATGTGCAGTTGCAAAGCCCAGCACATTTCTAAGGTTTTCAACCCATCCAGACTGAAAAATACCATCTTGCTTTGGTAGTTTTGAAGCAGAAGTTTCAGAAATCGCATCATCTTTGGAGGAAGAGTCACCTTCCTGGTCTTGGAAGATGTAGTACTTCCCTTTAAATTGTGCATCTCTCCAGTTTGGCAAGTACCTCTTCAGCAACACAACATGGACAGCCTGAGCAAAGGTGGCAAAAACATGCATCTCCTTTTTCCAGCAAGCATAAACAACACCGTTTTCCACCACTGAGGAAACTCCTTCAAACAGAATTTTGTCCTCATTTCTGTTGCAACCCTCCTTAGTGACAAAGCCCTGAATATAAATTATTATGTGCTTCCTGGAGCCTGCCCAGATTGTCCAGTTGCACCAAAAGCTTATGGGGAAATCACCACGGAATGCTGGAGGGGAAAACTCCCCATACTTATCCTTCAGAACTCTGTGGCAGCTTCTTAAAGGCACATATGCCAATATCCAAGGAGAATCTGGCTCTGGAAGGCAAGAAGCAACAACCAAGTTTTCCCACATTTCCACTTCCCAAGAAAGAGTTACCATCCTCAATTCCAGAAATTATTTTCAAGGTACCTCTTCTCCACATTTTGGTGCCTCCTGCTGCCGTTTGCCAACCAACATGCAAAACCATCAGCAGGAAAACATGTGAGCAACCCCTTGGAAAGCTGGAGAAGCCCTGGCCACCACCACCTCCTGCTCCATGGGGAGCCAGGCTGTAGCCCCACTGCTACAGCCCCAGAGCAGGGCACACTCTTGCTTTTAGTCCCCCCGACATGGCCATGCAGGAGCAGAAGTCCCAGAATGGCCACACAGGGGCAGCTTCTCCCTGCAGGGTCAGGCTATTTAGGGATCAAAGCTAAAGGCTCAGGGAATTGCCACATATGGGCAGTTACAAAGGCAAGGAGTGCACTGTTACGTTTGGTTTCAGCACGTAGGTGATGTTTGTTGTTTATACACCTGCAGAGCTGGGAGACAAAGCTGTCCTGGAGGCATTTCCAATTTCTTCGTTTTAAAGAGCTCAGCCAAGCCAGAAGCTCACAGAGCCTCAGCAGGATAAGCAACATTAGTACCTCCCCATAGACCTCAAAGTGGGAAACATCTTCCCTTAAGCAGGAAAGCCCACAGTGTTTTCTAAAAACACTACCTCAAAGCCAGAAGAGTCACAAGTTCAAGATAGGTTTGCCCTACGGGAGCACAATTAAAGCTTGGGTTTAACTTTTGCTACTTGTTTTAATTGCTGCAGTGCACTGCTCCTACCTCCAGGACCTGCTCTGTGGTAGGGATTTGGCAGCCACGAGATGGTGGCACAGGTTATCTCCCACACTAGCACTGATCTTTCCCTACTCCAGCACTCAGGACTGACCAACCACATCCCCTTCCCTCTCCATACCACCCCAGGGCCAGGTTGGTGCTCCTGACTCAGCACACCCTTTATGGTTGACTTGAAGTACCCAACAAATTCTGGGTTAAGAAAAAAAAAAAATCTGAGAACTAACTCTTACCTGGTTTAACCTTCCAATATTCCTGAGAGGATTCCCTTGTCTATAAAGAAAAGAGAGTCCTGTTGCAGACCCCAGTACCACTGCCCAAAGAAATGCCAACCCAATCCCAATGGGAAGGAAGAACCAAATCTACTGTGGTGGATTGGGGTTTTGCCTGCACCTGGACCAAGCTCCAAGGTCACATAATTTATTCCATGTGATTATAAATCTTCTCCCTTCCCTACATCCAGAAGCATTGCCTGATTCATACAGTTGGACCACAACCCATACAAAAACACCCCCAAAAGACAGCAAGCAAAGCCCAACTGGGCCTTAATCCCGAGGGGCTGTGCAGAGGAGAGAAGGATTTGTAGGCAGACAGGACACTCCCAAGAAGGGAGTTTCCGCAGGGAACTGTGTGCCCACTTCCCATCACTCACCCCCGGAGCAGCACCAGCAGCATCACAGCAGGACCTGGGCATCACCCCAGGACCCTGCCCACCAGGAGCTGGCTCCCACACCCAAGGCACCAGGAGCAGGGCCAGAAGCAATGGGGAGGGCAAAGGCTTCATGGCAGAGTTTACCAGAGGCACAACATTAAAATTAGACCCAAAAAAAGAAAGAAATCCCCTTCCTCCTCAAACTATTCTCCCAGGCAGAGCAAAGTGGGGCCACCACTTTTCCCAGACCCTGTCCAAAACACATCCCTACAGTAAAGGGCCTAATTGGGCAGCCCACTCACTCATATAGGGCCGTGCTACACCAGTGACAGCAATTAACTAATCAGTGAAATAAGCCATTAACCTCAGGCTGAGGTCTGAGCTGCCAGCTATTCCTTGTTAGGGACTGACTTGCCCTTTCAATTTGCTGTCCAAGTATTCTTTCTGTGCTGTGCATTTGGAAGAGAAGGCATTTATCCATTTATAACACATAATACTATAACCTGGAATTAAAGTGACGCTGATAGACCAACGTGACACAGAAGCAGAGCCCAAGTTGCTTGTTGTCTTATAAAAATAAAAAAGTATTCAATTATTGGAGGGGGGGAAAAAAAGCCCTGATGTAAAAGTGAGTGTTTTCATCACAACATTTTAACCAGCTTCTGCTGAAGGCTGTGATTTCCCCCAGGGCTGCACCATCCTGGCACAGGGCTGAGTGAAACAGGTGACATTGCCTTGAAACACAAGCAGCTCCTCTCCTCATCTACACTTACTGAAGTGTGGAAAGCAAATAGTCCAGGTGATGATGTATAAATTATTAGATGCTTAAAATTCTTTCAGCTGTAATAGTCTAACTTGTCATTAGGAGCCACACAGATTAGGCAATTAGGCTGTTTGACATGCAGCTTTGACAATATTGCTTTTAAAATGTCAATCACCATTTAGCAAAATAAAATTAAAAATCCTTTTTTTCTCCTAACTCATCACAGCCTGACAGGATGATGGATGTTCAGGTACAAATACACCCATTGGTTTTTTGTGGGTCAAATCAAGCAGTGCATCAGATTGTCCTGGTTGCCTGGGGTTTCAGTGGTACTGGAGCAAGCAACTGCATCCCAGCTCCTAGTTTTTAAGCTTTTCCACTCACCCCTGTGCAGTCCCAATAACCAAAAGTCAGTGAGAGCCTGTAATTCTTGCAGCAGGCTGAACCTCTTCCTCCCACAGGCATCTGCCTGTAACTACACATGTTCAAAGTGACCCCAAACCTTCTCTGGCTGTCCAAGTGTGGACAGATCTGCAAAACCCCTTTCCCACTCACTACAGAAAGAGAGAAGGTGTATGCCCAGTGGAAGCAAGGTCAGGTGACATGAGAGGAATACAGAAATACTGTTCACCAAGTAGGGAGAAAATTTGTGCGGCCAAAGCTCAGTTGAAGCTGCCCAGCATTGTGGGGGACAATAAAAACAGGGGGTTTAAATACATTAATAGCTAAAGTCAGTGCAGCAAGAACATCACCCTGTTACAGGATGGGGATGGNCCAGGAACATAAGGCAGAGATGTTTAATGCTTTCTTTGTCTCTATCTTCAACACTGATGATGGGGTAAGTGGGTCCCAGTGCCCTGAGCTGGAGGACCATGGCTGTGAGTTGACCCTGATCTGCTGCTCCAGCTGGATCCCCATGAGTCTATGGGGCCTGGTGGGGTTCATCTGAGAATCCTCAAAGAGCTGGCTGATGTCACTGTGAGGCTGTCTCCATGATTTTTGAACTGTCTTGGGAATCTGGAGAGGTCCCAGATGACTGGAAGCTGGCAAACACTGTCCCAGTTTTCCAGAAGGGCAAGAAGGATGGCCCTGGAAATTGCAGGCCTGTCAGTCTCAATTCAGTGCCTGGTAAATTATGGAGAAGACTATTTTAGGAGGTATTGAAAAATACCTGAAGG